>JAJEJO010000963.1:0-472840 GCA_020662805.1 Glaucomys volans
AAAAAAATGTTAGGCATCTGATAGCAGGAAACTCTATTTTAAATAAGTACTTCTGGTGATTCTTAATATCCAGCAAGCTTGGGGAGTTTTCTCCTGTGATGCAGTAGCAGGAGTTTTTTGAGTGCAGAAACAGCACTGCATGTTTAGAATTGCAAGACAATTCATGAAAAAGAAAGAAGAGAATGGAGGGTAAAAGATTGAAATTTTGAATTTGGGAATAAATAATTATATTTATTTTTGGTTTTCTTGCTCCCCAAATGATTTAAGGTAGCAGCTGTCAACTTAAAACTATACATATATTTTCTCATTTAACACAACAATCCCATGAGGTAGGAACTACTGCTGTTATCTCCACTTTACAGATGAGGAAACTGAGACTCACAGTGGTTAAGCTAAGAAAGCATTCAATGTGATGGTCTCTGCTCTTATTTGCTATATTGTTATCAAACACCAAAACAAACCAAGAAACTCAGAAACAACCAAAACAAAATGTACAATTAATGGAAGAAACTTAGATGAAGGGGAAATGAAGAAGAAAAGCTGGCAAAGCTGGGGTGAGGTCATAGGCATCCATTAGAAGTGGGCCCCACTGCTTACTTTGACAGCACATGTAAGAAAATTGGAATAACACAGAGAAGATTGCATTGGCCCTTGTGCAACGATAATACATGAATTCATGAGCCAACCCATATTTCTGCTAAGTGCAAACAAATCTATGAAGGTATATTATTTTACAAAAAGAAGTATGGGGCTGGGGAGGTAGCTCAGTGGGTGGAACACCTGCATAGCATGCATGAGGCTCTGGGTTTCATCCCCAGTGCCAAACACATTTTTAAAACTTTTTAAAGTTTTAAAAAGAAGTGGGCCACAAATTTGGCTCTGAGCTTTCCAACAGCCAAAGGAAAAAGAGGAAACGTGTCTGGATTCATAGCATCCATAAGAAAAGCAAATCTGCTTTTTAGGAGAAAAACAGTTTCTGGTAGAATTTCCTGAGACAGATGTCCCCTTGTGCATCTTCAAAATAAAAGGAGAAATGCTTGTAAAGAAAGGAGTTTCAAAGGACTTAATTTTGTATTATTTTCTTTTTGAAAATTGAGAGAGCAAATGTTTAATAAAGGAAATGATTTAAATATGGATTATAATATTATTCCATCGTAAATGTGTTTTATAGTTCACACTTTTTATAATCAAATAACTAGATGTGGACTTTCTGCCCTTGGAGATCTTAAAGAAAAGAATGACTATTCCTCTGGCTTGTATGCCTGAAGGCAAGGACGGGCTTAAGGGGGCCCCTTCCACTCCGGGGCTGCGATTCTATACTTCTATAGCTGTGCAAACACTTCTACCTGGGGCAGCTTAACTAGTCTTAAACCTAAAGGCTCAGCCACAGCATGGCCATGAATGCTTCCATTGTGGGAATCCTTTCTGATAAAATAAATGTTTGAAAAACACACACACATGCACAATAAAACAAAACCTCCACAACATTTGGGATTAAGACACACCCAAGTAAGACATTTGTAGAAACAAAAGTTGCACTTAGTAAATGCTTGTCACTGGGGATGGAGAGTCAGCACTTAGGCACCACTCGTTTAACGATGGAGCGTTTGCTCAAGTCCTTTGTGTCTTAGATGTCAAAGAAATCTTTTCTAATGGAGCCATCAGCACCACCTCAGGGGTGATGTTTTAAGCCTAATGTGAAAAAGAGAGCTTCTCTAAAACTTCTTATATGATTAACATGGTTGAATGCCCTTTATGACAAAGCATGGGGTGTGCAAATAAAATTCTCTTCAGGAAGAGGTTCCCCTCCACCTTTTTTTTTTTTCTTAAATCATTTCTTAGCAATGCAACCCAAGAAAATAGCCTTCACATTTTGGGGGGTGTGGGAAGGAGGCTGAGGGAGATATAGCTGTGCAATTTCAACTGATCCAACTGATTATGAATTGGGTCAAACCGGCTTCCTTGTTGCATGTAGTGAGACTGAGACCCATCAAAGATGAGCACCAAGTTAACATCCCTGTGTGTGTTTGGGAAGGTTAGGTGGCAATGGCTAATACAAGCACTGGCATGTCTGGGAAGAAGTCACACGGGAGGTTTCTCTAAGAAAGAACAGAGGTGCTTGTCTCTACAAAGAGGGGCATAGTTATGCCCCTGTCAAGTGAAAGACTTCGTCCTTATAGCAGAAGGTGTCACCCTCTGGAGTGCTTGATGGACTGCTACTCTAACAGGTTTTTCCCTTTATAAACAGAGTCCAGCCGCTTTGGTCTTATCTACTTGATTCTAAAATAGCTCGTCAATTTAATAGCATTCAGGTTGTTTATGCACACACAAGGCCCTTTGAAAATAACCCTTTTCATGTCGCCAAACAGGCATTTTGAAATCAACTAATTGGATGGTTGTCTGAATTCAACTCGTTGTTTTAAAAATAACCAGTTGTTCCACTGAATTACATTTTTTTACCCCCAAGCCAATTGGTGTGTAGACAGAGTTTGAGTCAATCCAGATGGCTGGCTGCATTTTTGACTTGAACTGACTGGATGTTTTGTGGTCAGATATATACAGCTCTTGATAGCCACTGGGGAAATGGAGTAGAAGGGAAAGAAGGTGTAGGAAAGTTAGGAGAAATTATATCAACAAAAGTTTCCATCTTGAGTGCTGTGGATCCAGACATTTTCTGCAATCAATCCTCCCTCCCCCTCAACACACACACACACGCTTGCACACACACATGCACACACACACACGCACACACATAGTTAAGAAAACAGAAATAAAGTAATAACATCCCTCCCAGCTGGCTCTGCTCATGGCTGTGGGTCTTTTCTTTCTTTCTTTCTCTCCATGAATTTCTTCACTGCTTGGGTGGCCTGTGGAGGGATTCTGGCAACTCAGCTTCATCGGTTTAGTTCCCTCTTAGGCTGATTTTCCTTCCCGTGGGGAGCTCTCCTTTGAGGGGCTCAGTGTTCTTCTTAGTCTGTTAAAGGCAAGGCAGGAAGAAGAGGGTTTCAGTCAGACCTGCATCCCTAAGTCCAAGCGTGAGGCCTGACTCTGACCCACAGAACCACTTTTCCTGAGGGAAGTTGAGAATTTCCTGTAAGGAATGTGACCACTTCTCCCTACCCAGGCATTACTGCTACACTTTGAAAAATTCCAAGTTTTGTATCATCTATAGTCCCCATAATTAGCTGTCAAATTCCACTGGTCTGAGGAAGTGCAATTTAGATGCTTTGAAAGCTTTTAGGCTACTTCTTTTTGACTTATCATTTTGATTTCTTCATTTACCTCACTGATAACAGGATGAAAGTTAAACAGTGAGACTTTAACTTGAACCACTTACACGGGTTTTTCACTTACAAGAAAGAAAAGGTTCTCTAAACATTTGAAATCAAACTGTAAGGGAGATTTCTGAAATGTCCGCCGCTGTTTTTCTTCACAAATTCTGAATGAATTGTATGACAAAAATCTTTTTTACTGCTCACATTGAAACTTTTCTGTCAGTGAAGTGAAGAACACAAAAAATATTCTGCAACCTGGTCCTATCTGTACCGTCCCCAACTTTTTTCTTTCATCTAGTAAATCCCAAATTGGCATGTTTTTCATAACATGTCATTTTTCATGCCTGGCTCTTTAAGGTGAGTATTGATTCCCCTGAGCCTTTCAAAGACATCTGGATAACATTCAAAAGTTTTTGCCTATGACATTTAGGTTTTAAAGCATTGCCACATGGCTTTTGGGGATTATTTTTTTAGGCTTGAGATATGGTTCTGTCTTCATTGCTGACCTGCTACGTGACCTTGGGATCATCACATTACCTTTCTGAACTTTAGAGCCTTTTTCATCAATAATATGGAATAATAATACTTGCTTTCCCAACCTATCTCATGGTGCTCTTTGGAAAGAACAATCTGAAAAACGTAGAAGGAAGAAGCTCTTTGTGAAGCCAGGCGCCATGGAACACACCTGTAATCCCAGCAACTTGGGAGGCTGAACCAGAAGGATCATAAGTTCAAGGCAGACTTAGTAACTGGGTGAGACCCTGTCTCAAAATTTAAAAACAAAGAAAAAAAGAAAAAGGAAGCCCTTTGTGAGAAGTTTGAAGTCTTAAACAAATGTAGGAGATTTTGAAAGGATAACGATTTAACTGGGATTATTAAGTGATCCTGGAAACTTGGCCCTTCTTTCTCAGATCAAAAGGTTGTTTGTCAGGTCCCTAAATTGCACTACGTGTCATCATTACTTTAATCCCTGTTTGTTTTGGGATTGAAATACCCCCAAAGAGTAAATTCTAAGAAAAAAACACACTATGAATGAATATACTGTCTCCATTTTGAGAATCAATAATAATACTGTATTGCTCTAAGGAAAAGGAAACTTGGCAGACTTGAAAATTTCTTTATTATCAGTGATACTATGAATGTGTTAAAGTACATCAGTAACATAAATTCTGTTTGTAGCAAGACTAAGGTGAGAATAGAGATCTCTCTGGATTTCAGAATCATGAGTGTTTCAGGTGTGAATATAATATTGCTCACAGAAAGATACTCTGATTTGTTTCCTCTAAGGGTCAAGAACTAAACTGTTTCTGTGAAAACACACAAAAGGACAATAGGTATTTCCATCTTTCTTTCTTTGATCTTTCTCTTGAACCGGCTCAGATTTTCCCATCCTTGAGTGGTATAGGGGTATTTGATAAGCCCCAGATGGTTTAGAAGCATACAAAATCCTGCTTTATATTATCATCTTGTCTAGTTGCTTGCATATGATCAAATGACCTTTTGGCCATAGGTGCAGTTACACAGAGGAAGATAAACTTTCCCTTCCATGTGTGAAATGAATAAATGTCTTCCCTCTACACATACACTATCAGCTGAGACACTGTCATTGTATCCAGTTGTCAAGAAACATCGGTCTTTTTCCTCTGAAGAAGAATCACTTCATTGCCTAGCATTGAACATAAGAAAATGAAAGTAAATATAGTGTGATATTTCCATAAGGCAGTAAATTAGAAATGGTATGAGTATATGTGAGTTTGACTATAAAGTTTAAAAATTGGGTAGATCCGGCTGAGTTTAAAAACTTTTTTTTTAGAAGTGAATTTGAGCTCCTGTAGTTACATCCAGGAAATATGAGCCATTACTAAGGCTGGGAATTGAGGGTAAGGCCAAAAATAAGGTCTGGAAATGTAATTGTAATTGGGGAGGCCAAACGGCAGAGGTTAAGCCCTGGGAAATGGAAAGGTAAATTGGTGTCTGAGAATTCCTGGGCCTGTGGCAGGTCTCCTGCTGGACACAGACCATTGTCAAACACTGTTGAGCCCTCATACCCTCCACATGGGCAAGTTTTAAGGACAGGATGAAGGAAGATTGAGCCGGAGCCAAGACTGTGAAGTTAAAGGAGATCCTCTGAGAGCTCATGGCCCCTTGAAATGTACCAATCTGCAAAACCCTCGTAATCTGGACTGCCCAATGCAGGTGTTGTGGCAAACCTAACAATGATCTTTCAACTAGAACTGTAGTATCTGAGTTATGCTTTATTATTATGGAGGTTAAAAACAAATGTGGTTAAGGACTGTGAGGATAAGAATTTTGCCCTCATCACTATATCACCAGTGCTTAAAAAATAGTGATTGTTTAATAATTATGTGTAGTAAATCAACAATAAATAAATGAGTAAATAAAGTAATGTTTGCTAAAATGAACAAAAACATACTTGGCTTTGAAGGCCTTTGAAAAAAATAACCCTAAGGATCTGGGAGTTGTGGCACACACCTATAATCCCACCTACTTGGCTGGCTGAGGCAGGAGGATGGCAAGTTCAAGGCCAGCCTGGGAATCTTGGCAAGACCCTGTCTCAAAATAAAAACTAAATAGAGCTGGGGGTGTAGCTCAGAGGTAGAGCACTCCTGAGTTCAATCCCCACAGAGAGAAAGAAAGAAAAGAAAATAGGGAGGGAGAGAAAAACGAGAGAGAGAGAGAGAGAGAGAGAGAGAGAGAGAGAGAGAGAGAGAAAGAGCAAGCCTTAAGGGTAACATGATAATGTTACACACTTTGTGTATCACACACGTTATGTGTAGTTTTCTCAAAGACCTTGCAAGGTTACAATTTTTGTAGCATACAAAGAAGCTGAAGGAATTTTACAGTGGACACTAGCATACCTACCACCTATATTCTATGATTAGTTTTGTGTTATGCTTGTGTTATCATATGTATCTACGTATCTATCCATTCATTGGCCAAGGTCATGTTTTTCTAATTGCAGCAATAGCACTTAACATGAGATCTACTCTCTTAACAAAATTCTAAGTGTGTAACACATTATTGTTGACCATGAAAATACAATGTTGTATAGAAGATCTCTAGAGTATATTCATCATGCGCGACTGAAACTGTATGCCCATTTCCCCTTCTCCCCAGCTCTTGGCAACCACCATTCTATGCTATGCTTCTCTGTATTTGACCACTTCAGATGTCTCATGCCAGCGGACTCATACAATATTTGTCCTTTTGTGTCTGATTTATTTCACTTAAAATAATGCCCTCAAGGCTCATCCAGGTTGTCACAAGTAGCAGGATTTCCTTCTTCTTTTTTAATGTTGAATATATATATAATATATATTCATATATAATCATCTTGTCTAGTTGCTAGCATGTGATCAAATGACCTTTTGACTATAGGAGCAGTTACACAGAGGAAGATGAACTTTTCCTTCCATGAAGGGATATATATATCTCACACTTTCTTTATCCATTCACCCCTACGTGGTCATGTAGGTTGTTTCCTCAAAATGGGAAAGCAGATAATGTCTTTGAGATTCTCCCTTCAATTCTTCTGGATAAATACCCAGACCTGGGATATAGTTCTACGTTTTTTGGGGGGTGCTGGGGATTGAACTCAGTGGTGCTTAACCACTGAGTAACATCCCCAGCATTGTTTTGTGCTTTATTTAGAGACAGGGTCTCACTGAGTTGCTTAGGGCCTCGCTAAATTGCTGAGGCTGACTTTGAACTCTTGATCCTCCTGCCTCAGCCTCCCAAACTGCTGGGATTACAAGCATGAGATCATGCCTGACTAGTTTTACTTTTAATTGAAGAACCTCCGCACTGTTTTTCATAGCTTCCATACCATTATATCTTTCCACAGTGTGCAATTTTCCAATTCCTCCACATCCTTGCTAATACTTGCTATCTTTGCAAGGTTAAGTTTTTAATCCTTGTTTTGTAAGCGAAGGCTCAACAGATAAGGCCATTTGCCCAAGGTCAACCAGCTAGTAAGTAACAGAGTTGGAATTTGGAACCAGGACTATCTGCTTCTCGAACTGAATCCCATTCCACAACACTGTGCTGACTCTTGTGTTCACTGTGTTGCAACATAAGTTAAAGCAAGTCAAATGGAGAGTTAGTTGAAATTCACCAGAGGTTGAAGTTGAAACCAAAGGAACAAGCTAGGAAAGGCTAGATTAGTCTTTGATTCCAGAATTATGATTTGTAAAAAGCAGATTAATTCAGGAACACAAAAAAATGTACATTCTACACCATACATTAAGGAGGAAGAGAAAAATTACCTGTTGCTAATATTTAAAAAAATCAAATTTCATGATGTGCAGCAGGCCCTGCATAGATCCAGTTCAAGGTCTCACCATTTCTGTAAACTCACAACATCATACAAAAATTGAATATGATGTAATAGAACATCAAGGATAAGTTAAATTAGATTTTTATATACTATGTTTACTAAAGCACAGAAATATGCAATATATTTCAGAAAGATTTCCATAGAAGGGATTGACATAGGTTTTTCAATAAGGAAAATTAATAATAAACCTTCCTGAAAGTTTACTATCATTATATCCAAACATCATATTCTGTTAGATCTCCATACAGTGAGATTTAGATAAACATAGTCTCTTACCTCTAGTACTTTACAATCTTGAAGAGTAAATATCAAAGCCTTAGTTGTTTAAAAATTTTAATGAGTTAATTTTAAAATCTCTGATTTAGATTTCTGGTAAGAAAAAATATGATAGAAGAATGTGTTCCACTCTTGCAACATTGCTGTTAACAAACATTACTATCCTGCTCATTAGGAGACATTTCAGATTTTTAAGTTGTTATGCAGTACTTTGATTAAGAAGGGCACTAATCTGCCCAGAAATATTTCTTCAGTATTTCCAAACTTCGATTTTGTTGTGAGGGATGTAGTTAGTCATTCATTCAACAACATATATTGGGCCCTACTGTGCTCTAGGTCCTGTTTTTGATGCCACATTCAGTCATATAAGATTCCTTCCCTTAAGGAGTTCAAAAGCATAGAAACACAGACAGTTGTGGTAAGAAGAACCTGAGAGCGCATGTGGTTTACCATTCTCAATTTACAGTGAGGGAAGATGTGCTTCAGAAATGTGAAGTTATTGATCCAGGGCCATAATGCTCAGAATGACAGAACAGGAACTACAAACCAATTCTTGTGACAGCTGGACCTCTGCTCTTTTGATTATTCCAATCTATTTGGGAAGTTGGAATACTCCCCCATTAAATGACTTCAAAATAATTCCAGCCCCAAAACTGCTAACAAACCATATGGTATTAAACTATAAGTTTAACAGGAGTTAGAGAAGGACTGGAGACATCCAACAGAGCATAAATCTTCTGACTAATGACATGCCATTTATTTATGGCAGAGGAGACTTGCTATGCTTCTGACATGCAGTGAGGATGAATGAGATGAAGGCATTCCAAGGAAGCAGTACTTCCCTCTGGATCTTATCATCTTGCTCTAAGGGGAACTTTTTGGTACACAGGCTAGCATCTCTTTCATTTATAACAGAAAACATGATATAAATTATGGGTAAAATAATTGATAAAATAATATATGAAGGCTATGGAGTTCAACCTCTGTTTGTAATTTATACCAAGATCTTCTGAGAGGCAGAATGTCATGTAAACCATATTTAGTTTCTTCTGAATATTTCTTGAATAAAAGTGAGCCAAAGGAGAAAAGAATTCCTGTGTGATTTTTTTTATGGGAAAATCATTTTGTTAGAAGTTTATCTTCAAGAAAAATACTATAATCAGAAAGATTTTACATGTTGTGAGTGTAACAGGAATCCTCTGTAAATAGGGATGTGGGAATTTATTTTTGTAAAGAAAAGCATCACAGGGCTTCATTGGAAAGCATTTAGTACATGACTACCATGGGCCAAAATACTGTGTACCTAATAGGGCAAAGTTTTCAAACCATCTGTGAAGTATCAGTTTATTTTCTTTTTATTTTTCTACCAGATATGGACAGATAGTTTGGGAAAGTATAATAAAAAATGAATTACTGGAAAAACTGGAAAAGAAATACAAAATGTAAGGCCATTTAAAACAATAGATTCCACAGTCAGGCCAAGTTGACATGTGTTTCAAAGTGACAGTCATGTCAACTTGCTATAAAAGTTTCTCACTACTTACTCTCAATTTTTGTACTTAAACTTGTCACAGACTGATAGCAAACAGTGCATAGACCAGGGCAATTACACAGACCACATTTTGGGGAGCACTGTATTAGAAGAAATACAGTGAAGACTTGTGTGAATCCCTACTAAGGGTCTCAAGTTATGGTGGAGACAAAAATATAAACATGCATTTGCTGCACGATGTGTTAAGTGTTGGTATAGCAAGTAGACCTGGACCTGGTTGGGAGGGTATGGGATGGTTTGGTACTGCTCTTGCCCACCTTTGGTTACAGGTCCCAACCATACTGCTTCTCTAGAACAAAGTTCTTAACAGATATCCTTTTTGATAACTAGAGTTAGGGGTGGTCCTGGGGATGGTCTTTACTTTTAATATGTTACTTTTGAAACTCTTCACGTCTTAGGACTGCACATGGTGCATGGGAGGTGAGATGAGTTGCTGTCTGTAATGGTGATTGTTGATTTCTTCCCTTATGTTAATGGGATTAGGACAGGACCTGGATATAAGTGAACTTGTTAAGACATCAACTTTTAAATACTGTTGGCTTATTGGAGAGTCAGGCTCCAGAGCCTAGAAGACCCAGAAAAACTTAGTGAAATTACTTAGAGGTTCTATACACTATACATCAAAATAAATATATTATGTTACCTGAACCACTGTGTTTTTTTGGTCCATAATACTTCAAAGCAAAACAAAGTGTGTGTGACTTGCCATGTGGCAAACAAAGTCATGTCTTAGGCATTCCAAGTGTTTGAATTCAAAACTACCATACTTTCAATCACCAAATTACAAACCACTTGAATTTTTATAGACAACCAAATATCCTGTACAGAAGACATAAAATGTTGCATATACATGCAGTATATCTGCCCAATCAAAACTAAATCAATAGACTAGGGGTCTGAAAAAATGTTAGAAATCTAGATCAATATTCTTTGTGCGAACAAAGACTGAAAAGAATAATTTTTATTCATAGTAATCAACATCATGCCACAAATAAATATCTCAACAGTTTTTTACAAGTGTTGGACTCTGACTTATAAGAGCCTCTACATTTTGTGGATTTAGTGAGGGCAAAGCACAGTCCCTGATCTGAAAAGAGGCTAGCCATCTACAACTCACAATGCAAGCATCTCAGTCGCATCTAGTAATTTTCCATACACACTGAGCCAAATTCTGCCTGGGATTATTATGCAATTTTCAAAATGGCTTTAAGTCTTTCAACTTACAAAGTTACCATTTACATTGCACTGGCCTGCTGGCTGGGATGAATGAATGAACACTCTTTCCCAAAGGACCATAATTCATTCTCTGATCATAGCTTATACATTTGGGAGAATTGGGATCAGTGTGCCTGGCGCCTCCCCTCCCCTCTGCCCCACAAAGGAGTCATACACTGCAAGAGAAGAGGAGACAAAGTGGCTGTGTGCCATTGAGCACAGAGGTGTGGCTCGGGAGGTGTTGACTGTGAGCAGCACCAGCCTAACATATAAGCAACTGTCTACATGATGTGATTTCAGGTGCACCAAAAAAGGCCTCATTGCCCCTCAGTTTAAACACTCCCTTCCCACTGGCAGATGCTTGGAATTCCACAGTTTTTAGAGCTCTGTTCCTTTGGTTTAAAGCTTTGATCCCTGTTAAAATACTCATACCCCTGGGTGGGCAGCTCCATTATATCCTATCAACCATAGACACTGAGTGGATGAGTTTTAAAGTTTCTTCCCTGAAAGCAGGTTTTGAGAGTAGGTTTAAGGGCAGAAGGTACTGTATACCTGAGGGGAACAGGAAGAGGAGAACATCACCTGGGGGGGGCAAAGGGAACTGGGCCCAAGACAAACAATGTGTGCGTGTGTGGCCATGTGCATGGCTGTGTATGAGCTCCTCCCATGGCGGCAGCTGCTGAACACCCTTTCTTAACCCTCTCCCAGAAAACTTGATTTATGCTGCTTTTGGAGCCATGGAACCAGACTCTCCTCCCAGCTACAGCAAGATAATAGCTGCTAGCTACAGCTGGGAATTCTCGAATTCTTTCAAGCTGGAGACTAAGAGCAAAAGGTGAAGAAAAGTTCTTCTGGGCCTGCTGTGCTAGGTAGCCTTCCCCTGGGGTCCGAAGAGGAAAATGGCGTCCAACAGTGTTATCTAAATGCTTCCAACTGGGCCTGAAAGCACAGAGCCATGAATTGTCCAAAGTGAACACTGTCTCAATCAGCACATCCTTTTGTATTTTCCAGACTGATTGTTTCTCTTTGTCTCTTCTTGCTGAAGAGGGGGAATGAGTCATTGGCTCAATTCCTAATGTGAGGATGGGAGCCTTGAAAGGTAAGACAGTTGCTAATATAAAAAGACAGCGAAAAAGCAGTCTTGTTTGTTTTTGAGAAGGGGTCTCACTATACTGCCCACACTGGCCTCGAACTCCTGGGCTCAAGGGGTACTTTCACCTCAGGCTTGCAAGGAGGAGTTGGAACTGCTGGCACACACCACCGTGCCCAGCTAGGAAACCTAGTCTTAATTCATGGTCACCCATCTGGACAGTATATAGTGTATAATGTGACAGATTTTATTCTTTTAGTTAAGAATTTTCTTGTTATTTTTTTTTCAGGGCAGGGAATCAAACCCAAGGCCTCTCACATGTTAGGCAAGTGCTGTGCCCCTGAGCTACATTCACAGCCCCTGGTTAAGGATTTTCGTCAGCAAAATTTTGTGTCACAGAGTTGGGTGCTATGGCTCACGCCAATTCCAGCGATGGGGAAGGCTGAGGCAGGAGGATTGCAAGTTCAAGGCCGGTCTTGGCAATTTAGTGAGATGCTGTCTCAAGATAAAATTTAAAAAATGGTCTGAGAATGTAGCTCAGAGGCAGAATGCTCCTGGGCTCAATTCCCAGTACCACATATACACACAAAATGTGTCACTGGTAAGCAGAGAGGACAGTTGCCCCCAGTGTTTCTACAAGCTTTCCTGACCAGAAGCCTTCCTACAATGCCTATTTCAGAGCAGAAAATCCCACTGTGAGAGTCATCACTTGGGGGCTGGAAGGTTAGAAGTCTTTGAGAGGCACTTATAAAAATGGAATCACTCCTTAAGTGTAGCAAGTTTTATTAACTCTTACCTTAGGTTGGCTAAAAGCCCTGAAGTAGCTGCTCAGAGTGGGAGCAGAATCTACCAGGACAAAGAAATTCTTCCTAAAACCTCAGGGCCAGTTTGCCTATGATTTAGCCCAAATCCCGGCATTCACATACCACTCCACACATTTCACTGTATCTTCATCTTCCCAATACTATTTAATATTTTTTCTATAAACAAGCTCATACTTTTCTTGAACTATATTTATCACAGCACTATCTACTTGGCTTTGTCCTAACAAAATCATGGTTTGAATGCACCAGTTACATATGATTTTTCTAATCTACCATTAAAAAAATGTATTAAAATAAAACCTCAAAACTTCATTGGTCTACACAGTTCATTTGAAAAGCACTGCTCTAGTTCACATAAAGCGTATTAAAAGTAAAAGCTTATATTAAAAAGAAGTCACAGTCCCCCTTTTCCAGGTACTCAATACCCAGTAGTTGAAAACAACTGTTGCCTTTGTAGTTGGTTGCATGAGCTCTGGAAGATCATGAATTTATGGGAGGTCATGTCTTCCTCTGCGAGGTCATGAAATTCAATCAATGCTTGCCTTCCAATCTGCCCTTTGGTCACAGGGCTCCACAGGTGGAACATATCAAACTCACCAGCCAAATTATGACTCTTAATTGGTGTTTCTTTTAAAGTGGATATGTCATTTGTCAAATGTTCAATGCAGGCGCAGGCCTAGCCCCAGGCAAAATTATGAAGTAGGAGAAGAATTCCAGATACATAGGCGGCCCTCAAATGTTTGTTGAAAAAAAAGAGTGAATGAGCCCTCCATCCTTGACTCCTTCTTTCCCATCCCCCATATGCAGTAGGTCACCATGCTCTTTTAATTCTATCTCCTCAATATCTCTGGGACATTTTTCCCCTTCCAAATCTCCTTAGCCACAGGCCTTTATCATTTCTTATGTGGATTATTTTCACAGCCTCTTAACTGGTCTCCTGTCTTCCAACCTTGTCCCTTCTCCAAACTGTTCTACAAACCACTGTGGGAGAGATCTTTTAATAAGACAAATATGATCATGTCACCACCCCTCCTTAAGTATTTCCCCAGGCTCCTCTGCATGGCTTTCAGACTCTGCATAATCTGTCCCCTGCTTGCCTCTGCCGCCTTAACTCTTTTAACTCCTCAGCCTGAAACCATTACTTGCACCTTCCATCCTCCAAATGGGCCATGCCAGGCCCTCTCCTCTTTGTTCAGACTGCTTTCTTTGCCTGGGCACCCTTCCCCCCATCTCCTCTCACCTCAACTCCTACAGGTCTTTTAAGTCTGAGTTTAGGGCATCATCTCTTCTGGGATTCTTTCTCTGATCCACCCTCTCATTCCTTACAACTCTACCTTAGCACTTACCACACAATGCCTTAACATTTTGTTTGGTTATATTCCACATTGGACTTGTAGCTCTTTGAGATCAGATACTATAGGCTAACCTTAGTATCTTTGTTGTTTGTATCCCACAAGTGTCTTGCACATAGTAGGAGTTCAAATATTTGTTACTGAGTGAACAAATGAATAAATGAATGACTGAACTTTTTAGTGACCTTCCTCTTCCTTTGCCTTTCTTTTCAGCCCACAAGTCCTGGGTCACAACCTCTTCTCTCCTGGCCTGACACAGGCTAGACAATTCCTGGTACAGCAGCTCTTTCTTTTCTCGCTTGAAACTTACTTTCACTTAGGTCAGAAACAACACAATTGAATGATAAAACGAATTCACACTGAAGTGTTAAGTCATTTTATCATAGAAATACTTATTGAGTTCCTACTAAGTACAGGCACTGTGCTATGGTGTGTCTGTGCATGTGGGGATCACAAACAGAATCCACCCTTAATGGTCCCTACTTAACAGTACATAGGTAACAACTAAAAGCATTCATTCTCTGAGAGGTACTTTTGTTTGTTTGTTTTGGTTCTGGGGATTGAACCCAGGACGTTGTGCATGCTATGCATGCACTGTACCACTGAACTATACCCTCCAACCCTTCTGAGAGGTATTTTCGAATGAGTTAAACTGGCTGTAAACCCCTGGTTATTTCACTGTCACCGGTTATGATTTGCTTCATGAATGGTTACCCAAGACTATCCTGCAGGAGATAGATTCTTTTAACATCCTGGGATCCAGTGTTTTCTCTGACTTTGTGTGGTTCTATTCGATCAAACCTAGCAAGCCACAAGGGCTTCCGGACTTTTTAGGTACAAAGATGAGGCAGACTGTGAAAATCCCAGAGGTCCCCAGCTGCTCCTGAACGTGACTATTTGTGGGTTGGCTTTGAGAACTCGGCCAGAGCTGCGTTGGGAAAATGATTCGCGGGAAGCCTCTCAGAAAGCAGGACGAGGAGGTGGATTTTTTTGCAAAAGACCTTGTGTGACTATAGTGGCCAGAATGAGCCGGATTTGACTAGTAGAAGGCCTGTGATGAAGCCGGGTGGCACCTAATCCAGAGACCCCCACCCACTCCAAGAAAGGATGGAAAGATTGCAAAAATCCTAAAGGGAAAAGCCCTCCCGGCTGTAGGCCAATGAGCGGTGGGAAGGAGGAGTGAGGCTGGGGAACTTCTCCCAGAGCCAGTCAGAGAGGATGGCTGCTGGGAAGCCAATCAGCGCTCCCGAGCCTGCAGCCCCTCTGCAGTAGTTATGCCAGAGCGCCCTGTGTAGAGAGGCAGCGAGCGGGCAGCTGGGTTGGGCAGACGGGAGCCATCACACTTGCTCTGCATCCTCTTACTCGTGCCTCCGCGCCGGTCCCCGAGCCTCGGTGGCCCTGTGGTCCCTGCCCTCTCCACGCTGCGCCCCGCGACCCGCACGCTAGCAGCGGCACGATCGCGGCCGCCCCCTGTCCGCGCGGCTCGCATCGCCCCGCCCCGCCCCGGTCAGCCCCGCCCCGCCCCGCGCTGCCGAGCGGTTCCCGCCCTCGCCCAGCGCCCAGGTAGCTGCGAGGAAACTTTTGCAGCAGCTGGGTAGCGCGGCACGTCTCTCGCTCCTCAGGGCCACTGCCAGGCTTGCCGAGTCTTGGGACTGCTCTCGCTCCTGCTGCCACTCTCCCGCGCTCTCCTAGCTCCCAGTGAAGCAGGATGGCCGGGACCGTGCGCACCGCATGCTTGGTGGTGGCGATGCTGCTCAGCCTGAGCTGCCCGGGACAGGCTCAGCCCCCGCCGCCTCCGGACGCCACCTGTCACCAGGTCCGCTCTTTCTTCCAGAGACTGCAGCCCGGACTCAAATGGGTTCCCGAAACCCCGGTGCCAGGTGAGTAGGAGTCCCTTGCGCGTTCCCCGCGCCCAGCAGGGAGCCAAGGGGCGCGTGGTGGCTGTACCCTGAACGCGCTAGCCCTGTGGGGCCGTGGTCGTGCGCCCTACCGCTGGGTACATGGGAGTGGTCTGAGTGCCTGGGGCCTGGCCGACTCTACTGAAGGAGAGAAGCAAGGTCTGTGTGGACCGTGTCCCTATGCCCCAGGCTCGTGTACTGTCAGGGAATGTGCTAGCGAGAGTAACGGCTGAGATCGCCTTCTCGCTAGCGCCCATATTTTTGGGAGGGCGGGAAGGTGGGAGCCGGTTCCTTGGGCCCTGGCGAACTCATGTCCCACAGTCAAGCTGGTGCTTCGGGAATTTGCCACCCTTGCTCACACGTACGTGTCAGAATTTCAGCCTTAGCTGGACTTCAGCTCCGTCCATCCTTTCCCCAACGTGTCCCCACGCCCTCCTCTCCTCAGTATGGGTTTCCGAGGCTCGCGGGCCCAAGTGGAGGCAAAGTTGAGGGCAGATCTCCGAATCCGCAGGGGTGGATGAGACGCACTGAGGGAAACTTTTGAGTAAGAGGGTCCCTCAAATGAAATAGACTGAGCCTTTTCCTTTCACAGAGTCCCTTCTGTAGGTTGGCAAAAATCTCTTCAAAGACGGTGCTGCTGGCCTGCGGAGCAAGAGTCCAAAGATGATTTAACTCCTCCCCCTCCTAAATTCATCTGCCTTCTTGACAGGCAAGACCCTGAAGGGGAGATGATGTTAGGTGGAGGAAAGTTTCTGAACGCCTGCCTTTTGTTCTGCACAATCGGATCGTGGTGTAAGGGCATATTTTAACCTTAGCTGAGGGCTGCCGCTGTCAACAGATGAATATTAATGGCCTTCTGTGATTGACTGTCCAGCTATTGGGCTCCTAACGCTAGCCTTAGAATCCAATTAGGACAAGTTGCTATACCGACAGTGCAGGCTAGGAGAGTGGCTCTCAAACAGGTTAATTTATCAGAGGTGCGCTCGCAAGAAACGGCCGGTTGAATTCCCAAACCATAAGACGTTTGTGGCCTCCCGGTCTCTTTCTGACTAATGCATCCAGCGGGGCACGCATCCCGCGCTTGGGAGAGGTGGGGAGCAGCACTATCCGAAACTTGGCTGGTGGCTCTCAACAAGTCAGGGAGGTGGGCCTGATGGTTGGACCAAGTTGTGAATGCGGATGCGCGCCCTGTGGGCGCTGCCAGGGAGCGTTCACTGGCAGGAGGTTACCTAGGCAGCCAGCGCGCCCTCAGCCTTTTCTTTAGGTTGATGAAAAGAGCGGAGCGAGCCTGCTGTTTAGTTGCAAAGGTAATTGGTCACCCTTTTTGGTGACTGAAATGCATTTGCGCATATGTTAAATATTGCTTTGCAGGATATCGCTCCAAGGGAGGGTAGAACTACCTCTTCCACTGTTAAGTGTTAATAACATACCACGTGGGCGTGTGCAGGAGCTGTAAGGGGCAACCTATGAATCAGTTCCACAGAGCTGAAACAACAGGCGAATCTCTATCCCCTGGAAGTGCCATGGTAATTAGATTGCTAAGGCTACAGAACACGCTTTTGTTGATAATGTAAAAATTGGTCTTCACAGGCTGAGCCCCCACAAGATGAATGGGTCCAGGGTTGGGGTCGGGGCCACATTTGGCTGATTGGAAGCGGGAGTAAAGGTGCTGCTTTAAAAGAAGAAAAAGACCCGGGGAAGCACAGATACTCATTTAGCAACCCCCCACTACAAGCACACTCTTGCAGGCACTCACCCTTCCTCACCCTCCCCCAGCTCTCTGGCTGCCTGCCTCTTTGCAGCATCTGTATAAAAGTATTGGGAGGGCCCACACACTGTGTGTATGAGATTTGGCCTGGGCTTCCTTCCTCCCTCCCTTACTCCCAGCCTAAGAATGGTTATACTTATAAAGACTTATTTGTAATAGAGATTTTTCATTTTCCTCTATTTCACAAACTCTAGAGGAAACCACTTTTCAGGGGTTTTCGCCATATAAACCCAACATAACCCACTTCAATTCTATTTAACAAACATAAATGGTGGTGAGCACCTTCTACATGGCAGACACTGTCCCAACATGCATTAGGGCAAATACAGAATTGAAGTATGGTAATACCCAAACAGCTACTATATATCCTCAATATTTATGGGGCAGTGAAGATTTAAAATATTCTGTCCTGGCATGAAACCATGTGTCCTGAATTTTAGTTGGGCAGATACGGTCACTGTAGATATGGAAAACATGGTGAAAATCCTAATGTCCATGTGTGGAAAGAGCTCATCAGTATTTCAGAGAAGAGATGATAATGGCAGACTAAATACAATGGCAAGTGCATAATTTCAAAGTGAATAAATGTGTAATTTGCTGCTGTCGTTCAGTGGTTGGAAATTGAAAGAGAGCTACGAATTATTTGATAGTTATGAACCATCCTGATGACCGCTTGACTTCCACCCCCCCATCTATATTTTAAACCATGTTCAGAGTGCCTGCTGCACTGTGTTAACTGCTTTAAAGCTTTCTTTGTCCCAGATAAAATGAGATTTGGTCACAGTAAGGAGAAATCCTCAAGAATGTCCCGTTTCACTTAGGGGGAGCATTTGGGATTGACTGCTAACTTGAGCCATTAGCAGAATTGGGTTAGTGTGGATAAGGTACATTTCTTATGCTAATATGGATGAGACTAAATGGCATTTGAAATCAGCCAGCCTAAAAAATAAATCACTGGTGCTGAAGGACTACGCTAGACTTCCACAAAGCTGATCTAAAGCCTTACAATATCATGTTCCCATTTCTTTTAGTGTGTTAAAAGGCACAGGATAGAAAATTCTAAATAGTATGTCCCTGAAATCCATAGATCTCTTCATACCCCACTTTTTTTTTTTTTTAAGGATTTGTAACTTGGAAAGCACCACAGATGGAAACCAGGCGCACAGAGTTAGCATTTGGCAGAAAAATCCATATAACTGACTTTCAGTGCAGCTCTTTTGCCCTTATTTAATTTAGAAAAATTCAGAAAAAAGCCAATGAGCTCATAAGTCTAGATGTTTATTTTGTTTTGCTTAACCTACCCACAGGCGCAATCAAGAATGGATACAATTTTAGGCAAGGGAAGTGAGCTAGTAATCAGACAATGATGTTTCCAATTGTCTCAAGGGAATGTTACAGAAGTCTGAAAAAAATTCCTCTAAACAAAAATCAAGTGTAATTCACTTTATGAATGCCATACACCACTTTGTGTGTGTGTGTGGGGGGGGAGGTGTTTAGGGGACGGATGGGAATGAGAAAATCAAACAATCCATGGTAGTGTTGCAACTCCCAAAAGATTGAGGGATCTTGCCTTACAGGGCCTTGGAAAGTGCGAGAACCAATCCAGAAGGCCAAATGTCTGTCTCTGTGGGTAAAAGCAGCCTTGAAGAACCAAAGATCGACTGGAAGTTTCTCGAAATAGATGAAACAGCATTGAAATGAAAAGCAACATTCTTGAAACAGAAAGAGAGTTTTTTTTTTTTAAGTGTGAGAACTAGCAACCGTATCTGGGTTGCCAGCTGTGGTTCCCCAATTAGTTTGAAGCAGTTAGTAGTCCTAATGTGGGGAAGGAGAATAAGAAGTGAGGTGTGGGAGGATTTTACTCTCCTGAGATTGCACTAGACATTTTGGTGAGCAGGTGATTTGTTAAAACTTTAAGAAAGTTGTTTTACCATGTGCTAACTTGGAACATTTTCGAAAATTCTTTCAAATGTGGTCTGAATATATTTATTGTGGTAATTCTGATATTGGGGCTGAGATGTGCTTAGGAAGAGACATCAATCTGATGGAGGAGTTGGGCGATGACTGGTGGGGCACCTTAGTCTAAAAACAGTGAAAGACTGCCTGATCCTTGGCAGGCTCTCTGTTAGGTGCTGGGGGTGCAGAGAGGAGGGAGACACAGTCCCTTTTGTCAAGGAGCTCACAGCTAGAGGGGGAGCACGCAAGTAAACAGGCTTCCCAGGAAACTTGTAGGATTAAATAGGGTGAAAAGGGCTAGAAAATACCTCCAGGAAATTGACTGAAATGGTCACAATAGCCAGCCTGAGCAAGGGAAAAGAACTGAAGAGATGAAGTGGGAGATAGGGAGAAGTCTCTTAATAGGGCCGCCATCTTAAAAAGAGTTTTCTTAATTCTTGGAGTAAATTCCATTCTGTAAGCATTAGGAAATACACACAGAAGAAGGTTTTGATGGATGCTAGATGACACAGATGGTGTTAGTTTTGCAATGTGTTTTTTTTTTCTTATGGGCTGGTAGATTGTATCCAATATTTTGATGCAATATTTTAAAGCATTCTGCTACTTCCATCTTTAGAGTTGCAATGTTTGCTGTTCACTGGAGCCTAGAAAAAGACTGCCTATTACCAACCTGGGAGAAAAGAGTCCTGGATTTGTCTGGTATGAGACAAGACAAAAAAAATATGTTTTCTCCTTAAATGGCAGCTATCAATGACTACGCCAAGTTTAGTGTTTGATGCATATACAAAAGCATGGGTCTTAAGAGGTATCTTATTACTCATTTCTAAGAAAATTGAAGATAATCACTTATAACTTGTGCACACGATACATCATTTGGAAAGAATTTCACTGGGGATCATGTTGCTCAACTGAAAAGTTCTGGCATGCTGAATTTGTACATTTTTGTGAATGCTTCCTTTTACTCTGATCTCTAGCTTTTTTCTGCATATGGTTATTTGTATGTTTTAGATTATAAGCTTCTTAAAGCGAAAGCAGTGTATTTGAGCAGTGTTGAAGACAATGGTAAGAGCACCACACAGCATTTAGCTAATAATTGTCAAAAATTTAATTTCTATTTATGTAGTCTCTATGAACTCTCACTTACTTTTTAAAGCTATATGTCATCTTACTTATTTTAAAAGTTTAAGTCCCAAATGTTATGGCACCTTATTGGGATTCTGGACAAACTTTTCTGGCTACATCTACGTTGACTGGAGAAAGACTTAGGCTTATTTCAGTTAGCTGCTGGTGACTCTTACCATTAGGCAGAGTTTATTAATGTTGCGTACTCAAAAAATAAATTGAAATTAGCAGCATTGTTATGACTGCTTTAGTATCAGTGGAGATCAACAATTGTAGCACTTAAATTGTAGAACAACTCTTAAATCAAGCCATCTTTGATTTAACATCAGCTGGATTTTTCTTGTTAATGTTGATATTACCATATTTGGTAACTGAGCTGCAACACATGCACCGACATGTTGAACTACCTCGCAGGTTCCTGTAACCTGGGATCAGAATTCGTGTACAGGCTCAATTCAAGAGACCATTCCAGGAACCAACATCTATTCAGCCATAGCCAAGCTTGTAAATGGGTTTGATGTTTTGGGGTAATCTAGGGTCTAATGGAAAGTGTGGGTAGAAAAATCCCCCACTCATTTGCCCATATTTAGCAAATTGTCTGGCTTGTAACAGGATCCCCAGCTCTCCATTAAGAAATGAGCATCAGAAAATGGAATCCAAGTCATGGGCTCCAGACTGGCTTTAGAAACAGCATTAAGTAATGGGAATTTACCTTCTGAGATATAATGACAGGGAGAATGCAATTCAGAAAGCAAGGTGAAGGTGGGCATATCAGCAGAGAAAATGTGCATTTTGAAATTCTGTGTGCTCACTGGAACATTGTAGTCTCACTGGAATATCTTGCTGAATATACCAAGTAAAGGAAATTTTATTCTGTACTTTAAATTAGGCTAATTAAAGATCAATTATCTAAGTGCTAATTATTAGAGATACTTATTGCCATTTTTAAACAAAAACAACAAATGATTTAGATTGAATACCAAGAAAGCCATTTCGCTTTTGCATCTCTTTGTGTGTTTCTGGACAAAGCCTAATTTGAGAGTATGTATTTTTCTTCATGAATAAAAAGGAGTCAATGTTAGGACCAAAACGCATTGCTAGTGTTCCAAACAGTTAATTACTTCTAGTAGCTGAAATTGTATTTATATGCTAGATTAGTAAATCTACTAAGCTCTTTGAAGCATAATTAATAGGCTTATATTTATAAATAATTGATAGGAAGGGAGATAAAATATAAGTGAAAGTGGCAATAAGAAGGGACAGGAGTCAAAGTCATAAAAGAAACCTCCATTCATTGTGCTCTATCTACTGCAAGTTGAAAAATGTGCATTTCACAGTAGATGTGATGATTTTTAGAATATTCTGTATTTTCAAAATTTTCACAATGAAGTGTGTAGTTATCTCATATAAGTTGAGAAGGGGGAACAATTTTAGAGTAAAATTTTAATTGAACTTTTATAGTGTGACTTTTGAAAATAAATGTATGACTGGAATATTAAAATTTCTGATTATGGCAACTGTAAGGTGGATGTTCATGTGTATTTCTATCTTCCCTACTAGACTTGAGGTCAGCGGCTGTACCTTATTTATCTTCATATCCCCAGTGTCTGGTAGAGCAAGTAGTACTGATAATGGGTACTAATATGCATTTGTGTACCACATGAATGGAGTTAAAAATATATTACAAACAAAGTTTCTATAAAGCCAATCTTTAAGTGTTGATTTAGTTTTACTCTCTTACTAAGCTTTGTGAAAAAGAAACCATTTTTTCAGGTCAAAAATCAATTTGTTAGCTATAACTGACAACGTCTATTAGGTAAGTGATAAAAGTCATTGGTTTAATTCATTTGGCTGTACTATAACTTCCTGGAAGGAGTAGACTGGCCAATTCTTATAAGAGGTAAGTATTTTGTGCTTGTTTCCAATGCTATTCTAAGTAATTTAAAGAAAAATTAAAGTTATACCCATATACATAAATGCATACATATATTTCTCTTTATAGATCTGTGTATTTAGGTTTGTGAAATTAATGCAACCTGGTGTCAGGTAGAGAAACGCAATGAATATCCCTAAGTTTTTCCTCAGTGTTTGATATTACCCCTGGCATCAAAACTGATAAATGTATATTTAAAAGGACATAATCAAAAGATGATTTTCAGCCATGGGAATTTTGTTTGGGTAAGATAAAGGATCTCAATGACAGTTCTCTTAATTTTGAATGCATGATACCTGATTTCCAATTAATTGGCTAGGGAGGACCCATTGGGAGATTCTTTCAGATAGAGGCCCAAGCAGAAAAAAAGGGTGAAAAAGAAAGGGATGATATTCATTTGAAAAATATATCAGAATTAGATTTGCATATGTTCTGTCTTAATTATGATTCTGCTTTCTCTCTCTCCCAAACCCTGCATGTTTAGTACTTATAGTATTATGATGGTATCCTGGGAATCATTGTTGGTCTTTGTCAAATTTTGGTTTGGAAGACTGAAGCTGAGGGAAACAAGGTGAACAGAGAAGAGTTAGTGTGATAGATATAGGGAGGACATTGAAAGTCTTTACTCTGGTATTTATCAGAAAGTTAATGAGCATGTAAAAGAAAGAAAGGATCTGAAAACGTTTGAATGTGGAAATTTGCATGTGGGTAGAGATAGTACCAAGATGTCCCAATTATATTTGGTTCCCAGAAATACTTTATCTGTATTTCTTATTTAGTATTCGTGGTTTTGGTAGTATATAGCTTATTCATGGCCTCTTTCAAACTCTGTGTTCATTGAATGCAGGAGCCATTTTTGATTCATCATGATAACCTTAAGAGTGGTGAGTAGGATGCCTTGTAGAGTTATTAGTGTAATTAACAAAATTAATAGGAATGAATGTAAGAATACACATTTGAAGACATATTCTTGAGGATTGGACCACTGTCTGATGAGATCCTGAATGGGATAAAACCATAGGATGACTAAGTTCCTGAATGCATATTGTCTAAACTGATTTTCAGCAGAGATCAAGGAGAGATTGTGGAGTTGAAATTTATCTATTTTCTTTGACCTTGGGAATCTTGTTGTCCCATTTTTATAACTGAAGATTGAAGAGGAGGTAAAAAGTAGAGAGTTTTTTCTTTTTTTTTTTTTTTTGCTGTGCTGGCGATTGAACCCAGGACCTTGTGCTTGTGAAGCAAGCACTCTACCAACTGAGCTATATCCTCAGCCCAAGAGATTTTAACTGCAGTTTTACCTAACTATGGAGTTTAAATGTTTTTATATAAATGTCTATGTTTATATATTTCATATATGTATAAATATATTGATAAATTATTATTTTGATAGCAATAATTAATTATGCATGTTATTTAAACTGAAAGTTGTTAATAGTTACTCTAAGCAGTGGGTGGTCTTTCACAATCATGCCTTACATTTGTGTTGTGAAAGCCTGGCTTTCATATATCTATCTCTTGTTCACACAATGCAAGCACTCATAAAATGTCTGTAGCTTCTGAGTTTCAGGGCCTGCCTAGTTTTAACACACACACACACACACACACACACACACACACACACACAGAGAGACTCATATAATATCTGTCATCTGCATGCCTTTAATCATTTAGGAGATGAACCTAATTTAAACTGTTAAGAGCTAGGAGTTATAGTTTTTCACAGATCAAGTAAAATCATTTTCAATTGAATTGGCCCCAAGTTATTGCAGAACTAATTGTTACTGATATCATAGATCTCCTGCTTGTTTATCAAGTTCCATCATTTCCTCAAGTCCTCCAGTCCCTAACCCTAACCTTAAACTAACCCATACTGTGAGTTTGGCTCATTTTGGAGAACTGCTTCTGCACTGCATGTTAAACTTCATAGAAATGAGAGTGTGACCCAAGAAGAATTTTCTCAGTTAAATTTCATGGAGTGATTGTGTTGGGGACCATGTTTATGTATTTTGGAAAACAGATGGAAATTTACAAAAAAGAATCTCATTAATGATGAACTTTATATGCTATATTTGCATAAATATTTAAAAGTTCTTCATTCATTCTTAACATCAACCAACATTTATTGAACAGTGGATTCTTTGCCAGGTACTGATCTAGGACATGATGAACAAGATAAAATCTGTGCCAGCAAGGAATTTCCTGCCTAGTGAAGGAGCCATGCAAGGAAAGCCATGGATGTCAAGGCAGGTTAATGAGGGCTGCCAAGAGATAGGCATCATGTGGGGGTCTGGGAAATGTTGAACCATGGAAGAGAGATGCCTGATTGCCTTAAGAGGACTGTCTGAAAGGCATGTGAGAGGCAGAGAATGACACCTTTGTTGGATTGGAATAGTTTGTATTGGTTGAGGCACAGATGCAGGAGAAATGGAGGGAAGATGAACTAAAAAAGTAGGCAAGGGAATGCTGAGGAGTTTGGGTTGTATCCAAGGATGATGAGGAGCCATGAAAACATTTTAAGAATGGAAACATTGCTCAGTATGGAGGATGACTGGAGAATGAGTGGTGGCAGGAAGTTTTAGTGACACAGGTGGGAGGGCAGAGGGCTGTCAATAGAATAAATGCTAAACTTGAGAGAAAAGAGGAAGTAGACATGACTTGATTGGATATGAGGACAGAGGGGAGAGTCTGGAAATTCTGGTTATCCTGGTGGTAGGGTCATAGCACATAATAGGTGTTCAGTAAATAGTTGTTGACTACATAACTGAAATATAGGAAGTGCATATACTTTTTCTGAAATGGGGCTCTCTTTATGTTGCCCAGGCTGACTTTGAACTCCTGGGTTGGAGGAACTCTGCTTCATCATCCTGAATTGCTGGGACTGCAGGCACATACCAACATGCCTGGCTTAGAAGAATATATTATTTTAATTAATTAATTTTTTATTTTGTTACTAGGGATTGAATCCAGGGTCACTTAACCACTGAGCCACATCCCCAGCCCTTTTTATTTCTTTTTTTGGAGATAGGGTCTGGCTAAGATGCTTAGGATCTCATTAAGTTGCTAAGGCTGGCTTTGAACTCATGATCCTCCTGTCTCAGCCTTCCGAGCCACTGGATTACAGGTGTGAGCCACTGTGCCCAGTTGAGAGGAACATATTTTAAAGGTGAAATAGTAAGTTTGTGTTTTTTTGGGGGGGGCATCTTATTTTTTTAATTGAGTTTGGTTTTGACCAGGTTGAGTCTGAGGGACCCATTGATCATTGAGGTAGAATGTCTGCTAGGTAGTTCAAGTTGTATGTATATTTTGTTTATATTCTTGTTTATGTTTTGGTGCTGGAGATGGAACCCAGGGCCTTGTGCATGCATGCTAGGCAAGTGCTCCACCACTGAGATGTACCCCCAGCCTTCAATTTGTGTTTTAGCTCACAGAAGAGAGAGAAATCAGGGCTAGAGATATATACTTGGGAAATTATCAGCATATAGATAGTAATTGAAGTCCTGGGAATAGGTGAGGTCATTGGGAAAGATGGTATACGTTCTTCTAGAGTTCATGATAAAGTATATTTGGGACTCATCAGTATATAGACTCAAGTTGGAAGTCACGGGTGTGGATGATATTTTCCAGGCTTTTGCATGTGACATGTCTTAAAATGTACTTGTCTACATCTGGGAATTTTTTTTTAAATTGCCAAAGCATTCAAGAACTCTCTTGATTAAGAGAAAGTATGATTATATGTTGTTGTGGTCCAAGATTTTCAAATACATTTATGTACTACCAAATGCACACTTGTGCACGCATGCATGTACATGTGAGCATGTGCACACACACAAAGATCTCTGTAGAATAGACATTGGAATCAAAGTATCAGATTCTACTTATTTTGATAGCAATAATTGATAATTATGCATGTTATTTAAACTGAAAGTTTTTGATAGTTACTCTTAATAGTGTATGGTCTTTCGCAATCATGCCTTATGTTTGTGTTGTGAAAGCCTGGCTTTCACATATCTACCTCATTTTCACACAATGCAAGCACTCACGAAGTGTGTCTGCAGCTTCCGATTTCCAGGGACCAGCCTGGTTCCAACATGGTGGCCCCTTCCCCTCTTCCCTTGGGGAAGCACTCTTCCATTCTGAAGGATGAAAGCTATAACAGTATGTAGCTTTGGAAACTTTGTGTATTCCACTGCTGGCTAGTCTCTGAAACATGTGGTTCTAAGCAAAGGCTAGGAATACTTGTGTAATTGGGCTGATCTTTCATAAGTGTCTATGGAGATGTAATATTTTCTGTGCTAGGGGAGAGTTGTAAACATGCCTGGTTCTCTGGCATAAATAGTTTCTTTGGTTTCCCTGTTGATTCAGAAGTTGTCTTCATCAGGGATTTTACTTTCATTCAACATAAGCACAAAACTTGTTTCACAGTGGATGTGTTGTGGCCACTTTTAGATTGATGAAATAGTTTCCCCTCAAGGGAAAATCATGGCAAATTACTTTTACTGAGTGCCTACTGCATGCCAGTTGCTTCATTTTAATCTCCCATTTAATCTACACAGCAAAACTAAAAGGTAGGTGGTGTTATCTCCATTTTACAGATGAAGAAACTGAGGCTCAGGAAGGCTTATGTTCTTGAAGATTCTGTAAGTGGTACAGCCAGGATTAACATCCAGGTTTGTCTTACTCCACAGCTCATTCTCTTTTCAATGTACCCATTAGACTGGAATGGGAAGTAATATAGTCTGAATATGAAGTATTTGGCCTAAATTCTCTTTTGAATTTCATGACATTGTATACTCTAGGATTTTCTCCAGTGTGCTTCTGTCTTTGCTTGTTTGCTGTCTTCCTCCTGTCCTTCGTTAGATGTAAGTGTTCCAGTAGCATTTGTCTTTTGCCCTTTCCATTGTCACTTTGCTCACTCCCAAAACCATTCCCATGACTTCATTTTCTTTGTTTGAGTAAATCCCATATCTCTTTCTACCCTGCCCTCTTCCTTGCTTTCCTGTTCAGTATCTCCCAGTTGTCTGCGGGCCATGTCCACCTAGAAGTCCTGCCGGTGCTTCACTTTCAACAGAGCCAAAAATTACATCATCATTTTCTTTCTTTTTCAATCCACACAAACTTGCCTTTCACCAATGTTCTGCATTTCTGGTGATGGCATGTCTGTGTGATTCCCAGGCTTGAAACCTTGAAATTGTCTTTGGCTTCTCTTTTTACACTTCTCACACCCGAATTAAGTGGCTAAGCCCTGCAAGTCTACCTCCACCACGTCTCTTACTCTATCACATTGGCATGTGTGTCCTATGTTTATATGCAACAGGCTGTTAATTTATCACTGAAAGGACTATGTCATTGTCTGTTTCCAGGTCTTTGGTTATAGACCACCTGTCTTCCCATCATCACTGGCTGCTGTAGTCTTACCCACCTTTCAAAGTCTTAGTGCAAACCCAGCTTTTTCAAGAAATCACTACATGATTCCCTATGAGTAAATGTGATTATTTTCTCCTTTGAACCCTGCTATCTCAGTACTTTTCCTATGGCCTTAGCTCTTGCTTGGTCTTGAAATTTTTTTGTACTTGACTTTAGTCTTACTAGAATCTTGTTCCATAAAGTGTGGTCCATGGACCATTTGCATCAGTATCACTTGGGAGCTTGTGATAAATGCAGAATCTCAGGCCCCTTCCCAGACCTCCTAAATCAGAATTTGCATTTTTTAACAAGATCCCCAGATGATTTGTATGCATGTTAGAGTTTGAGATGGGCTGCTTCCAAATGTAAGTTCAGTGAGGGTAATAACCTTGCAGTACTTATGAGAGTGTCTTGCACATAGTAAATTAATGTCCTTTTCATTTTTCACATTCGTGCTTTGGCTATTCATTCATTGAAGTGGCCTTAGAGACCTATACACAAGAAATGTATGGTGGAGTGGGAGAAAGAAAGGAGAGGAATGAGGAGGGAGAAAGGGAGGAAGGGGAAATGAGAAACTGGGGGAGAGGGAAGGAGGGAGGGAGGAAGAACGAATGAGAATATGGTAATGAATGGGCTAGAGAGAGCCAGCAGAATCTCTGCTAGGTGGCTAATAACTTTGTGACTAGTTGGGAAAACACTGCCTTTGTGCCTCTAAGTGACTAGAAAAAACTCTAGTGTAGGCTTTGCCTTAATTTAGTGTCACCAGAGGCAAATATCTCCTGAGATAATTTTGTGCCCACTCTAGGGAACTGATGGTTTCCTGCTTTCTCTTTTGCTGGCATTCTGGGGTGTATCTTCTCTGAGCATCCCCAGAAGTCAGGGTCAAACTTTTGAAGGGTTTCAAAGAGCCATGGAAGAACTATGCTGTGTTTCTAGTAGACTCTTCTGTTTTCAGAAACAGAATTTCTGCTTTGTTTTCAAACTTCAAAGTTGATTTCTGAAATAAAGGTTTATTTTCCCCATGGAATTCTGAAGGTTTTCTACAAATGTTAATTTCTCAAACCTAAGTCATTTCTTGCCTTTGAAACTTCAGTGCTGTGGGTCAATTTAATAACGTTGCCTGAAGGATTTTTTGGCCTTCAAAAGCTGTCAGATTGCCTTTTCTTTGTTCTTTGAGAAAGTAAGGTTGCCTCATTCACAAAGCCTGAAGGTGATGTTAGAACCAGCATTTATGCAATCATTCAGAGTTTTCCCCCAACAATATTCAGTTTTATTTTCAAGTTCTAGTAACAGTGAGGCATAACTACCAACTAGCACATATCAGCAAAATTCCTGAAAAGCTCATCAACGTTTCATAATGAGTAGCCCAAGTTACTTAACTAAGGCCTATAGCTAAGGGGAACAATGGACGTTCTTTGCCCTCTCATCGCAGACCTTCTGGGGCTTATTATACCTCTAAAGCTACAAGGCCTCCCTTCATCTGTCTGTCAGACTGCTCCCCACATCTTCCCTTTACCTCTTCCTCCCTTCCACCCTCACTCACTCCCTCCACTGGTTATAATTTAAAACAGAAGTTGTTTTATGGTTTGTTATATTTATTGAATGGTTTTGTGTTTCTTGTTCTCTAAAAAAACATAGGTGAGTGGAATGTTTTATATTTTCCTCTGTGTTTTAGCTTTAAATTGTATTTCCTTTTCCTGCTCCTGATTTTCCTTTTCCTCTTTCTCCATCTTCCTCTGCCTCCTCCACATCCAACTGCACCCAGTGATTCTGGAGGGAAAGTATGCTTCCCATTTCTGCCCACGGATTTGGTTAGGGTACCTGGTTACTTCTCTTGGGATATTGTGAAATTCTCTTCCTTAGTTTGGAAATGAAGAACTCTAAAATGTGCACTAATGAATTTTACGTTCCACTTTCTAAGAACTTGATGAGTATTTAAAAGACTTTTTGTACAGATGGGTCAAGGCTGGATATATCTGATTTGATTACCTCACATCATTGTTATGTAGTTTACATTCCCTTTCACTTTGTCATAATTCTCAATGAACACACATTGCATCTTTGTTCTTAGAAATCAATCTCTCTCTCTCTCTCTCTCTCTCTCTCTCTCCCCCTCTCTCTCCATTGAATGCTTTCCTTTTTGCTTTAAATAAGGGAGCCCATTTGAAACACTGTTAGTGTGGGGTAGAATTGACACCCACCTTGTAGGCTAACCAAATTATAGCCTGCTTTTCCCTGATGAAGTTATCATATTACAGGGACATTGTTTCGCTTGTGGGGTTTTATTGTCCCAGTTTCAATTTTGACTTCAGGTTTGAGATTATATTCCAAGAGGACTATTCCTCAGAATTTTTTCTTTGTCTTCAAACTCACAGGGATCTTTTGTTTGGCCTATATCTATTATCTCTCCTAAGCTTGGCCAAGGTTGTTAGCTTGTGCACTTATGTATAAACATTTAACACACTATTTGTTAGACAAAATGTGCTTGAAGACATTTCAGCCCTTCCCCCCTCACCTCCCCCCTCAGCTCATTTTTTTGTGTGTGTAGAGTCGCAGATGGTTGCTTTATCTCAGATGTTTAGATTTGGAGGACATTCCTTTCCACTTTGCTTGATGGACACAATGAAATGGAAGCTTTTGAGTCAGTCTTGACTACCAAAATGGTAGCACCATATAACAGATAACATTGGGCTCTTCCAATTTTTTTTTCTACACTAGTTGTCCAAATTTCCCTAAGCCAGAGAGTTTTAGGTATGAGATTGTGTGTTTTTTAAGAAAATATTATGGATAAAGACTAATGTTCCCAAGTCAGGAATAACAATTAGTTCTATTCATTAAACAGGGGGCATGTTTTGACTCTGGGTCCTGGCTAGGAAATATAAACTGTGAAAGTCACACATATATATGAACCTCAGGCAAATTTATGACTTGTCAGCCTTTTAAGGTTAAATTCTTAACCCCAAATCGGGGCTGGCTTTATATGTGGAGTCCGGCACATTCCTCTGGGCCACTGAGCACGCCCCTCCCCAGCCCTTTGCTTAATAGCAGCTAATGGCCTAATGAGCAAGAAGGATTTCTGCCTCTTATCAGCTGCCTAAACAGCAACAGGAAGGCTGATATACAGAGTATAGGTCAAAACCTGAGTTCTTGAACCAAAAAAACTACAAGGTCAGTTTGAAACTCTGGATATGTGCTATCTCTGGAGCCATCAATACCTGTCAGAAAAGGAGCTAGACACTTGAGTTCAAACAAATAGTAATAGTTGTCAAAAGTATGAACGGTCTAATTAATTTTGCTAATAGTCCTTTCCTTCTTTGTTTAGTTCTTCTATAAATAGCCTTCATATAGTCTTTAATGAGCTTTTTCATTTGTGCCTGGAGGTTGTTATGGTCAATGTGGGAGTGTTTGATTGTCAGATGGTGATGATGATGAAAGCGGGAATATATTTTGGCTAAGAGTTTGGAAGGGAGAGCTGGATAAAGGCAAAAAGATACCTACTACTACTTTTCTTTCTTTCTAAACTAAATTTTTAAGATACGTATTCAACTTGCCATGGAGTCAGAGAAACCTTTGTGCCTCTTCATATTGTAGTGACTTTTTAAAATAGGAGACATAGGACTGGTTTCTTAGATCCACTTGGGATCCAGGCTTAGATTCACATAGAATAAATATTTCAGTGCCCATCATACTGAAAGCCCCTTGACTTTCATCTTCTGCTTTTGCATTTTTCAGAGACAATAATGAAAACATTTTTTTGCCGATTTCGTTATTGAAAATCCTATTTACATAAACAGGCATTGTTGTGGCTTAGGGAAGAATGTGGGGTCCCATTCTTTAGCTCCTTCTATATCTTTGCTAAGGCTTGTCTAAATAGAAGTAATGACACTTTAGTCTAAGCAGCTTTTCTCATTTAGGTAAGCAGGGTGGTTTGAAATTTCAGTTTACTAGATAATTGAGTCTCTTCTTCTTAATTATTTCAGGCATGCAGGTTGCTCTCTTTATAGTAAAGACCCTAAAAATCTAGTAATCTCCTCAGGCATCCGTTTGGTAATAAAATCCTGTGCATTTTCTGGGGTTAATTTTCATGACAATTGTGTGTTGCCTCCCCAACCCCCATCCTTGAGGAAATTCTATTTTTTAGGGTCTTTCCTCAGAGTTGCAAAAGCACACTTTAAAAATATATAAGGGTGTTGCTGGAACTAGGAATCTAGAGGAAATTTAAATGTATTCAGATTCATGCTCATTACACAACTTTCATTTAGAGTTTTTAATAGCCTTGTCATATTTCTTGGAAAATCATGTGCCTGACTGCCAGACTTGGTTTTCTGCCCTGAATAAAAAACTGAATATTAGCAAAAGTGCAGCTTAAGTATCCCCTATTCTATCCTTTTTCTACAAAAGAAAAAAAGAAAGAGAGGTCATCTGGTGCAGATTGAGGTGGGAAAAACTTAAAAAAAAAAAAAGAAAGAAAGAAAGAAAGCCCAGATCGGCTTCACATCTGCTAGTCATTCCAACTGGTGTGACTTCAATTCAGCAAGTTTTTATTGAGCACCTGTGGTGGGGGCGGTGCTAATAATCGTTAACAGTTATTGAGCCAGGCGCTATGCTAAGCCTTTTATGGGCAACATCCCACTTAATCCTCACAACAGCACTACCAGGTGGTGGTATTATTTTCCCCATTTTACAGATGAGAAAACTAAGGCTTAGAGAGGGTTAGTCACCCTTCATAGGTCAAATAACTATGAAATCAGTTAAACCCAGTTAGTCTGGTTCTGGAGCCATATTCCTGAAATGACTTTTGAAAATCCAATATGGGTGAGATGCTGGAGATTCAAAATCAAACACTCCAATCTTCCTACTCTTGGTAGGGAAGTAGATGTGTAGAAAGATGAAAACCATGCATCGAGGTTCTCTGTATCTGTTGAGGGGAAGGAGGAATGCCTGGGAAGGCCAGTGGTAGAACGTTTTTATGGTAATGCTGCATCCTGAATACAGCTCGGGCAGCCTAGGGTCACAGGCATTTCTTTTCCTGTTTAGTGAAGGTACTCCTTTGAGTTGAGCTGCCTCAGTGATTGTACCAACATGTTCCCATCACTGCCTCAGCCCACTGTAACCTTAGCTACCTTGAAATCAACACTCCTTAGATGTGCATGCATGGTCAGGAAGGTTTTGGATAATTGGCCCCATAGTTCTTGTGTTGCTATTTCTCCTTTATTTCAATTCTCCTTTTAAAAAAGTAAAAATTAAGTACAGATATTCCTGAACCAAATTACTGTGTCCCAAGAGCTGAAGGTGAGTCAGATAAGAGTAACAGTCCATAGAGAGACCCTGGATTCGGGCTTGGCTGATTCAGCTTGATCTATAGCCCTCTTGGCAGTGCCTCTGGGTGCCCACACTGGAATCTGGAGAGTTGTGTGTCTGAATCACCCACAGCTTGATGACAGAATGAAGTAACTGTTAGCCATTTTTCAGTTTTTCAGTAAAATCATGGGAATGGAAGGGAAAAATCCCCAAATCACCTGTTTGGGTAATTTATTTTTGTTTTTCATAACTCCTGAAGAAAGCAAGGAGGAAAAACAGTCACTGCTGAGCATCATTTAAAAGTCTCTTGCATGTTGCATTAGGAACTTAGAATTTCCTCAATTTTAGGGAACATTTGGTTCAGGAAAAATGAACTCACCAACGTGTGTGTGTGTGTGTGTGTGTGTGTGTGTGTGTGTGTGTGTGTGTTTGAAACAATATCCTTTAGCTTCCAACCTCAGCTAACCAAAACCCCCTGTGTCTCCTACTTTCTTATAGTTGGGCTGAAATGTTTTGCTGGTCAACTCCCTTTTTGTGCACTTTCTCCTCCATTAAATCTTTTCCACAGAAAGGGGTTGCCGTCAAGTCTAGACTTATGGTAGCATGCAGAAGGAGGGCCAATTAGTGAGGATTTTGATTCATATTACATGAGGATGGGAGGAGGAGGTGAAGCAGGAAAATCTGTCCTTCCCAGTCCTTCAGATACTCAAGCTCTAACACAACAGGATGCTGAAGATGTATAAAATTACTGGAGCATTTACACAGCGATTCCCCAAGATGGCATAAATGCCACAGCACTAGAGCACGTCAGTGTAGACACTGAGATAAGCTGAAGGATGGGAAAAAGGAAAAGATCAATAACGATGCTTCTCACTCAGGGATCAAGAGTGAGTGTTTGATTTTCTTTTGGTTGCATTTTGCTCAGGTGCAGTGTGTATGTTGTACTAACAAGGCAGCTGACTCCCTTTTCCACAGGTTCCTATCATAGGAAAAGAGGAAAGATATAATAGAGGGCACAGATTATTTACAGTGGCTGAGAATGTAATTACAAGGTGCAATGGCTTGAAACTGAAATTTAGGTTAGCCATTAGAGCTGGGAGAAGCATCTTAACAGGAAGAGCAATTGGGCATTGGAAAGATTTGCCTGGGAGCTGGTTAAACGGCATCTCCAGAAATGCTGAGGACTCAGGGCTAATGCGAAGAGAAACCAAAATCCAGTGTTGGGCTGGAGGCCCAGACTGATAGGCATCTTTCATTATTGCCTGGCTCCCTTTGTGATTATTTAATTGCTAATAGCTTGTGGCAATTTTTTCATGTATCCAAAATATGCCTAATTTGTTAAGCATAAGAAAACAAATGCCTCTGAGCAATGAAAATGAAGCATTTGGATCGATCTTAAACACCCCCCTAACAGACTTTCTGGAATATGGGTCAGTGACTGAAGCCGTATTATATTATTTTGCTTCTGCAAGGCCTCTTACTCCTTGTAATTTGGGATGATTGCTGTTAAAGTAATATTTGGGCTCTGTCAATATTTGTTTTTCAGGGATGATCCTAAAAAAAAAATTGGTTTTGGTCCCCATTCATCTTTTTCTTGGTCTTTCCATCCTTTTAGACATGTCCCCTAGTCCCTAAGAGTTTTGGGCTGCCTCCCCACTCCCTTCCCTTCCCATACCTCCTTGTTTCCTGTGCTGGAGCAAGATCCCAAGTAAACCCTTTAGACTTGAGGTATGAAGGCATTACTCAAGGAGTCTTGCACTTTGAGACAACACCTAATGGAATGGTTTAACCAAAGTAGTAACTCACCCATGATGAAACATTCAGACAATACTAAACAGATACTTTTAGGTGGTGTAGAGGGGAAGAGAAAGTCTACTAGAGCTGCCATTAACAAATTCCCTCAAATTTGGTGGTTTAAAACAATTGAAATTTGTTCTCTCACTGTTCTGGAGGCCAGAAGTCCAAAATAAGATGTCAGCAGGGTTGCATTCCTTCCAATGGCTCTCTTTCCTTGCTTCTTCCAGCTTCTGGTGGCATCTCTTCTGTGGTTTTATCACTCCAGTCTGCCTCCATCTTATATTCTTAGCCTTCTATTCTTCCCATGTATCTTCTCTGTGTGTCTCTTATAAGGACACTTGTTATTGGTTTAGTATCCACCTACATAATCCAGGAAGACATTAGAATCTCCAGAATCTTAATTACATCTGCAAAGACCCCTTTTCAAATAAGGTCACATTGCAAGTTACAAGGGTTAGAACATAAACATATCTTTTTGGAACATACCATTCATCAACCCTACTATAGAAGAGAACTTTCTGGGACATGTAGGACCGTACTAATTTACCAGAACTCTCTAAGGGGAAGTTGTTCAAGAGATGCTTAAAGTTGCTTGTAAAATGTCAGTAGGCTTCCCTAGAGGGATGTGAAAGGCAACTGCTATTACCCATTTTTCAAATGATTAAATTGGGGAACTGGGGAGTGGAAAATGACTTACCCAAGTCACTTTGGATCAGAAGAAGAGTTCTGGAACAAAACAGTCTACCACATTATTCAGCATGGATTAATGTCTTACCTCAGACTCTTTTTGGATTATTTTCCTTAAAAATATATATATTTTTTCTAAACACTTTAGCCATGGGAAGGAAATTGCTGCTTATTCCCCACCTGAAAAGCCTTTTCATAGGATCTGTAGGCTCACAGTGATGGTGTACTTTCAATCTCCTGTAGCTTTCCACCTAATATTTGTGATTTTGCAGAAATATCAGCAATAGGGAATTTTGGAGGAGAGAAATATTTGTGAGGCAAGACTGCCTTTTAAGGTTCAGGTTTACTAAGTAATAGGATATAACTCTACTCAAAGTAGTAAATGTATAGTTGTCACAGATGAGATATTCTCTGAAGAAATGCTGTCAGAGTTGCTCATGACTAAAAGACCAGTTCTAACATTTATGGCTATGGAGTAATCTCTGTTCTGATGCATTATCAAGAGTATACCAGTAACAACCTTAGTGTGTAAAGTGATTGGTGAGTTTGGGTATAGACTTTAAGGAAATAGTGTAAAAGGCACCTCAAAGGTCAGGAGGATCATCTCCAACCTGATGCAAGGAGTTCCTTCTGTGGTCTCCGATATGGCTACCTAAGTTATGCTTGAATGCTTCAAGACACATGGAGCTTATTATGTATAGGGAGAAGGCTCTCCTTGTTGACTATTTGTTCATTAATTCGGCAAGCATATTGAGTGCACTGTATGCCAGGATCTATGCCGATTTAGGGAATACAGAAATTGTTAAGATACAATTCCCGCCCAGAGAAACTTACAACTTAATAATTAGGGATAAATATTCCAATGGCTACAAAGCCTAGATTGCGAAACACAGTATTAGGTAAAACTATGCTGAAAATTCTGAGAGATGATAGTTCATAGGGCTTATTTGGAGTAGAGGGAAGAAGAAAACATGAGAGAGCCACTTGGGAGAGACTTTATGGATGAGGTTTTAATAGCTGAGCACTCCAGGAACAGGAATGGCATGAGCAAAATGGGAAGTGGGAAGTGGAGACATGTGTTTGGAAACATGAAATATGAGTTTAATTTAAGCCTCATAGGCACTTTGAGAGGTAGATGTTGTTATCCCCATTGTATAGGTAAAGAAGCTGAGGCTCAAATATTAAGTAATTTGCTGAAGATTATGAGGCTATCAAGTGGCCAATGGCTCATGGTTTATATCCCAGTCTGTCTGATTTTGGAATCCTAACTTTGGTCACTGTATACCATCTTATCAGGAAGCTAACTGCTATTAGTTGACCTCTTGAGGTACAGGGACCTATACAAGGGCATGCAATTATGATATAGGATGCAGCACTCTAAAGCATGAGTTGTTGGCCCCATATACACATTCAAGTATATTTAAATGCTACCAACACAGCCTTCCTAAAAGGGCAAATGCTAGTCTTCTGTTTCTTTTCCCAATGCCCAGTCTGGAAAGGGCTTAACCAACATTGATTGGCCTGTATTGGAAAGTTTCGACTCTTGAGCCGAATCCCTTTGAGGACAACGGGCCCAGATTTGGCAAGGTACTCAGTTAAGTCACATAGGTGATTTGGTAGCAGAGCATATAGTAACACTTTAGCCTTGATAGGGAACAGGGCTCCCTGCCATGTGATATCATACACATGGGCAGGGACCTAGCACTTAGATTTGACTTATAGTTTTGAAATTCTCAGCTATGCCTTAGGTCTGCATATTTGAATATTATGTCTGAAAAATAAAAATTATACATCTGAAAGACAGTATTGCAGCTACTAATCTGAGTAGAATAGCAATTCGAGAAGAAGTGATTAGGGGAGACAAGAATATTTCCTTAGCTTGGTCCCTTTGGCAGAAATCTAGCTAAAAGATTATGCATCCCTATTTCAGAGTGGCTGGCATTATTCTCCAACCCAATCATCATTTTACATTTCACTAGGGGTTTTTCTCCCATCCAAATAACCAAAGATATGTGTGTGTGTGTGTGTGTGTTTTTCAAACTGAGGTCCGTCTAGGGTCTTTCCTTCAAGGAACTTAAATCTAATGGAGATAAGGCATGTAAATATAACTGTGAATCAATTTAGTATAAGAAAGGTCTTTCTAAAGAATGGAGACTCTCATGAGAATTCAGATGTTCCCTTTCCACTCCCATGAATATTCTTTCTGGGTGCAGTTGCAGTCAAAGATAACTAGGAGTCATCTTGGAGCAGAGCTCACTTAGCTATTCCTCATCTTGCCCCTGCCAGTCTCCACCACTTTACTTTTCCTTCTAGTCTTGCCATGTTCCTTGGCAGTGCCTAAACATGCCACCGACTTTCACACCCCTGAGCCATTGCTCCATCTTCTTGGAGGTTTCTAAAGTAGTAGAGTGACTCAATCAAGAAATGTACTTCAGAAATATCTGTTTGGGGCTTGGGTGAAGAAGGGTATAGCGGCAGGAAGATCAGTTTGGAAGCTGTTCTCATTATCCAAGCAGTAGGAGGTAAGGTTGATGAAGCATTGTTGGAAAGAGGTGAATGTTGAGAAACATTCAAAAAACAGAATCTGTGGATATGGTGACATTGGGCCATACCAGATGAAGGTGAGTAAGGTATCCAAATGACTTAGAGGTTTCTCATTTGGGAGTCCATTTCCTAGACCTATCTGAGAACTCCAGGACAGAGACTGTCTCTATTATTATTATTATTAGGTACTGGGAATTGAACCCAGGGGTGCTTTACCACTGAGCCACAACCGCAGCCCTTTTAATTTTTTTTTGTTTGTTTGTTTTTTTTGTTTGTTTGTTTTGTTTGTTTTTTTTTGTCTCAATAACTTGCTTAGAACCTCACCAAGTTGCCTAGGCTGGCCTCGAACTTGTGATTGAGATTTACACCCCAGTCCATCTTATTATGGAATTCTACCCCTACCCTCACCCTCCCAAGTCGCTAGGAATACAGGTGTGCACCACTGCACCCTCCTCTTGTTCATTATTGTATTCCTGAGGTTGGGCATATTACCTGGCACAAAATAGGCATTAGGTAAATGTTGGATGAATGAATCATTCACCACTTTGGCAGGTTGAATGCAATCAGAGAATTTGTATTCCCAGAGCACATGTTGACTGCTAGTTGGGAATGTGGTCTAGAAAGAATCTCTTTGTTGGAGAGTGTAGTGATCTGGGGATTCAACCTTTACTGGGCATGGAATGATTGGCGGTTAATTGACAGTTGGCAGTAGAGATAAAGGTAATTCATTCTTTAATTCTCAAGCTTAGAAAATGGCTTATCTCCAGGGTTGCTTTAAACTCCCAGTGCTCCAGTATAGCAGCAACATTTTGGCCTGCCTTTTACAGAAGCCAAGTCTATACTGTGGCCCTAGGCATGGTCTTTGATTTAAAGTCTGAGCTCCTGATACCCAGGTGTGCCCTCTGCAAGGTCATGTTCTTTCAGGCTAAATAACAGAAGGGTAACCTTCAGCTGGGTTCTCTTAGATGATTTCTTCCATCAGCAATCATCACTTTCCCCACAAGTTTCAAATGCAGCCATTTCTTTCATCTGTATTCCTATCTTGATTAGTGAGAAATTAATGAGCGTGTAAGATTTGATTTAGATAATGATTAATTAGGGGAAAAGGTGCTGTTCTAATAGCAAGTCACTATTATATGCTAAGGAAATTAGTTAATATTTTTGGATGGCAAATTGACTTGTCCTTCATGAAAAAAAAAAACCTTTTAAAAATGCCTGATTTTTTTTTGGTTCATTAGTAGAGCAACCTGCTCTTAATCCTTTGGATAATTTTAATAGGCTTGTATTATTTTCCCTACAAGTCATGAGCAACCAGTTTTGGGTATCATTAATTCCTTTGTTTAATATTACTTTAATGATATTACATTATTATTTTCAGCACAGTGAATCTTCATTAGCAAAAAAATCTGCTGTTTATAAAGCAGACATTGACAATGAAATGCGTCAACTCATCATACATACATACATACATACATACACACACACACACACACACACACATACACACACAGAAAGGATTTCAATTTTCATTGTTACTGAGCCCTGACAATTCATTCTATTCTGTTTGAATATGCTTTATCTGCTCTTAGAAGAGTATAAGGATCAAGGTCTACATTAATTTTACTTCTGTTCTTTAATGTGCTTTTTAATGTGATTTTTGACAATTTATTGTCATTAGCTAAAATGGCAGTCGAGTAAAATAACTAACATATAGAACATAATAAAGGTAATTAGAGAATTGGAGGACTGGAAGTGACCTTGAGGAATTATTTAGTCCATTTCCCAATTTCAGGTCGTATGACTAATCTTCCTAAACAGCACTCTTCATCATTTTATGTCTCTACTTGAGATCCTCCAGTGGTCCATTATTGCCTTTAGGGTCAAACCCACAGGTGTATGCCTGTATTCAAGTCCCTTTGTATTTGGCCTGTCTTACCTGATACTATACCCTGTATTCCAGCCTTTCTTCAGGCAGGTTACCTTGCCCTGAAGTTACCTCCACTGGTGCTAAACACATTTCACCCATTGACTTCTCCAAATTCTTCCTATCTTTATGGTCTAGCTCAAGCCCCAGGTCTTTCTGGCAGTCTCCTTTGACCTCTAGAGCCTCTGGTGAGGATTCCCTTTTCTAGCAAATGTTGTCTATATTGCATGTTTTAAATTTACTTTTATTTTTATTTTATTTATTTCTATTAGTGCATTATAGTTATACACATTATTGGAGTTCATTTTGACATAATCATACAAGCATATATTTAAAATCAACTTTATTGAGCTATGATTTGCAAACAATAAAATACACCCATTTGAAGTGATGAGTTTTGACAAATGTGTATATCCATGTAACTACTACTCTCATAGACTATTTCCATCACCTTGGAAAATATACTGCATATTTTGTCACATAACCATATACCAACTTTACTTGTTCTCTAGCTATTTTGGGGTGTGAAAATCTGGTCTCTCCACATGGATTTATTTTTGTTTGTTTAATTTTAATTAGCACATATTGAATAGTTACTTTGTACGAAGAAGACTAAGAGCTCTACAGGCATAATCTCACTTAATCCTTGCAATAATTCTATAAAGCAAGTACTATTGATAATCTCATTTTATAACTAAGGGCAAAAATGTGTGTAGAGTTGAGTAACCTACCTATGTTTGCACAGCTAGCATATAGTGATGTAAGGACTAAATTGTACACAAGTTAACCTGCCTGGCTTTTGCTCTTTCCTGACCACTAGTGCCCAGGATGCTGCTGACTTATAGGCCATGAATACTTACTGACTTGGAATAAAATCCAATAGAAATGACACATTTAAACAGTCTGATATACAGTGTTGATTTTCTTCTTTTTATTATGGGTAGGGTTCCTGTATGAGTCTCCAAGTGAGTGTGGTGAGCCTAGAACTGAAGTCCTAGTCCTGGCAGAGGTGTCTAAGGGCAGTCCAATATATCAGGTTTTTAAATGGATCCACTTAAGAGCAAGAGTTGGGCCCAAAGAAGGAGTCTGTGATGAGGATCAAGAAAGCTATGTGGGATGCAGAGGCAGGAGGATAGCAAGTTTGAGGCTAGTCTGGTTGACTTAGCAAGACCCTGTCTCAAAATAAAAAAAGAAATTAAAGGACTGAGATGTAGCTCTATGGTAGAGCACACCTGGGTTCAATCCTCGGTACCAGAAAAAAATAATTAAGTAAAAGAAAGCCAGGCCACTGGTAGAAAAGCCTGAAGTAATACCCTGGCATAAGTGTATGAAAATAATGAGAGCCTTCTTTGGATCATCTGTGGTTAGCCTCTGGGAAGGGAGGCTGTGGTTAAGGGTGCCCAGTTTGGGTACACATGGTAATAATCTCAGAGAGAAAAAACTTCCATATCTCAAATATCCCTTTTCAGTTGTCTGCCCCAGTACTGGATCCAATGTGCAAGCAAGACATCATCTCAAAAATAATTATAAATACATTACTTCATAGTTCCTTCAAGTGAAACATCTATTTGTGTCTCTTCAAGATGTTCAGAAATTGATTTTTATGGTATTTTCCCGAGATCAAATTTAAAATTAAGATGTAAAGTTTTCAGGGTTATCTGTCTGCACTCCCTGTTTTAGATACAGACAGACGCAAAGTTCTTGCTAGTGTTCTCACTCAACAACCCTCATTAATTCAATAGCGTATGCATAGGCTGAATGGAATTGCTGGGGCATCCCAAAGAAGATGGGAGTCATTCTCTGCTCTTCAGGAATATACAATCTAGGAGAGGAGATTATAGTATGAAGGTGCTTTTTAATCCTTCAAAATAAATGGGAACTAGCAGCACCATAATGACTTCAGTTATTTATTTATTTTTTTTTTTAGCATCTGGGAATGCAAGTTATTAAGCCCTAAAAAGCTGAACCTTTCTGGTTCATTTGAATAGTCAATTGCTAAGTCGTCTTCTTATCTCCATTCCAGGCTATATTGCTCGTCTATTCCCATTTCCCGCCTGAATTGCATTTTTACAAAACAGATCAAAACAAATCAAAACAGAACCAAACCAAACCAAACCAAACCAAACCAAACAAGCAAACAAACAAAAACCAAAACAAAAAGTGTGAACTTCCCTTTGACAAATATGGTGTACTGTTACTTTTCGTATCTCAATCTTTTGTCCCTCAAATACTTAAAGGTTTCCTGTTTACTGCATTTTTTATTGGTTGCAACTTATTTCTTGAATTGACCTTTTTGCTTTTATTCATAGAAGTATGTAAGAGTTCTCAGTGTACCTCCTTAGTCATTTGCCCTTGGTTTTACTTTTTATTCATCCCATTTGGGATTTAGTTCCCCTGGTAATTTTTTGTTTAGTTGGTGAAGATTCCCTCTAAATTTCTTCTCTATTTCTTTCAGTTCTGTTTCTTCTTGTGAATGAATGGTCATGACATTGAAATGGTTATAGTTCACTATTATCATTTCATTTAGGCAAGTCTACCTCTCCTGTGCTGTCCTGTGGTGGGGATATTTTGTGATGAACTGTGAGTTATATCAAATTTCCTTAAAACGAAATGTTTTTCCTTTTGGTATGTATTTTTCTCCTTCCCGATTTGGAAATCCTGAGTTCTTATCAGTTTATAGATGTTTTATTTCCTTAAATCTATAGCTAACTCTTAGCCACTAGATCATTTGTACTGGTTTATTAATTAACTAGGAAGTGATAACTGAAGGGAAGGATAAATATTGCTCTATATGCACTTATAGTCAGATATATCATATCCCTTTCTTCATGACATTTGACGCATTTTCTGAAAAGTTCATTTGAGATTTTATTCCTTTGAAGATGTTTGGCTAACCAAATTGTCAAGGTGGTAGGAGTTTATATAATGGTGAGATTTAGGACAGGGGCATACTGTGTAAGCTCTACGTAACTTTATGAGTTATCATATCCCAGGCAATCCCAACTGGTGTCATGGCAATTCTTAGAACCATTCCTGGGCTTCTCTAGGTCCTCTGAGCAATTTGTTATCTTATAAGATCTTAGCAATCCATAGCACTTCACAGAGAAAAGATCTGAGCCCTGTTATTTTATGACTTCCACTAGGTAAAACTGGTGGGATTAGCAACAGTACTAGCAGCCAACCACTTTGCCAGATAAAGTCAGCCATTCTTCAAAACTTGAAGTCACCACCAATGCAAATTTAGAGACATAAAGGGTTTTATCTCTAACAAGTAATTTATGAACTTAAGTAAATACAGAGATTTAAAACTATACCACTTAGGCATTGAATTTATCATGAAAGCAGAAAAAATCTTGCTAAATGGACAGGAACTTGGTGTATGGAAACTATCTGCTATATAGGATTTTTCATATCTACGGTGTGTGTCTCAACTAACATTGTTTAAATTTAGATTAGTCACTCTTCCCCTAGGGTACACTTTCCCTTCTTGGTCCAGTAAACTGCATCAGTTTCTACTCCTAGAATAGCATTACATTTTCTAACTTCGCGTAGAAAGAACATAGTGTGCTAGAACCAGCTTCGTGTTTTCCCCCTCTTTCTGAAGATAATCATAAAACCTTTAAGCTTAGACCATATTTAAAATCAGTTTAAGGCTTGTATATGAGATTGACATTTATAGGAGATAAATCTGAACTCTGTGTCTCCAGACCCCAAATTGTATTTTGACATTAAATATCACCTTTCCATCCAGTACTATAAATTGCAATGCTGGATTAGGTTTGGTGATATGTATTATCTGTGCTCTCCTTTACTACTTTTGTCAGCAGCTCCCTCGAGGAGAGGGAAGTGGAGAGCTTGGAGTCAATACATTGGGTTCCAACACTGATACCATGTGAGGCAAAAGTTAACGAATTTCATTCTTAAGCCAAGAAAGCTTAGACATGGACATTAAGGACATGATCAACTGAAATTCCTAGGGAAATAAGATGTTGTTGTAATAACAAGAAATTTTCTGGTAATTTAGAGCTAAGTAGTCTCCCCTTTTTAAATCCCAATTTTGAAAAGTTGTCTAAAATGTTTGAATATGCTTTCTAGTCTCACTTCAGTAAGATTTATTGAACCTTACTTTGCTGAGGACCTTATGGGACTTTGGGGGAAGTTATGTTCCATATACACATTTTATCATCCTACCTATGTGTGTTGTTTTATTGCACTCATTTACTATGACTATGTATTTATCTCTGTTAGTCCCTTTAGACAGTGAGCTTCTATCCAAACATAAGGGCATAATAGCAAGTCTCTCTTTTCAAAGTTGTACCTCCGATATGTTGCACAGTGCCTGCCATAGAGATGCTGTCAGATGGGGTCCTCTGAGAAAGAAATGCCAATTGGATTAGATGTGGAAAAGATTTATTGGGAAAACACTTATGGAGGAAAATGGAGGCGGATGCTGAAGGAGGCTAGAAGGACCATTGCGGGGCATGGTTAAGACTCTTGTGAAGGAGAAAGGAAAGGAAGGAAAATTAAGAAGGAAGAATCTTAGACTACAATGCAGTTTTAAGAAAGTTTGGCAAGATCAATGGGGAGTCCTCAAGCCAAAGTCCCCTGTGAGCAAAGTCCCATGTGTCATAGGACTTGTGTCTTTACCATGCTCAGTCATTGGTTGAGAGTAGTTTCTAGGGATTGTGGCCTCTGCACAACATGGTGGTGAAATCAGATGGCAGCCAGTGGGGTTGCCAGTCATTTACTCTTCACAGTAGGAAAGCTGAAATGCACATTTCCATGGCCACACCCGAAGGAGCTCAATAAATCCTTACTGAAAGGAGAGTTTGCATAAAATTGGAATTGCACAGTTGTAGAGTATGTTCTTAGATGTGCAAGGCCCTGGGTTCAATCCCCATCACCAAAACTAAAACAAAACAAATGAGTTGAAAAGAGGAAGGAGATTGGACTTGATGCTCATTGAGCTTTAATATTTGCTAATGTTGGTAGATGATATAAAACCACATGACTCTCCCTTACTTCACTCATCATTCCTTGTTACGGTTTGGATATGAGATATTCCTCCAAAATCTCCTGTTAATGCAGGAATATTCAGAGGTGAAATGATTGAATTGTGAGAGCTGTAACTTAGTCAGTCCTAGTTGAATGGACTGAATGGGTGGTAACTATAGGCAGGTGGGGCATGGTTGGAGAGGTGGGTCACTAGGGTTTATGTCCTGGAAGGGTCTGTCTTCCCTGTGGCCCCTTCCTTTCTCTCTCTGATTTCTGGCTGCCATGAGCTGAGCAGCATTCCTCCACAATGCCCTTCCCTTAAGATATGTTACCTCACCTTGGGCCCAGAACAACGGGGTTGGCCCACTGTGAATGGAAGTTGTAAAACCCTGAACCCAAAATAAACCTTTCCTTCTCCAAGCAATTTTTGTTGGGAATCTTAGTCATGATGACACAAAACTGCCCAACACATTCCTCAAACATTGCCTAATGAAAAAAGTTGTCCTGACTACCCTTTATAAAACAGAGTAGTTCACACTACCAACATATACCATAGCTCTCTTACTTTTCTTTTCTTTGGCTCTCTATACCAGAGCTTAAAGTCAGGGCTCTCTACCACTAAGCTGCATCCCCAGTCCCACCTCTTAAAATTTTTTATTTTGAGTTAGGGTCTTGCTAAGTTACTGTGGCTGGCCTCAAACTTGTGATTCTCCTGCATCAGCCTCCTGAGTTGCTGCGGTTACAGGCATGCGCCACCATGTCTGGCTTCTCACTTTGCTTTTAAAATAAATTTTAAAAATTAACAGCTTTATTAAGGTGTAATTGGCATACAATAAATAGCACATATTTCAAGGGTACAATTTGGTAATTTGGCATATATACATGCATTAAACCATCACCACTATCAAAATAATGAACGTATCCATCACTCCCCAAAGTTTTCTTATTAACTATTGTAATCCCTCACTTCCATCCACTTCCTACCTTCCATCCCTCCTAATAACCACTGCTTTTTCTCACATTAGTTTCCATTTTCTAGTGTTTTATATAAATGGAATCATAGAGGCCGGGTGTGGTGGCGCACGCCTGTGATCCAAGCGACTTGGGAGGCTGAGTCAGGAGGATCGTGAGTTCAAAGCCAGCCTCAGCAACTTAGTGAGGCCCTAAGCAACTCAACTCAGTGAGACCCTGTCTCTAAATAAAATACAAAATAGGGCTGGGGATGTGGCTCAGTGGCCGAGTGTCCCTGAGTTCAATCCCTGGTTCCAAAAAAAATTAAAAAATAAAAATAAATGGAATCATAGAGTGTGCACATTTATCTGGATTATTTTCCTTAGCATAATGTTTTTGAGGTTCATCCATCTGGTAGCAGGTATCAGTACTTCATTCCTTTTTATGGCTAAATTGAATTTTATTGATTGTATATATGATAGTTTGTTTTCCCTTCCTTACTTTGATTTATGGTCTCTATAGTACTTATCATTACTTGACATTATGTTTATATTTTCATTTATTTGTTCATTTGCTTGTCCTGCAGAATATAAACTCTATGAGAGCAGGGACTTTGCTTTGTATACTTTTATACTCATCTTGATTGATATATAGTAGGAACCCAATAAATATTTGTTGAATGACTTCCATCTTGCTCCTGACCTCTAGTCAAACATCAAACAACAGTAGTTTGACTGGTTACAATGGTGCATACCTGTAATCCCAGTGACTTGGGAGGCTGAGGCAGGAGGATCACAAGTTTGAGGTCAGCTTCAGCAACTTAGTGAGACTCTAAGCAACGTAGTGACACCCTGACTCAAAATAAAAAATAAAAGGGCTGGGGATATAACTCAGTGGTAAAGTGCCCCTGGGTTCAATCCCTAGTACAAAAACAAACAAAAAACAAAAACAGTAACAACAGAAAAACAACATAGGTTTCATATGGTATGTTTTGATTTATCCTGAAAAGCAACATTTGGTTGGCTAGACATATATTTCATTTGGCAATCATAACTGGAATTGAAAAAAAAAATTAGTTGTAGATGGACACAGTACCTTTATTTTATTTATTTATTTTTATGTGGTACTGAGGATCAAGTCCAGGGCCTCATGCGTGCTAAGTGAGAACTCTGCCACTGAGCTACAACCCAAGCCCCATTACTGGAATTTTTAAAAGTTGTTTTTGGTTGTGTACTCATAAATTATAATCAGAAAAAATAAATTATTGGAGTTAAAACTGATCTTTTAACAGAAAAATTAAATATCGGTATTCAATGATGTGTATTTGGTGCTATAAATTAGTTTATGCAGAATTTATGAGTCAAACCTGGACAATTAATTCTGATGGTTATTCAAAAAGAACCAGTTTTAAAGGCAATTGGTAGAAAGCAGGGATTGAGAAAAACACTAGTTTTGAATAATCCAGTTTTACTGTATTTGAAAGGAAATTCATGGTTTTGTCCTGTTTGTGTGTGTGTGTGTGTGTGTGCACATGCGCATTTGTGAGTGGGGAAGGGGAGAGGAAGAGAGAGAGAGAGAGAGAGAGAGAGAGAGATTGATTGATTCTGTTTACTGAAACATGAAAACCTTGTTTGTTTCAGGATCAGATTTGCAAGTATGTCTTCCCAAGGGCCCAACATGCTGCTCAAGAAAGATGGAAGAAAAATACCAACTAACAGCACGACTGAACATGGAACAACTGCTTCAGTCTGCAAGTATGGAGCTCAAGTTCTTAATTATCCAGAATGCTGCGGTTTTCCAAGGTAGGTTCTAGGGATCATTTTAGATATGTTGCTCAATGGCATCATTATTTCAAATGCTAAATATAATTTATAAATTACCATTCCAGCATTCATATTTGATATTAAAAAACCTCCTAGTGAGGGATTCTGGTTAAAGAAAAACAGGTTTTAGAAAAGGTTCATTTTGATCTTTGGAAAGGTAGGTATTGTCAAAATATCATTGCCGAGCACATTCTGTTTACCTGTATGTAAAGGTTATATATCTTTGCAGAAAGAGTAAATGACATATTTTATCAGGTAGTCTATAAAAACCTGTTTAAAAAAAAGAATGTTTCCTTAAGTTCCAAGTTCAGTTTTTTTTTTTTTTCCCAGTAGTGAGGTAGATACCTGTGGAACACACATGAACTCCTTCTGACCACTAGGAAACTTTCAATTTAAGAGAGAGAACCTGGCTTATTGGCCAGACATTTTTCTATTTGTGTGAATGATTACCTCTCTTCTTGTGAATCTTACTTCTTACCATGTGTATTTATGGCTGTAAAAGAGGCTACTGTAGCATTACCAGAATAGGTAGTAGATTACATTATCCATAGCAGCACGGAAAGGACCTCCCCCAATTTACAAACTGAGCTAGGGATGATGATGATAATGGAGTGGTGGTAGTGATGATACCAAGAAACATTTAGATAGTGATGTGTGCTAGGTACTCTTTTAAGTGCTTTCCATGTATTCATTAATCCTCACAATATACATAGGAGTAAGTATTACTATCCCATTTTATGGATAAAAAACTAAGATCTGGATTGATTAACTTGCCTGAGACCACATAACTAATAAGTGGTAAAGGCAAGATTGAACCAAGGTGTTTTGGCTTTTAGACTCCATATTTTTAACTACCTCACTAGGCTGCCTCTAGTACTGGGGAAATTAGTTATGAATATGGGGGCTTTCATCTATCCTTCTTTAAGCAGAATCAGCAGCCATTTTCTTGCTCTGCAAAGAGAGGATTGGGTTTCAGATAGAAAAACAACTCTTCTGACTACTTGATATTGCCAAGCTTTAGATTTATGGCACCTTTATAAAAATTAATCTCTTTGAATTGTAAGGTGGGTTGATTATAGCTTATTTTCTGGATTGTGATCTGAAATTCTTATATTGGCTAAGAAAATTATTCTAATTTGCCAATAAAGCATACATTCACAACAATTTCTTGGGTCAAAGCCTCAGGGGATGTTACGTTAATTATGTGAAGTAAATTTATATAAGCTTGAAATATTTGTTAACTTATTTATGCAGTCAGACTCTTGCAAAGAGTTTGTTGAGACTAACAATTTGGTGATAGAATGAATAATTTAGGCTGATTTTAAAAATACATGTACCATTCATGTACTGCTTAGATTGGTTTTGGAGTTATCTATTGACTGAAAGTGGGGTGATAAGAAAAAGCGGGGTGACATGAAAATTGGATTGAAGTGGACAGCTGAATCTTACTCTTTGGGGCATTGAGGTGCCTTTTTAGAATGGAGTATTAGTGATTTGTTTAATTCGTACAATAACCAGGCCCTCTGATATTACCTTACAATCATTGCCTGGCCCATAGATTATTCTAGAATGGAGCTGTCCATCTGAGGGCCCTGGGTGTCAGCAATGTTATCACTGTCCTGTCCTTCACTTTGCATATTTTGTATTCTAGGGCTGGGACAGCATGAGACTGGGAAAGAAAATAAGTTGTGACAATATTTTGATTGGATTAGATTCCAGATATGGTCACTGTAGCATGGAGGCTGAACACTAGTCATTCTCTCTCTCTCTCTCTCTCTCTTTCTCTCTCTCTCTCTCTCTCTCTCTGTCTGTCTCTCTCTCTCTCACTCTCTTTCTCTCTCATACACACACACACACAAACATATGTTCTTTCCCAAATTGTGGGGATAAGCCGAAGGAAAACCCTAGCAAAGGGACATGGAGATGACCAAATATCTAAATTCATTCATGCTCATGCCTTCAACTAACCTGGTCATCACATGTACACTTTCTTTACTGTGTTTCATTTTCTTTCCTTATTTTCCTACCTCACTTAAAAACTAAGCCCCTTAAGAAAAAAATAAATCATGGCCCCAGGCCTGAAAGCATTTTCGCCATGTTTGAAGAGATATTACCTGCAAATCCTTTCTATAATAAACATTTGGAGGGAGATGACTTAAAACCAAGGACCACTACAAGATGATTCATTATTAATTGTTATGAAACACAGGATATCCACTTCTTTTTTTCTTATAACTCCTTATTCCAGTGAATTGAAACTGAGAGGCACAATTGTTTCTTCCTCTAAAACCCACATTTCCTTCCCCAGATTCTGGTAGACCAAATTATTGAGAGTTACCTCACCTCTTCATTCATATGAAATTTGATGTGGCAGCTTTTGTGAGCTTTTTTCTCCACCACATGAAGTTGGAGAAAGCTGATCTTGATCTTGGCCTAGGTCCACAATCTCTTTAGGATTCTTTCACTAGTCCATATTGGGGGTATTTAAGCAGCAAGTGCTTTTTGCAAATAGGCACACAGTTCCACAAGCAATCCTTACTGCCTCAATTTAGTTTTTATGTCTTCATTTGCAGGAAGCCTTTACCCTCATAAATGAGCCCGGGGCCCTTTGCTACAGTGGTTGGAGTGCTCTAATGCTAATGTTGTTTTGATAATGATTGAAGCATTAGAAAAGTTGTTCTTTATTTTCAATCTTTGCATTGCCTCGTTTCCTAAATTTAATTTACTTAGATGTGCTGAGTAAAATGGGGCAGCACAATTGTTTTTTGTTTCTGCTTAATTAATTCTTTTTGAAGACCTCCACTAAAAGTGGATTTTCCTTTTCTTCTTCTTCTTTTCCCCTACCTTATAATAATTATTGATGATAATAGTACTAGTGAAGATTTATTAAGTGCCTACTGTATGATGCTTACTTTTACATAATTGTCTCATTTAATTTTCCCAGAAGCCTTATGAGGTCTATACTGTAATTATCACCATTTTACAGATGAGGAAACTCATTGATGCCACAACTTCTAAGTCATCATGTGACATGGTTTTCCTTATTCTTAATGTGCTTGAGGTAAAAAAAAATTAAGAAGTGGTGAGATTTGTGGTCCTTGTGAAGATAAATTGGATAGAATTCTGAATTCTTCATCATATCCCCTACACATTCTGTATCTTCATGCTTTGAATTCTGTTCTTTTTGTAGAATTTCATTATGATTTTCAGCTTTATACTACCAGGAAATATTTAGCGTAGGTCCAGGGTTTTTCTGTGTGTTGGATGATTCTGATCTTGTGAAAAGAGCAGCAACACTTTGCTTTTACTGGAAGTTGCCTGTCCCACAATTCGAACCCCCTTTATCAGAGATGGAAAATAGTCAGTCATGGTGGCACACACCTGTAATCCCAGCAACTCGGGAGTCTGAGGCAGGAAGATCCTAAATTGGAGACCAGTCTGAGTAACTTACCAAGACTCTGTCTCAAGTGGTAGAGCACTTCTGGGTTAAGCCCTAGTACAAACAAAAACAGAGCAGGAAAATGGTGGTTATGCAGAAAACATTTTGGCACATCTAAAATGTCATGGTGCCCCTGTTTGTAGAGTTGACTCATCTGACAGCTCTTTGAGTCCTTGCTTGGACTTAAATAGTACCCTTGCTTGGATATTATTCATGGATAAGCAGTTAAATAGAAGGATTGTAGAAGACTGTGAGGGGTAGGTGTATATGGGCAGGAAGAAGTAACAAATGACAATAGGAGCAGAGGACATAAAACTGGACTAAAACTTACTAATGTGACAGTTTGGAGCATTCTTGGAAAGACCTCAGTGTCCCCTATATTATAGTAGTTCCAACAATTGGTGTTCATAATGATGACTGGGACTCAATAAAGAAAGATCAAATTATGTTCACTCTCCTTTTAATATTTCCATTTTAGAAAGCTAAAATAATTTTTGTGCTAAAAAGCAATGGAAAATAGTGCTGAAATTGGAGTCAGAAAATTTCAAGTTCTAATTCTTGATCTGCATTTAGGAGCCTTATGATTTGGAGTGGTTATTTAGACTCTAATAGCCTCAGTTTTGTTACCTGTAAAATGGGACACAAATTCCAGTCCTTCTTATATCATAGAAATAATATATGTGGAAGGGTCTTGAAACCCATAAAATAGTTCATACATGCATTATATAGATAGCTCATTTATGTGCACTGTGTGCCAAGTAAATGATACATTATCATGCGGACACAATCTTGATGAAGCAGAAGTTCATGATGGACTTCAACAGCTTTGGCCACATATGGTTGATAGATATACGACATCTCCAGTGTCCAAGTGAGAGAGTCCTTAGGCAGAGACCCTTTCTAGAAAGAGGTTTATTTTATGCATTCTCGGATGCCAAGCTATGCTATTTGAAATGTCAATACTGTGAGGAATAATCCCTTTTTCAGCTTCCTGAAGCTTCTCTTCTGGCCTGTATCTGGTATATTTTACACACGATCAAGCAGCTAGATCAGGAAGGGTGTGTTGCGTTCAGGCTATATTTGATTTGCATTTTCTGGTCCACATTCTTACAGCAAAGAGAATGAAAATGTGGGTGAAGGTATAGGGACATCCAGTTGATCTGCACCCAGTGTTGGGAGACTTGCTTTCTGCTACCTGCTTGCTGTGGAGGAGATGAAAAAAGATGCTTCTGAATGGGGAGGAGGGCTGTGTTTCCTCACTGCTTCTGTTGCTTTCTTTCTTGCTTTCTGTTTCCATCTGCTCTTAGCAATTCTCATACTCCTCTCTGTCGGATTCCAGTTTCTCCCACTCCCCCCCTAAATAAAATTGACCTTGGTTTGAACACCCTTTTCCATCAGCTCAGAGCAATTTCTCCAGTCATTTCTGCTTGAAATAACTGTTTTGGGACATTATTCAAGCAGAGCCTTTTTCCTTCACAGTTAATATGTGACTGAATAATTGCTTGAATGTTGATAAACATGTTTTTGTGATTCGATCATTCGTTAATTTTAGTTTTTGTAATGTGGTGGGGGTTTTAAGTGAATACTGAGCAATTTTTCTCCATTTCACAATTTTTCCCCTGACTAGCCTGACAGTTTTCCTGCTCATGTTCTGTGCAAACTGAGCCCCACTGAGTCCCCCACTCAAACTGCAGGCCATTCTATCACAGCCCTTTCTTCATTGAAAATAATGTACAAGAGAATAATTACATTAATGTGTAATCAGTACTTAATTCATTTGCTGGGGTTAAATAAAATAACACTTAACAGAAAAGAAGAATTTTAGGAACAAACCATGACCATGAGTGAGGTTATATATCCTCAAAAATGTAAATTATTAATCAAACCACTCATCTGTGCAGCAAAGCTCTAGTAATCCCATTATAAAAGGGTAAATTTCTCATCAGAACTCAGAAGATGCTGGCTTTAATTAGTGGACTTTTATGGCACTGACTCAAAGAGATATTTTGGTTACAAAGTTTTTGTAAAATGCAATTTTTAAAATTGTTAGTGCTATTGGAAAAACAACTGGAAACGGAGTGTTTAAAGTCATTGCAGATTCGAACTAAGAACTTTTGGATTCAATTCAGTTTAAAAATTCTGTGTCTTTGGCCAAGTCAGAGACTGGGGGAGTTGCAAACCTTTCCTGTGCCCTCCTATTGATTTAGAAAAGTTAGTCATTGGGCTGAAAACTGTTTAATAAAAAGAGCTTAGAAAAGTGACTCAGTGTGTGGGTGGAGACTATTCTGGGGCCAACCATGAGGTGACAAGATTATATAGATTAACTATTTTACCTTGGCCATGGTCTTTGATTCAATAGGGCTCTGAACTTACCCACCCCCGACCCCTTGCTATCATCATTACTGCCCACTTTTCTCACTAACAAATTAAGGATGCTGTCCTTGCCCTCTATAAGCCTCCAAGAAGAATACCAGTTTTGCCTAGAGAGATAACTTGCACCCTTCCCCCACTGGGGTTTATTTACTTTCTGAAAACACATACTCCTCTTCCTTTTTCTGTCTCACTGAGTTGCAGTACCTGATATGAGAGTAATGAAGCATATGTTCGAGAGATTTGAATTCTCCTGTCAGTAGAGTAGCGGTAGAAACAATTTTACTCTAAGCTGGAAGTGGTAATATACAAATTAAAAACAACTTTCATTCTGTTTACTCTAAGATGCTTCCAGGGGCCAAGGTGTGCACCTGTACCCCTCCTATTTCCTCATCCCCCCTTTCTGTTAGTTACCAGGCCTTGTTTTTTTCTTCATATGTCCTCATACCTTTTGCCTGTATTCCTCCATCTCTATCTGGGTCTCAGTTGTCTCATTTGTCGCATGCCAGTGCCTTCTGATTTCAGTTCCAGGCTCCATCAGCTCCCACATTGACTACCAGCAAAGGCACAAATGGGTTTCACGCATTTAGTCTGCTCTTTGGCTTCCCTGTTTGGCAATGGAGTGCAGTGATTATGAATGTAGGCTCTGGGGTCTCTTGGGCTGGTTTCAATGAGTCTGGATGTGAGTTGGCAGGCCGGCATGGAAAAAACATTGAGAGAGTGAGGATCAGAAACCTTCCTTCTGGGGGCTGGGGATATAGCTCAGTTGGTAGAGTGCTTGCCTTGCAAGCCCAGGGCTCTGGGTTCAATTCCCAGCACCACAAGAAAAAAAAAAGAAAAAAGAAAAAAACTTCCTTCTGAATGTGTGCTAAGTCAGAAAGGAATGAAAACTTTTGCTGTTCTAAAGGGTTTTTACTTATATCAACTCTGTTAAACCTCACAACAACCCCTTGAGGTTGTTACCATTATTAGCTTCATTTTGCTGTTGAGGGAGTGCAGGCTTAGAGAGATCAAGTAACTTGTCTAAAGACCATAGTCAGTAAATGGCAGAGACAGGAATTCGACCTGGGCACAGGCTCTGGAAGGACAGCTCCATGTATTCTACAGCCTCTGTGTATTTTGTTTCATGGTCATGGGTAGTTTCTTCAATAATTCTAGCTTTCTTTCTTGCAAAGGAAGTCTATTGTATTTGCTAAGAAAGTACCTCACATGTCTGAAGGCAGTTATCATGGGGGATTCAAAGATAAAAACTACCTCATGTCCTTCTTCAAGAAGTTCAAAACCCAAAATCAAGACATTTATACATGACTAATATGGGTACAAAGCATCCCAACAGAAATGCTGTAAGAAAACCTTAAGCAGTTTTCTCTGGGTGATAGAGGTGCATCCAGGTCTTGTGGAGATCAGAGCTTAACACAATTTGGAGGCTCTTTTAAAGAAAAAGAAGAGAAAATAAAAATTCAAAATGCCTATGGTTCTTCTGGGAGTGGTGTGCAGGTATTTCCCTGTAGTTTAAATTTCATTAGCTTCATAGGACATCCACCTCCGTATGAGAGTGTGGAATTGGAAGAAATTAACTCCAGCCAGAGGGTAGAGATTCCTGGAGGAAATTGCCTGTATGAACTCTCCAGACAGACATGGCTCTTGATCAAAGAACAGGGCAGATGAGGAAATTAGGTACATCAGGACACATATATATTTTTTTCAATTAAATTCGAATCAGTTTTTCTGGACTTCCTGGCTAGCCTTATTTCTTCTCACTTAGCCTGATCTCTTGAAAGGTCCAGACACCTAGGAGAGAAGCAGAGGTCTTAGTTTGCTTGGCATGTGCTCTAGCTTTGGGTAGGTTGGGGTCTAAGTCCACCTCTGCTCTTTTCTGTTTTTGTCAACCAGAGCAAGTAATTTCTCTCTGAGTCATTAATTGAAGAGGATTAAACCAGATGAAGGTGGTAAAGAACTCACCCATATCCTGGCCTGTCTGAGTCAAATCCATGGTAGTCATTGTTTTTTGTTAGTCTCTCTTGTACATTTATTTACAAAATTGTGTATGAAATATAGTATTTGTGCTAGATTGAATGTTACATACCTGGTACACGTGCATTTTTTAATGCTTCTTATGCTTTGATAAAATTATAATTAAAAATGAAAATTAGGCCAGGCATGGTGATGCTCACTTGTAACCAAGCAGGTCAGGAGGCTGAGACAGGAGGATTGCAAGCTCAAAGCCAGTCACAGCAACTTAGTGAGGCCCTAAGCTACTTAATGAGATCCTGTCTCAGAATAAAACAAACAAACAAACAAAAAAGGGCTGGGGATGTGGCTCAGTAGTTAAATGTCCCTGGGTTCAGTCCCTGGTGCCAAAAACAAAAACCGAAATAAATAAATGAATAAATAAATAAATAAATAAATAAATAAGCTAATATGCCTAATCACAATTCTATCATCCAGAAATAATCACTTGTGACATTTTTGTGAGTTTTCTTCTTTTCTCTGTGTGTATGTGTGTATGTGTGTATTTAAGACTATACAGTATACAGTTTCTCAATGGTCCCCTAGTGGTCTGAATGAGTTAATGTAGTCTCTGGACCTAACTAGCAAAGGGATACTCCGATTTCATTTTTTTTTTTTTTTTTTTTTTGTATTAGGAGGAGAACAAAAATGTTGAAAGGAAATCAGAATACTTATAATTCTCCCTTCCTTTGGTTGAAGTTCTGGACCTGATTAAGTGATATGTAAACCATTGAATTAGACCAGGTTTCAAGCTATTCCCTCTCTGGGGAACCTGCACTTTTCCTTTCTAGCACTTCTCCATTTGCAGTGGAAAAGGAGTATGCATGGTTATTTGATTAATATGAGTTCTCTTTGCTACAGAATGAGCTGTCTGTGGGTAGGACTTGTATCTACTCTAGGACACTCCTGTATCCCCAGGTCAGACAATAAATGCATGAACAAATATATACCCTGACACAGAATTAAAATAAATACTATTGATAGATAAAGATTTTCTATTGTTCCTCTTCCCCTGCAACAACTACTACTTTGACCAAATAGAAAAGAGAACTTGTTGCCTGCAGCATTTACTTCTAGGTTTTAAAATTTACTCAGATATAAGATCTTTAAAGTTTTGATGTGGGTTGATGCTTGCCCATTGACACAGAGCACCTTATGTTGCCTTGAGCCTCTGTCTCTGTGTCTGGCCTCACCACTCCCAGGCTTGCCCATTTTCTTTTCTTCCAGTTTGTCCTAAGCTCTTCACAGAACACTGTGCTTTGCACAAATTTGCACTCTGTGACCAAGAATCTTTGATGACATTTTTTTTGTCCAAATGTGCCCTTATGTACCCCACCACACTTTCACAATAACCTGAAGGGAAGAGAACATAATGTTTCTTAAATGTCTCTTATGTAGCAAACAGACATTTTAATCTTTCCAGCATCCCTTCAGAAAGAATGTATTAATCTCATGAAGAAACTAAAACTAAGAGAATTTGGTAATATGTACAAATGACCTCAAAGCTGAATAGTGCAGTTCCTAGACCCAATAATGCAGAAATTTTAATTATGTGCTTTTCTCCTATGTTACTGTGTTCTCTCTCAACATGCTCACTAGTTCCTCTACATGAGGACTACTCATTCAATGTTACCTTTCCTTGGATGGAGTTTTGCATTTGATGTTCTAGCAGAAGGCAAAATGGTAGGATTGACAGGTTTTAAAGTCAAAACAGTCTTGAATTGGGATCATGTTCCTCACAAGTTATATAACTCTTTCAAAAAATGGGGGTAATAATTATAGCCTAACAGAGTTGTTGTAAAGATATGCCATGAATTATGTCAAACATTTACCATAATACTTGTTATACAGCAGGTGCTCAATAAATGGTGACCATTGATACTTTTTGAAGATAAAGAACCATGTTCTCATTCTTTTTCACGTTTGTTCAGTCGTATTGATGAACTCTAATAAATTGGAATTTGACCTAGGTTTAGGAATTTAATCAGATATAGGTAGGACCAAGGTTGACTTAAGTTGAAGAAAGGACTTATCACATAAATGAATAGTGTAAACAAAATTGTAGGGAGGAATCATTCATTGATTTAGAGACTATCTTTAAGTAAAATTTCCAGTGTGCATTAAGAAATCAACAACCAATTGGTTCATTAAAAATATTCTTATCTATTTGTTGAAGCAGGTTGCTAGAGACCAATTTATTCATTCCTTATTGCTTTGAGCCTTTGAAAGTATTAGAACAAACTGCTTCAGGATATCATTTTAAAAAATAAGTCTTCACTAGATAAGTATTTTATTAGTATTTTTATTTGACAAATTGAAAAAAAGCACAAAGAAACAAAAATGTGGAAAATAAAACATTTAGATTCTATCTGCCAGAGGACAACTAGTATTCACATTTTTGGCATATTATTTTACAAACTTTTAGTTTTGTATTATAGGTTTGTGTATATGTTTTTTCAAAAATGCATCATACTGTTTTCATATAATATATCAATAGCCATCTTTCCATGTCAATGATATATTTGTATAATATAATGGAAATATAGTGTTTAAGACCTGCCCTGTACTTAGTAATGTGGATTTCTCATATTGTTATTAATTTAACACCCTCTATTGATGGTAATTGAAGTTGCTTTTCATAAACCACAATGAGGTAAGTAATGCCTACATAACCAAATTTTAAGAGGTAATACAATTTTTAAGATTTCTTACATTTACTGCCTATTTGATTTCCATAAAGTTTGTACCTATTTTCACTATCACAAGCAACATGTGAATGTCCATTTCTCTATCCATTTGTCACTTGCCATTTTACAATAGCCCCAGTTTAGATGAAAATATAATACTTCTTGGTTGACAGGGAAACTGGTCAATCATTTGTGCTTTATTTTGTGATTTTTTCATATTAAAATTCTTTCATCATTGAAAAATTAGATATTCGTTGTTACTTATAACATGCTAATTTATTTCCTTATTGATTTGTAAGAGCTATTTCTATATTCAGGATGCTAACCCATTTAATATATTATAAATTGCTTTTGGTGATTTACTAATTCAATTTTCCATTCTTTGTGGGTTTTTGAAAACACTCTCAGCCAAAATGCATCAATATCTTCCTTTGGTTTCCAATATATTCTTTCTTTAATAGTTGATATTAGCTTTAGCATGAATCAAAGATGTGTTCTATTTCCTGTTCTGACACCAGCTGTGTGAAAATGGGTAAGTAATTTAAAGTGTCTGAGTTTATTTTCTTAAGTGCAAGATGGTAACACCTGACCTGCCAACCTGCCAGAGTTTTTGAGGATCAAAAGAGGTAACGTATATGAAACTGCTTTGAAAAGTTGAAATGATGATTCTACTTGTTATTCAGTTGTCCTCCAACACTATCAGTCTGAATGAGTTTATGTCTGTCATACTGATATCAACATTGCTTTTCTTAACCCCAGATATGAAACCTTTCTGGCTATTTTAATAGGAATTACTCTTGGTCTAGAAGTGCACTGTAGCCTGTACCCTGGTAGCTGGAAAGGTGGTTAGAGGGTGGTGAAATGTTGCCTGCCACCAGATTCTTTATGTGAATACTGGGCATCCTTCCCACCCTCTCAGCTGGGAAAATGGGCTCTAGAACTATTCTTTGATGTAGTCTGTCTGTTTAGTTCTACATGCCCCAACCCTGGAAGGACTGCTAAGAAACCCAGTCAGTGAGACCAAAGTGCCTATTTGTGTCCAATAGAGCAGTTATTAGGCAGAGGAAAATCCCAAGGCCTCTGTCCACATTTCTGTTCTTTGGGAATTGGAAAAACAGTTCTACTTCTAGCAATTAACATTTGAAACAGATACACTGGCATATCAGATAAATCAGTGGCTTAACATTGTTGTGTGGGACACATTCTGAAAAGAGTTGTTTATTGGGAAAATAATTTTTTACTGTGAGGTGAGTATGATTCTCCCTCTGTACATGCCAAATTAAAAAATTATCGGAGGGAGGGAGAGAAAGAGAAAGAGAGAGAGAGAGAGACAGAGAGACAGAGAGAGGTCCATCAAGCATCTCATGCATCGATGTATTCATTAGTGGAAAAACAAAGTATGTTCTTTTTGGCAAACTCTGCCGGATGGTTGAGATGTCTTGCAGTGAAAGAAGAGGCTTAAATGGTACATAGATTATTTTCAAATCAACCTTGAGGGTTTGGGTTTTGTTTTGATGAGAGGGGAAGATAGTGCATACTTGCAGAAATGAAGCTTTCTTGAAGGTCAGAGGACTCTGGAAAGTTGGTGAGGTTAGACATTTTCAACTCATTTGGGTCACTTAAGTGAAGGAGAAGCAAGGTTAACCAAGCTTACTAAAAGTCTACTATGTACTAGATTCGAGTAAACTTCATAATGGTAATAATACCATTATGTATTATTTTCCCCATTTTACAGACACAGAAACTGGGGTTAAAAGCTATTAAGAAATTTGCCCAAGGTCATATAACCAGTAAGTGGCAGCATCAAGTTTCTAACTTCAAAGTCATTGACCTTTTCATTGAGCTACATTGTCTCTCTTGGAGTTAAAAGATAAAAATAAGCTTTAATAACCATCAAAATGATCATAGAAGGTTTTGAAAAATAGAAAGTGCTATTAGGCAACTGTACAGTAATGGGGAAATAAACAAAATACCCCGAGAATGGCCCCAAAATTTATTTGGCAGAAGGCTTCAAATTCCATTGATGTGAAACAGTTCTCTGTAGGGACATAGTAGGGTAAGTTAATTGTACCCTGAGCATTCTGTGGCAGTGTGGCAGCCTTTCCTATTGCCTCATAAAGAGTCATACACATACCCTTCAGAGTTCATTTTAGTACTTTTCAGCCTGACATCTAGAGGGGCTGCTACCCTGACAAACACAATCTGGCCAGATGTTATTATTTTGCACTACATTTAATTTCTTCCTGCCAAAGATTTAGACTTCTTTTCCCTGATAAAGATCAGGGGAAATTGTCTGGTATTTACAAAATCCCATCCAGGCGTATCTGTTACAATGTTCACTTAGCAAAGTTTATTAGATTATTAGGGCTTTAAACCCTTGGGCTCTTTCGTTATTGAAATTAAAAAAAGAAAAACCCAAACATCTTCAACAAATTTAAGTGGCATAATTAGACCCTGGACTTGTCTTACAGGCATTTTAGAATTATGAAAATGATTTAAATAGTATTTGCTTCCTGAGAAACTTGCTGAGTTTGACAGGGATGAAAGGAAAGCAGTTATGCTCCTTTGGTCTCCTGAGTTAATGGGGAAAGTGATATCTGGAACTGAAATAAATTTGCTATAGTTGTATGGTGAAATTACTCCCATAAGTAGTTAGCCATACCACACAGGGCCTCTCTTTCTTGGCCTAGTTAAAATGTTGCACTACAATGTTAGAGAAACATGTGGATCTGTGATTTCCTTGCACACAAAGTCTACTTAAACACTGAATGAGATTCCTTAAATGCTATTTTTGTGTATACACATTATACTAGACATATAAAGAAGGTAGTAATAGAAATATTCAATAATTTCCAGGTATAATCAATTATGATTTCTATGCTACATTTTTTTCTCAAGAAATGATTATATTTTCAAGCATTTCTAGTTGAAAGTTGGTGGCACTATTGTTATTTCCTCTATTGCATGAATGTAGACATGGGAAGCTTAGACAGTAACCTGACTTAATCAAAATAAGGAGCCAATAGCTAATCTACTGGAACTTTAAGAGGATGTACATTGGAAAGAGAATCTTAAAAAAAGCAGTGTAATTATGCTTACTTGCGGGGGGGCGGGGTAGCTACTATTTCAGGCACCAAAATTCTAGAATGTCAAACTTTGCTTTAGAAAGAGAGAGGATTGTTTAAGAAAATTGAATGGAAGTGCTCATTAAATATGTCAACTTGAGCATTTTCTTACATTATATGTTTACTTGGTGCCAGACTAGGTTTTTAACAAATTGTTAAAGCCCAGTTCTTTAGAGACTTTGTTGGAAATGTCTCACAATTAAGCAGGACCATATTTGGGCCTTCTCTTCTTGTTTTGAAGACGGTCAGAAGCCTTTTATGTGAAAACTATAACAGTGCAAACATATGTTTGTACATTAAATATACAGGCAATAAATGCTGAAATAGCAGAAGTGAACTCAAGGCAGGGGGTAAATATTTTGTAAAAATTAATGGTCTGGAGTGAACTCTCATTAACTCGGGCTCTGTTAATTTGAATATTGTGATAATTTCACTTGGACTGAAGTTTACTTTCATCACGTTTATGAAGAAAGAATCTGCTAAACAAATTAATAGTGTATATATAAGATTGCAGGAAGGCATGTTTAACTTGCTTGAAGGACTTGAGCAAGCCCATTAATTGGGGCTTCTAATTACAAAGAGACTTGCTTATTAAAGCAAACCTGATAGAACCTCTACTTGGAAACACTTTATTAGCAGCAAGTTTGAGTTACTCTAGGTATGGAAAAATAATAAAAAGCAGTGTAGTGTTTAACAGAATGGATTCTGGAATAAATTGACCTGTGCTTGAATCTTGTTACCTGGAGGAGTCTACTTAACATCTCTAAGTCTCAATTTCCTCATCTCTAAAATGGGGACAATAATAAGACCTGACCTTATGCAGTTGTCATTAGGAGTAAATGACATGATGTAAATAAAGCTTAACTTAGGATGGTACCAAGGTTATGGTAAGTGCTCAGTAAATGTTAGATGGTGTTTATTATTCTTGGAAAGTACTTGCAAATCACACTTGGCTAATTTAGACTGTCTTTTCCTTCATCAAGTCAGATTAGTGAAGTGTTCAAGGAAAATATCCTATTTGTTGATTTTTTTTGTGTGTGTGTGTTTTCAGTGCCAGGGATCCAACCCAGTGCCTTAGTGTATGCTAGATAAGTGCTCTACCGCTGAGCTATACCCCAAACCCCAACATCCAATTTGTTGTTTTAGCCTATCAGGCATTTGACTTTTGAAAGTGCTAACTTTTCAGCTAACTGTTCCTGAATTTGAATGAGACTCCATCTGGGGACAGTACTTAATAAATTGGCCTATGGGTCAAATATACATATGGAAAGGGATGATCATTGGGTCTAGTCTTTTCAGCTTCCCGAGAGGGAAATTATAATTGAACAGATTTTATGTTATAAGCTTAGTCGACCATGAGTTGATGTTTTGAAGTTATTATGGAGGCTGAGAAATACCAAGAGTTTAAATGTATGACTATTTTAACATTTCTTATATTATTTCTCTTCTATTGTCCTGTCGAGGACACTTTCCTACATAAAGAGAAGTTATCAAATGCTGATAAATATAAAAAAGAACACAAAAATCACCCAGCAGACTTGGAATGTAGTTCAGTGGTATAGTACACACGTTTAGCATGTGTAAGGCCCTGGGCTTGATCCCCAGCCCTGTAAAAATAAAAATCACCCAGAGTGTTAATGTCCAGAAATGACTATGTTTAGCATAGAGTTAGTCTAGGCTTTTTGACCTTTTGTCTGCAGATAGACATACACATATATGGACTTTCTTAGAAATATGGAATTATAGTGAATACATTGAAAGCAATACTGGTTTGAAAAAAAGCAATGCTGGTGATAACCAAAGAGTGTGCATGTTTCTTTCAGTTTTTTTTCAAGTGTGGCTTAAAATATGTTAACTTGGAGTCATGAAATGGACTTAAACTTGAAACATTGCATATAATTTTATATCTGAGAGTCTTCTTTAGATCTGTTTCTATTGAGACAAATAGAAATTCAACACAAAGAGTATGTCTTCAATTATCTTTGTATTTATATTATAATTTAGAATGGATGTGTGTGTGGGTGTGTGCACACTGGGTGGAGATTTTTCCCAGTTGTGTGGTCTGGTGACAAGAGGATTGGACTAGGACTCAGAAGACATGGCTTGTGGCTCTGACTCCATCATGACTCACTGGATGACCTTGGGCAATTAATTTCATTTCTCTGGGCTTTAGTTTTCTCATATATAAAATGTGGGGTTAGACTGAATAATTTCTACAACCTCTTGAAGCTCAGAGTTTGAGTTTTAAGAATCACACCTGCCTGTCTGTCTGGAAGACCTGAGGATCTGTGGATATCTTCCTAGGGAGAAGAGAGATGATGAATCTCAGCAGTATCTTGGGTGCCGGATACACCAAAGACTGTAATTTTTAGCCTATCAGGCATTTGACTTTTGAAAGTGCTAAATTCTCCATTAGGGATAAATGTGGAAGCTCCTGGTTATTTATCGTTATTTATACTTTCCATTCATAACTGCCAGTGTCAAAGGCTCTGTCGACATAACTGCGTCAATCAGGTTAGCTTTAATCAGTTTAGTGATGGATAAGTCACAAATATATCAAATAGCCAATCATAATGCGGGAGTTCTCTAAAGCCTGACTGAATTATTTATTTTGTTGTGATGAAAATGTCTGGGTTTTATTGGGTTTTCTTTGAAGAACTTGATTCAGCTTGAAGTCTAGAAGATAAAAGATCAGTGATTGTCTCTCAGATTTTTATTCTGCCTTCCTTCAAGGCTTTTCATTTTTCACACGCTGTTGTTAGCACTTTTAAGTCAAGGTGAGAGAGCTGTGATATTTTTTATCTTAGGGGTTTAAGTATGTGTGAAAAACTTTTACCTTTGATTTCTTTTCCCCTGTACGTCATGTGGAAGCTGTGTGACCTTGACTTAACTTGTCTGAGCCTCATTTTCCTCATCTATAAAATGGGAATAATCCTAGTCTTGCCTAAATATTAAATTATGATATTTAAATAAGATAATCTCTTAGTTGTCATACAGATGTGAAATTTTATTATCATCATTCAGTTTAATACTATTATTTAGACCTTCTCTAGATAGATCTGACTTGATGTAATAGATGTATTCCTGACAAGTTAGGTGGAATTCAATTTTGTAAATTAGAACTCTTCTATGACTTACATGATACTCTGATATAGCATCACAGAAAATTTTCTCTTCCAGAGATTATAAAAATGATAGGATTCAATGAAATTAAAAATCATATTCAAATAAAATATGAGCACTGCAAAACATTAAACACATTGTTAAAAATAAAGCTCCAGAGACTCTGGAAAGGGAGAGAATTCATCTTGATTCAAAAATACAACAGCTTTTTTGGAGGTGGGGTAGAGTGGGGAAGTGGGTAGCTGGCGAAAGGGTCAGGGAGAGGAGAAGATGAGAAGAAAAAGACATTTTAAATATAGCACAATTCTTTCTGTCTGTCCATGTAGCTATTTCCAACCCCCACCACACATTTATTATTCTTTTCCCAGACATCTTTAATACAGACAGTGAAACTATAGTAGAATTGTGTCTTTGTACTTACGGGAAAGTTGTATGGCTTCTCTAAGCATCACTTTTGTTTTCTTTTTTTCCCCAGAGCCATTCAGTGGCCCTGATTACCAGCATAACAGGAAAGAAAAGAGATAGATAAATACCTAGCACCAAAGCAAAACACAAAGGAAGCAAGATTAGAAAATTGAGAAGTGAGGAGGGAAAGCATTTGAGTATAGTAACCTGGTCATAGTAGGAAGGAATGGTTTCAGGTTTGCCTACTGAATTATCTCATGTTCAAGTTGAGTCATGGCTAATTAACTTTCATGTGCTCAAGCAAATTTGCATGTATTGAGCATGTACTAACTGAGAGTGATGTTTATTGAAAATTGAAGAGCCAGGCATTTTCTATTCCTGAAGTGACAGAAGCTGTGCCCCACCAGTGATTTTACAGCCCTTTGCTTGCAAGTGTCTTGGGAAGCCTTGAAATCAGAACATGTAGGTTTCAGTTCCTACGTGATCATTTTCAAGCTGTCAGAACCTGTTAGGGATCCTTTCCCCAATCTGCAGGTTAGGTGGTCTATTTGTCATCCCACATCAGCCCCATCCTATGTGCCTCCAACTCCATGCTCCTTTCCTCTATGTTAACACTTAGTAAACTAGAAATGATGTGCTTCGGAAAGAATAGGGTTGTCTGTTCCTGGAGTAGAAGGAAAGCAACTCAAATGGCTGTTTTGAGCTCATTTCTGTATCTCTGTCCCTTCATTCAGTGTTGGTGGGTAGATACAAAGAATCGATTTTCTGCAGAAGTTTAATGGAACTATAATTTCTCTCGACCTTGGGTTTCTCATCTATAAAATGGAGCTATTACATTATGAGTCTACATTAGTTATGAAAATATGAATATATATAATTTCATATGAAAGCAAAAAGCTCTATGCACACTTATATAACACTTAAAATATGGAGCTTCCTTCTTATGTAGACTTTGTGCAAATTCACCTTTCTGAAGTATGGTTTAACTAAAGGGATGAGTGGACTAGCACATTAGTCCTTAACTGAGGACTACGGATGGGTTGCAATGGGTCCTTCACAACCCTGAAATTACCTGTGCATTTCTTTGTCTATGTGATTCTTCTTTCAGGAGAGAAAGTACATAGTATAAATCGTATTTGTAAAGGGGTCTGCGTCCTTCCAATAGTTAATAATCAGAGGGTTAGTCAATTCCCAGATTTCATTCAGCTCTAATTTGATTCTATGAAAAATCCTAGTCTGAACAAATAGATTTAAATTTATGATTATTTAATGGACTCCAATAAGTAGTCTCAGTTATTTTAACAGCACTAAATACATGGTTCTCAGATTTAATAATATCTGTCTGGATACTGATTGTTGGCATATTCTGCTACCACTCAGAGTTCTCCTTGGCTTGAGGGAACAAGTACCTATTCTGCCTCCCATCTTCTTTCTCAAATGTAAGTGATTTTTTCCTCACCTACTTTGCTTTTAAGAAAGGCTGGTTTGGGGCCTGCAGAATTAGAAGCTTTATCCAGATGTTTGTCAACTCAGTATAATAAATACCCTTAAAAGAAATCAAACAGCAATAGAAGCTTTAAGCCCAGCAGAGGCATTAGGGGAGCTGCATCATTTAGAAATCCAGCTGTGTCTCTTCTGATCATAACCAGACTACTGTATACCATTTAGTGCTCTTGGGAAATTATATAGTTAAAATCCCAACATCTGTAGAAATTGCAAGTTTATTCGCTCAGTTGTTTAAACTTAGATTTCTATTTAATTAAAGAGAGGTGGGTACAACCATTATTTTAAGAAATATGAGCAAGTTTTATAGTAAATGGAAGGAGGAAGGAAGTGGTCTTACAGTATGTTTTAGAATTGTACTTATTGCTGACACTGGGAGAATTGCTGACACTCTGACAATGTGGGTGGGTTCACCTTGATCTTCAAGAGGGAAGCATCCTCCAACCAAACCTTTGGAACAGTGTAGTGGCAGAAAAGCACACCACAGAAAAGGAGGCAAAATATAGAGGTTTTATTCAAGACTCTGCCACAAAGTAGTAACATCAGTCAAGTCATTTTCTAATGCTGAACCTCTTGGCAAGCTGTCATCTAGGGGCCACTTCTCGGGTGGTGGTAATCATTGTGAACAATATTTATGACAGTAGTGAGAGTTTCCATTTATTGTCTATGTGCCACTATGGTATTGGTTTTAAAATAAATTTTAACCTTTGAAATAATCCAGTTAGGTGGGTGGCATTATCTCCATTTTATAGATGAGGAAAGTGGAAGCTCAGAGAGGTAAGCACCTTGTTCCACAACTACCATCTTCCCACTCATTCCTGATTTCTTTCTCTCTCATTGTCAGTGATTGCCAAGTCCTATTGACTATAACCCTTCCCCATCATCATAACCACCACCCTGGGTTCAGCCCTCAACTCTCTACCCAGACTTTTAAATCACTTCCTAACTGGCCTTCCTGCCTCCAGTTTTATGCCCTTCTTCTAGTGCTCATCAGTATGTAACATGTAACTGCCACACGATTTTCTCTAGGATGCCTTCCTTGACCACCCTCTCCAATAGATTAGTTTATCTTCTTCTGTGTCCCATGATAAACTTGTGTGTCTCTGGTCTGCTCAATTCAAATAATAAGAGCCAGTATTTAATAAATGCCTACTATGTATTGAGTGCTGTTCTGAGTATATAAATTAGTTCATGGAATCCTTTCTACAACTCTGTGAGGTAGGACCTATCAGTTTTACAGATGTTCAGTAAGGGCTGGGGATATAGCTCAATTGGTAGAGTGCTTGCCTCGCAAGCACAAGGCCATGAGTTCAGTCCCCAGCTCCACAAAAATAAATAATCCCCAGATGTTCAGTAACTTGTACATAATCACAAAGGTGATTGGCAATCACCAGTGGCAGTGCCAGAATTTGAATCCCAGACACTTGAAAGCCTGGTCTCTCAGCCTCTGCTCTGTACTGTCTTTTGCCTCAAATACTACCTTTACCAAGGAGGCCTTCTATGGCACATTCCTAAATGATTTTTAAAATAATTTGAATTTCTAAAATTCCAACTTAAGGTTTGAGATTGAAAATGAATAGTTTTGAGGCATTTTTGATAGACTTGAAGTACTGAAAATGACCCTAGGATCAGATAATACATTTGTATAAAGTTAAATATTTTAAAACATTTCTAGTTCTATTAGTCAATAGTTCCTATTTTTCTTAGGAAAATCAAAGATGGAATGATGTGAAGTGACTTGCTTAAAGCAGGGTTTCTCAACCTCAGCATTATTGACGCATGGGGATAGATAATTCTTTGTTGTGGGAGATTGGCCCGTGTATGGGAGGATGTTTAACAGCAACTTTGGCCTCTACTTTGTAGATTCCAGGAATACCAGAAATGTCACCAGACATTGTCAAATGTCCTCTGGGGGGCAAATTCACCTTCCATTGAAAATCACTGGCCTGAAGTCTCATGTTATCAAGTAGCTATTTGAAAACAGGCCTTTTATCTCTGATTCTAGTTCTCTTCCCATTTCTCTGAGTTAATGTCCATTCTAGCCTCATGAGGAAAACTGATGAGATAATTTGTATATTAACCTTTCTTTCATGAAATGCTCTTTTTATAGTGTGGAAATTGTTTGGTGACTAACCAAAGAGGAGTCCACAAGTGGTTTACTGGGGTACTTACTTGATTTTATCTATTTATTAAATGTAGTCTGATTTCTTTTCCTAAACAATCTCTTTCTCTCTCTCTCTCTCTCTCTCTCTCTGTGTGTGTGTGTGCATGTGCACATGTGTATTACCTGGGTGGATTTGATAAAAAAGGACATATGTGTCAAGAGTTTTTACTGACTTTAGGCTTATGGGAATCAGCACTTCTTTTACTGAGTTTCTGATTGCCTCAGGTGCCAGATTTGCTCCATTGGAAGTATTTATTTGACAGTGTCAATTAAAGTCAGTTCTCTGTATTCATGAATTCTGTATCCATGGCTTCTATTAAATGACAGATAAAAAATATTTTGAAATTTGCATCTATACTGAATGCACAGACTTTATTTATGTCATTATTCTCTAAATAATGTAGTATAATACCTACTTACATAGCATTTACATTGGTTTAGATATTATCCATATTTGAGAGGTGATTTAAAATGTGTGATGATGTGGGTACATTATATACAAATACTAAGTCCTTTTATATAAGGACTTGAACATCCATGATTTTGGTGTCTGAGAGGGTCCTTAAAACCAAACTTTGTGGAGACTGGGAGACATCTATATTTTGTTATTTATTTTACCTAGTTTTAATAGTGGGCACTGCTGTTGTTCCTTATGAAAAGTCTTCTAAAGGGTTGCTGCTTCTCCTAGGGTTTTGAACTTTTAAGAGTATTGCTTATTCATAAATTGTCCCTCCACTTAGGGCATTGTACTACTGTGAGAACTAGTCTCCTCCTAACCCCCACCCCTCAAAAAAAAAGGAAAAAGAAAAATAGGGATGCCTTGGGTGGAACAGGGAAATTAAGTAGGGCTGGCTAGACTCCTTCACCAAGACTCATTGTTGATTTTCAGGAGTCTAGGTGATTGGGTGTGGGATTTCTTCCATATTCATTTTTTGATATTTTTTAAAATTACAAAGACAATTCTCTAAGATGGCAGGATGCATGCAGTTTTTATTTTCAAAAAGGGAACCAAAAATGCACAATGAGGAAAGAACAGTCTTTTCAATAAAAGGTTCTGGAAAAACTGGATTTTCATGTACAAAAGAATAAAATTTGGACCTCGATCTTACACCATATACAAAAGTTAACTTGAAATGGATGAAGAACCTAAACACAAAACCCAAACCAAAAATCTCTTAGAAGAAAAGCCCTTCGCATTTGCCTTGGCAATGATTTCTTGGATATCACACCAAAAACTCAGGTTATAAAAGCAAAAATGAAATAGGACTACCTCAGAATAAGAAGCTTCTGCACAACAAAGGAAACAATAAAAAAATAAAAAGGCAACCTACAGATAGGAAAAAAAATTTTCAAGTTTCACATTAGATAAGGGATTAATAACCATGATTTATTTAAAAATTCATACAACTCAGTAAAAAACCATATAACTTGATTTAAAAATGAGCAAAAGATTTGAATAGACATTTCTCAAATGATAACATAAAATTGGTGAACAGTCTGGGATCACAGGTGTGTAATCCCAGTAACTTGAGAGGCTAAGGCAGGATGATTGCAAGTTTAAGGCTGGCCTCTGCAATTTAGCTAGCCTCTAAGCAACTTAGTAAGACCCTGTCTCAAAATAACAAAAAGGGCTGAGGTTGTCGCTCAGTGGTTTAGCATCCCTGGGTTCAATCCCTAGTACTTCTACCCACACAAAATGGTGGTGAACATGTACATGGAAAGGTGCTTAACATCACTAATCATCAGGGAAACACTAATCAAAACCACTATAAGATAACTCCCTATACCTGTTAGGATAACTGTTGTAAAAAAGACAAGAGATAATAATTGTTGGTGAAGGTGTGGAAAAAAAAGGAACCCTTTTACACTGTTGGTAGGAATGTAGATTGGTACAACCATTAGAAGGGAGGTTCCTAAAGAAATTTAAAATAGAACTTTTATTTGACCCCATAATTCCTCTTCTGAGTATATAGCAAAGAAGATAAATTAAACACCTCATAAAGACACCTGTGCTTTCATGTTCATTGCAGTACTATTCATAAAACCCAAGATATGGAAACGACCTAGTTGTCAATATTAGTCTGTTTTCTGTTACTATGATGAAATACATGAATCTGAAAATTTTATAAAGATGCTTATTTAGCTCACAGATTTGGAGTTTAAAATCCCAAACAGCATTAGTGCCAGCTCTGACTGAGGCCCTCCCAGATATATTACATCATGTGGATGGCCTCATGCCAGGAACATGTGCAAGATGGAGAGATCACATGGCGAGACAGAAGTCAGAATGAGGCTAGGGGAGGGGCCAGATTGTTATTTTATAACAACTCTCTCATGAGAACTAATCAGGATCCTGTGAGAGCTACATCAGTTCCTTCTGAGAGCAGGGCCCCAATCAGCTCCCACTAGGCCCCACTTCTTAAATTATTATAGTGTTTCACCTTCTAAGAGTGCCACATTAGGGACCAAGCTTCCAACACATGAACTTTTGTGAATCAAACCACATTCTAACTATAGCAGTGTCTATCAATGGCTGAATGTTTAAAGAAACTGTCCTATATATGCAATGGAATATGATTTAGCCTTAAAAAAGGAGGAGATCCTGCTATTTGCCATAGCACTGATAGACCTAGTGTCCATTCTGCTATGTGAAATAAACCAAGACATAGAAAGAAAAAGATTGTATGATCTCACTTACTGGTAGAATCTTTTTTTTTAAAAAAAGTCAAATATATAAAGATAGAGAATAAATAATGTGTACCAAGGTAGGGGAAGAGAGAAGGAAATAGATGTAGGTCAAAGAATACAAAGTAGTAAATATGTAGGATGAACACATCAAAAGATCTAATGTATAACATGAGGACTATAGTTAAAAATAGTGTATTACTGGAATTGGGGGTGGAGCTCAGTGACAGAGTGCTTGCGTAGCATGCAAGAGACCCTGGGTTCCATTGCCAGCACTGCAAAAAAAGTATATTATATTCAGGATTTTGATGAGTAGATTATAGTTGTTCTTTCCATGGGTGGATGGGGGTGGGGAGTGGATAATTAAATGAGTTGATGGATGTGTTAATTTGTTCCACTATAGTAACCATTTTACTAAAAGTATCTTATAACTTTCTACATATTAAGTATATGCAATAAAATTCATATTTTACAAAGATATTATAGAGCAAAAGTACAAGTCCCCCTTTAATACCTTATTCTTCCCCTTATTAATTTGGCCAACTGCAATCATGATAATATATTTGATATTCTTCTGAACTTTTTCTAATGCATTTGTGTACATATATACATTCACTACTCACACAGGATTTTTTTCCCTACAGAAATGGAATCATACCATACAGACATATATACTGTTTTGAAATGTATCTTTCACTTCATTTATCTTTGGTACCTTTCAAAACAACTGCTTAAAAATCTTGTGCTTTTATAAAAACTGCTGTATAATATTCCCATCCATCTGCTCCCTTATGGGCAAACATTTAGGTTTTTCTCTTATACACAGTGCTAAAGGGAATAGCTCATTTCATAACCTTTATATGCACTTGAAAGACTATCCCTCAAACAGAACACCCTAGAAGTTAGAATGTCTGGTCTAGTGCAAGGTTTCCAGAAGCAAGAGGTCAGTATTATACCCTTCTGCTGCCTCCTATTGTGCAGAAAGTGGCAGTACATTTTCCATAGCTCACTGGGGAACCACCTAATTGATCTCTCCAGAGCACTGATTCTGAGCAGTCTGCCTTGGAAGCTGTGTTCTCCTTTTTCAGTGTGTCAGAGGCCAAGAAACGCCAAGCTCTTGGCATAGCCTGATTAAGCTACCTTGAGCAGAAGACCTGAATCCTGCTGTCATAATACAGGCTTCAATTTGGGAGGTATTTTTGGTTAGATGTTTCAAAATTTTTATTTTTCTGTTACTGTCAGCCAGTCAACAACTACCTAGTGAATGCTTACTGTATACCAGACACTGCTGGGCACTTTCAGACATGCACATGATAGTGTTCAGGTGTATTTCTGAAAACTTAGGTCAGTCTGTCAATAGACATGACCTCTCTCTGTGTTCTTTTTGTCTTAATTAAGGAGTCAAAGAAGAAATGATTTGCTTTGCTTTAGATTCTGTTTCAATTATATTTCACAAATAATCCTCTTAAAGTGGGTTAGTTCCTTGTTTGTTTTTTGTTTCTACCCATATAAATCACTCTATCTGTAGAAAAACATTAAATTCTGTTTTCACAGAAGGCAGGGAAATAAGTTGTTTACACATCACCATTTGACTCCCTTCACCCCCACCCTCATGACAAACATCTCAGCCACCCAAGTGAAGTTTATTTAAACTCCCAAGCTATCCATGCAAACAAGACCCCTACAGCTAAGGAGTTTGGAGGAAGAAAGGACTGGGATTATCTGTTACTTCCCTATTCTTTCTGTCAGGTTCAGAATATTTCTTTTCATGTGTTAATTCACTACCCTGAGGTTTGGCTTTAGTTCTGTGTCCTTTTTCAGTTCTGTAACTTGGGAAGGTGGTCCCATAATGTCACAGCATCTCAGAATTGACTGGGAGCTTTAGAGGCCATCCCATGGAATGCAACCCTTCTTCCTCTGTGTGATCCCTCTGTATAACATATTCTGAGCAAGTGATCATTTATTTGGTTTTGGAGTGAAAACCTCTTCTGAGCAAGAAACTACCTTTTAGGCAGTTGTTTAATTATTGGTTAGCTTTAGTTGCTAGTTCTTATGTTTTTCTGGGGGGCCAAATCCATCTCCATTTAAGTCTTTCACCATTCTGGTTATTATGTTGATTGGCTTCTACTTGCTGAAAAGAGGTACATAGAATTACCCAGCACACAGTCTAGGGTAGCCATCATCTCCTGTGGTCCACATATTATCCTTTTATTGAGGCACATGGCTGAACAGCCACTCACTGTTGAGTTCAGTTCTCCAAACCACTGTCACTGGTCTTCAACTCATGTTTGAGTTTTCGATGTTGTATTACTATGACACCTTATTTAATTGGAGCCTAAATTTTAGAATTTCAAAATTGGTTAAGCATTTCCTACAGCATCATGTAATTTATAAACTTGATCAGTGTAGCATTTGTGCCATGATTATCAGTCATTGATAAAAAATGTTGAGCAGAGCAGATTCCTTAAATTCCTCTCTGGAGGCTTCCACTTAGATTGATGTTCATCTCTTAACTAGCACCTTTGAGTACAGCCATTAAATCAATGGAGGAATGATGCTTTGTAATCCATAGCAGCCTGTCTTGAATATCACATCACTTTGTCCTAGGGCTTCTTGAAATCCAGAAGCAGTTTGTGCACAGTATCTCTCTGGTTTTCAACCTGGAACTCCTATCATAAAAGGAAATGAGGTTAGTCTGGCATGACTTGTTTTTGTAAAACTATGCCAGCTTCTTGTGATTGCCTCTTCCTTTTTGAAATGCTCACAAATCTTCTGCTTGATGATGGTTTCTGAAATCTTGCTTGGGATTGATGTCAGACTGGGGAGATTATTATTTGTGACAGCCACCTTTTTTTCCACTTTAAGGAATATGGTAACTAGATGGACTTGTTTTTGCTCTTTCTCACCTCCCCCACACCTGGGTTTCCACAAATGCTTCTCTCTTTGTCACCTTTTCTCATGCTGGGCTGATTCTTTCCCATTCACTTAGAACACTGCTCTCAGTTTTCTTAGGTGAGAGCTACTTAGTGTGGTAATGGGTGCTAATGGGGTAACATGGTTTTGACAATGAGTAATCTGTTTGCTTTCTGAGCGGTGCCTAAATCCCAACATGTGATTAGGATGGTGGTAATTTCAGGCACCATGGCAGGTTATTAATGTAGTGTGGGTGGCTAAAACCTTTTGTTTCCTTTCAAATAGGTGACTGCCCATTTAGACTCCATGTATGGCTTTTAGCCAATTGTGTTGGGGGCGATTTCAAGCCAAATTGATTGGCTAATTGCTTGTGGTCATCTGGCTTTTCGGCTGCCTGGGTAGCATCCGTGGAGGTAATTAGCACTTCCAGAATTGGGGGTGAATTGGAGTTATTCATGGTCATGGCTTTTGGAGTGGGAGCAGGGGCTGCACTTGCTTCTACTTATGAGTGAATCACTTTTTCTTTAAAATGATTACTGAGGATTGATGAGTTTCTTTAACAATTTCTAAAAATCTATTATGGAGGAGTTTGATATACAATTGCCTTCTAGAGTCACTTCAAGTGGCCAGTTGGGCTCTATATATTGTGTGATAAACTCATTGGTAGGAAATAGCTCCAAAAGTGTTGAGCATTTCCTAAAAGTGACTGGAATGTCAATTGAAGCCCTATACTAGCACACATAGAATATTTTGTAGCCAAGTGTTACACTGAAAAGTATAGAATACATTTTTTTTTTCATTTGAAAATGTCCTCATATGTAATTGTCATATAAAAACCACTGGCATCTGACAGTGATTCCCAAAATTAGAAGCATCAGAACATCGAGGTGATTTCTCCCTTTTAAAAATAATGTTTGTGGGTGATTTACAGGACAGAGAACAACCAAGCAGAGCATCTCAGGATTTTGCCACTTCCCCACAAACCTGGCTTTTGTCAGTCAGTGTCAATCAGCACTGAAATTCTACCTATGGCAGTAAAAGGAAGGTTGAGAGTCATTTGCTTATTTTGACTGTTCCTTTTTTATAATTAAATGGGAGCTGATGTTATCATTTTTGGAAGATCCAGCTTGAGGATGATATGCTTTTGCAGTGCAAATAAACAGTAGGCTTGGACCACTGCTGAGCTTAGGGCTGGGAAGCATTGGCACAACCAGCTGTTGTATTCCACTTGTTCCCATGGTGTACAGGGTGGTCCTCCAGTTGTTTGATCTGCTGACTGGGGTGGATAGCCTTCCTCTTAGGGATTCTTCCAGTTTTCTCTTTCTGTGTTAGGTTCCTAGCCTTGACTAATGCTGGAATTCAGGGAAGGCTAGAAGGGAAAGGCAACAATTCCTCCTTTCTGTCTTCTCAGTGATTAGACAAGCCCTATCCACTGTCTCAAGGGGGAATAAGGTGGGATTCTAGAGAGGATAGGTTTTAGATGCTTTTCTCTTGAATTCTTGCTTTCGGCATCTCACAAATAAGGGAGCAGTGCCTGAGATCTGCCAAGTCCCCTCTTTCTGATCAGAGCTTATAGCCTGCCTTCTCTCCTTCCTGTTTTCAGCAAGTACCAGTTTTACTTTTACTTGCTTTTCGACTCTGCATGTCTCCTCCCCTGGCTGAATGGTTCAGATTTTCTTTCCTTAAAGTAGATTAAATTACTCTTTGCTGGAAAAGAGAAACAATCCCTGGTATGCGTGAGTGCATGTGTGTTGGCAAGATATGCTTAGGTGGGGAATGTAAGGCTTCTTTTCTGATGTTTTTAATTCTAATGGCTCTCGTAGTTATAAAACTGAGTTCAAATCTTGGCTCTATCTCTGTGTGTCCCTGGGCAAGAGACTTATATTCTTATACTATCAGTATCCCCATTTTAAAAATGAGGATGATAGAAGAATCTATTTCATAGAGTTGTAGTGATGATCAAGTGAATAAGCCCAGAAAAGGTGGGCAGCGGGTAATGGTAATGGTACCTTTGTAGTCACCCCCTTTGACTTCCAGGAACAGACATGACCAGGGGGAATTTTTTTCCTTCTAAGGATTGAGTGTTTGACCCAGAGGAAATTGCACAACCTATCTAACCCCAAACTGTTTCTGTCCCCAGAGAACAAGCTAGATCTTCTGAGGGGAGGGATCAATCAAAGAGCTGTCTTCATCAGTGGGAAGTGTCATGAGAATAAACAGCTGCTCCCTTCACCCCACAACCCCTCCTGCTGCTAAATGACTCTAGGGAAGAGGAAACCAGTCATCAAAGGCTTCTGCCACCTGTGCACAGCTGGTAGTTCCTGAGGTCACCCCTATAGTGACCAAAGGAGTTTAGAAAGTATCCACTGAGCCAAGTCACTGATATATCCATTACCCTAAGGTCCAAGGGCTTGCTGCTCGTTCCATTCTCCATTTTCTGAGCTGGCAATTTCCTTTGTAAGCTGGGAGACAACTCATAGAAACACACTTTGTAAGTGGGACACACTTGATCTTCCACAGTGCTATTTTGGGAACAGCATCCCTTGAGAGAGTCTCAGTGGGAGGAAAAGGAACAAGGCTAGACTTTCTTCCTCCTTTCCTCCAGCCTTTTAAGGAGGAAGAAGAGAAAGTCATTTCCCTTGAACTACTTGCTGCCAAGTGTCATTCTCCCAGGGGATTCAGGTCGTTTCAGCCAAACTTCCCTTTTCCTGGCTCCTAAGATTCCCAAACTGAGTCCAAGGGTATAGGGCTTAAAAGCAAACTCTTGTATTCCAGATGGGGCAGAGGGGCTGCTTACTGCTAGAGGGCAGCAGAGGGCCAAGAGCAGGTCTAGAACTGCTGAATGGCTGGAGGGCAACCAGACTGGTTGACAGAGCAAACAAAGGGCACCAGAAACTCTTCATTGTTAGAGGAGAGGTAGGAAGGTTCCCCAGTCAGGGGAAACAGACACATCCAGAAAATGCTAACAAAACATAGCTGATTCACATCATTGAGGTGTCAGCGGGAGTAGAACAGGTTGGAATAAAGTGCAACATTACCTGGGTAGATAGGACCAAGATTTAGTAAAAGGAGAAAGAAGGCACATTGACATAAAGTTCAAGTCAGAACCAATGCTATGGTCAGAGTTAAGTTCAAGGCTGGAATAGTCAGGTTTCAAGAGCTAGAAGGGGAATGATTCAGCAAGAAAGTCACAATAATAGAGCAGTTAAGATGGTGAACTTTGGAGTCACACAGGAACTGGGATTGGAAACCCTGCTCTGCCATCCATTAACTAAGAGATGTTTAGTCAAGTTACTCAGCCTTCCTGCTGCACTCTAGAATCACATGTGCAGAGGCTAAAGAAGTGTTTGTTGAGCAAATCATTTTTATCCAGAGGTTGTTTCTAGCAAGATTGGGGTTACTGATAATAGCTCCCCATCTCAAAGTCCTATTCCCTTCAGTTTAGTTGTTTTTGTCTTTTGTCTAAGATGATTGGAGCAGCCAATAGGAGTCTTATTGCTAAGGGTCAAGAGAACACCTAAGAGGGTCCAAGGATCGGAGGAGAGGAACAATGTAAAGGTCTCTGAGAAGAATTGTGAGATAATTCATGTGAAAATCAGGAAAATAGAATATTTTGACTTATTTAAAAATATGATATTTTGTTTTAGATAAGCTAAAAGAAAAGCTAATTAAATAAAAAGGCATTTTATGAGACTTGAATGAGGCAAAAGTTTGAATGACCAAGTAAATGCAATGTAGAATCCTGAATTAGAGTCTCCAACAGACAAAAATCATTAATAGGAAATCCAAATAAAAATGGCAGTTTAGTTAATAGTATGGTCCATAGTTATGTAAAGTGGTAATAGTAGGGGAATCTGAATGTAATTAATTTTTGTGACTCTTCTATAAATCTGAAATTATTTTGAACTGAAACATTGTTTTAAAATTAACTGGATAAACTCTCTTACTTTTAATAATTTTTTTCTTTCACTGCACTGTGCCTAAAAATGTTCTTGAAAATTCATAGGATTGCGATGGGGATTAAGATTCTTTCTAACTATATACATTTAGAACTATGCCCTTTTTCCTCTTAAATATATACTTGTGTATTTTTAGATGCCATCAGAAGTTCATCTAAAAGTGATTGCTGATATGTATGATGTGTTTAACCTTTACCGACATACATTTAATTTGTTTCCAATTTTTTGACAGTATAAATAGTGCTGCAATGACCACCTGTGCACACATATTTTTGTGTTCATTTCTGATGTTTCCTTGAGGGTAGAGATCCAAAACCAAAAAAACTGTGTCAGAGAACATAAACTTTTAAAAAGATCTTGATGCTTAATACCAAATTGCTCTCCCAAACAATTAGATGAATTTATACAGCCACAAGCAGTCTTCAGGTGCCTGTCTTGCTGCTTCTGAATCAATGATGAGTATTGTTACTATCAGGGAAAAGCATATTGCTATTTCATGCACTTGCTTTGACTTAGATGTCTGCTGAGAATCTGTTTCAATCCTGCCATTTTATAATGGCCAGGCCTAGGTCCCTCTTTCCTTACCCTTTTACCAAACTACACAATACTTGAATATGATTGTTACCTGAGGCATTACCTTTTAAAGAAAATAGCTTACTGATAAGTAACTGGAGATTCTTTCTCTTTCTATTCAGGGAATATTATGAAATTCACAGAAAAATATTTTGGGTTGTTTGGATGTTTGCATACCCATATGCTTATACTTTAATTCCACTGAAGGGAGGAGGTTGTGAAAACCAGTGAAGTTGAAGTTTATGGGATCATCACCCATAGGGGTTTGGAGAGCATTAACTTGGCATGGTCTGGATTTCCTAAAATGCACCATTGCCCAGCACTCTGTGCTCCTCACATATAGTAAGTAACTTCTTAGTAAGCAGGACTAAGGACTGAACTCTGGTTTAAGCTGCTTTGGTGCAATGGAAGCAAGAGGGCCTAGAATGGTCTTGATGGTAGGAATCTCACCATCTGATTGTTTTGGGTCTGATTTGAACACAGGGCCCTCATTTGATAACAGCATTCTGGAGGAGAGTATCCTAGCCAATGTGCTGGCCTTCTGTTCTGCCCTGGGGACAGCTATGTCAGAAAATGAGCTGCCACCACTGGGGATGTAGTTCTTTCCGCTTTTGTCGCCCTTCACAGTCTTAGCTCCTCTAGTATTTATAAGACTGCTTTAATAGTCTTGTCTTGTAATTACATCTGGAGACAGGAGACAGCATCTTTTCATAGTTCAAGTCCTAACGCATTTAAATTGCCCTCCTAATGCTGTAAAAGAGTCAAATTATATATTCTGGTTTGCACTAGACAGCAATAAATGTCAAGGTGCCATCCACTCTTGTATTTAACTCCTTGATGCCATCTGTTTTGGGGTTCTTCACACAGACCATACACTAGTGTTTTCCCATCTCCTGGCATGAAAGGATAAAGTTGGAAAATAAATTTCACTATTCAAAATATATTAAAAGGCAGAGGCAGTTTGTAAACATTGCTTTGGAAAGCTAGGCACAGCAATAAAGTCAAGGACAGGAACCTGATTCAGTAAAGGAAACATTTCACTAGATTGTCATCTACTTTATTTTTAAAGCTGCAATAAGATGTAACGATAAAAAGGCCAATGATGCATTTCAGCCAAGTGATATGAACTCTTGCTAAACCAATTAAACTGTCAGTATACTATGGTTTCACATTTTCTATAACATACTAGGTCACCTTAGGACACTTAGTCACTTATGACTTTTTACCACTGATGCAAAATCAATTTGGCAATTTATAATCTTACATTTCATTATGAAACTATATTATTCTGCAAGGAAGCTGCCAGAAAAATAGAGATTTCTGAAGCCCATTCTCTCCTCTTCTGCTCAAGGAGTCATGAAGGCATAAAACCAATCACGTTATCTGATGTTTGAGACTTCTAGGTAGTTTTTGATTTATATCCTTTTTAAAAAAAAAAGATGTGCCAAGTATACAATTTCTAACCCTGCATGACTTTCTGAATGTTGGACAAAATTGTGTACATTGAAAAGTGAGAATTTTGATAGAAGAGCTCACTTTTCACCACTGTTTTACATTTTGAGTGCGTGGCCTGAAAGAACACTTTGCCTAAGTATGCCAGAGGGCGGCATTTTAATGCCCCGCATTTGGGGTTTAGAGTTCAGCTTTTCTCAAAGTGATAGAGCATATGGTTATTTATATTTAATGCACCACATTTTTCAGTTTGGTTTTTAGAGCTTGTGAATTATAGAATGATAAATCAGCAATATTTGAGAGGGGTGGAGAAGGAGCAAAAGGAAGGGTTAGAGGTTTTGACTGTTATTCTTAGAAGTTTCCTTTGGAAATGTCTTCCCTTGTTGCTCTCTAGGACAAATATGACACTGCTTTTGGAAAAACCAATGGCAGTAATAAAATGTACATGACAGATCCTTGGTTTTAGGTGCTCATTAGCACAGTAGAGGACAGATCTGTTCTCATAAACTCATATAGCAAACAAGAGCATAATTAACATTGACTGTATAGCTCTTTTCTTCTGTTATGAACTCAATGGGGTTTCCTTTAACCTTCCCTTATGACTGTTAATAATACTTGAAAACACATTTCCCCCAAAGCTTAAATCAGATGTGTACCTCTGGCAACTATAGTTGTATTAACATTGGACCATTTAAACTTGAGGTTTAAACTTGAAGCTTGCTTTCCTTCTCTGTTTCTTTTTTCTGTGCAATACTGGGGATTGAACCTGGGGCCCTCTCTTTTGAACTACGCATTGAGACCTCTTTGTAAATTCTTTTCTTTTGAGTTAGGGTCTTGGTAAGTTGTTCAGCCCAGCCTCAAACTTGCAATTCTCTTGCCTCTGCTTCCTGAGTAGCTGGAATTATAGGTGTGTGCCACCATGCTGTGCTCTTGAAGGTTTCTTCTATTTTTGGTGTAGGTCATGGTTGCAGGGTTCATGGGCACAATTGATTCTATTAGTTTAGATTCAGTTTGTGATCAAACATCTCTAATTTGCTCATAATACAAGGACTGTGTGCCACTCAGGCATTTTTCCTACCCTCGTTGTCTCAGGTATTTCCACTTTTTCTTGTCATCTATGAATTCTTAGACTCCAGTCTGAACACACAGAACACAACTGAATGAAAAGAGAAACATAAAGTGGGAATTGAAAAATAAAAAGAAAACTTGTTTCACACTTCCTATCTTGCTGAGGAAAGTATTAAAAGTAGGCTTAACTGACTTGCTTTGTACTAAGTATGGATACAGGCCCTTTGTGCTTGCAGTATCTCATTTAAACACATAACAACCTTGTAAGATAGATGAGAATATTTCTTGTTTTAGAGATGAGGACTGAGGCTCATGCAGATCAAGTAATTTGCCAAGGACATAATGCTAGGAAGTGGTAGAGTTTAGTTTCCAATTAAGGACTTTCACTTAATTCTAGTGTTCTTTTAGCTCCATCAGGATTATTTATCTTTGTTGGTACAATGAAGTCTTGATGTCTTATACTATTTAGGGAGTGGTAATGTACACCACAGAAGACATTTAGCAGGTGGGCAGATGAATAATTTTGGCTTTTTTCTAAAAATCAAGAATGGTGTGTTGGTATAATACTTGCTAACTCTAGAAAATAGACGAATATAGATAAGAAAGTAATTTGATCATGACACTAAGACTCTGAGATAACTACTCTTTTGGTTTTGTTTTGCAGTGGTAGGGTTGGGACCCAAGGCCTTATGCATGCTAAGGGCATGCTGTACCACTACGTACAATCCCAGCCATACCCTGCTTTATAAACAACCTAGCAATATATTATGAACATTTTCTTATATTATCACATAGATGTCAACTTCATTTTAATGACCATGTAGTATTCTGCTGTTTGGGTGTACCATAAAATATTTAACCATTACATCTTAGCTATCTTAGTATAAACCAGTCCGCTAGTTTGAGAATGTCCCTCTGATGTCATAAAATGTCTGGTCAATATGTTCAGAATATACATTTAGTTATTAGCTAGCTAGGGTTAAATGTACATAATGCCACATACTTCTTCTCCAAGGTGGTAGTTTTGTAGGACCATAACCCAAAAGTTTAACTTTTAAAGCTTTTGCTTAGGCATTCAACAGGTAGCACTAAAGCCAGAAACCCTTGACAGAGGGAGCTAAAAGCTTGGTGACCAAGTGCCATGCTTTAAGATAATCTAAGAGGAACAGAAACACTCTTTTCCCTTAAATTTACATTGAAAGTGTCTTCTGGATTGAGGTACTGAAGACTTAGGTTAAAAGGCAATTTTTTTTCTGATAAAGCAGTGTTGTGTCTAGTAAATTAATTGAGACATCCTTAAAATGGAATATAATGAAACTATTAATTAAGTTTTCAAAGCATATGTTATAGTACAAAAATGATTGTTACTAATATTAAAATTTTGTAAAGAACAAGGTATAAAATTTTATGTAAGTATAGTTTTGGGAAAAAGCACATATATATGTGCTGAAGCATCTGGTTGGTTTTTTGAGATGGTGAAATATCAGTTAATTTTTATTTTTCTTTATTTTCTGATTTTTTAAAAAAATAAAGATCTCTGTATATATGTGTATGTGCATATACATATATTTTTTAAAAAAGAAATAATCTTAACCTGAGTAAGGAAGACATCAAATCATTACTTAATTCTCAAATTTTTAAAATAATATTTTTCATTGTTAACGCTATGCTTCAATAGTAGTACTGTATCATTCTTGACAAGAACACTGTGAGTAAGGTACCATTATTGTCCCCTTGAGGAAGTTATTCACCTGAGACCACACAGATTGGACAGGGCAAAGCTAGGATTTGAACTTGGGTGTTTATTTCCAAAGTCTGTATGAGATGAAATATAGTGAGATCAAGATACAGCAGGCAGGTTTATTTTTATATTTTTTTCTTAATTGGTTGAAAACTAAATAGTCAAAGCAGTACCAGGATAAGAAAGTAAAAATGAGGAACAAGGTACAGGTATAGGGAATTTATGCTGCTGAAACCTGGGAGGTCCTTTGGCGCCAGGGGTTAACCCAGGGGCTCTGGATCCCTGGGGTTAATAATATCTAACCTCACAGGGCTATTGTGAGGATTAAATGAGACAATTCATGTAAAGGGCACATGGTACAGGCTTGCTCAATAAATGGTAGCTAGTATTATTATTTCTCTTATTTAGGACCTTGCTTGTTATAGGGATTAGAGGCTTCAAGAAGCCTGAGGCTGGACATGTTTACCCTAGTGAATCCTGTCACATCTTAATAGTCCTCAAACATTCCTGACCATTCAAATGCCTTTTATTTGAACCTTTCAAATAAACAAGCCCTAATCAGCTTTGTGGACCCTACCAGCTTTTTCAATAAAACCTCTATGCTTTTTTGGGGGGTTATTTATTTACTCACTGAAAATAGGGACTTTGTGTCATACAAGGGAACCAGGAGGTGATTGGTTTGGAGTTAATAGGCAAGTTTTTTTCCTTCTCTTTAACCTGAGGAGGCTTGATTGGGTTACACTCCTTTAAGACTCTTGGAGAGTCTGGGAATTTTGAGAACAAAAGCTCTGCAGGGAGGCCACCAAAGAGAGCAGGCTCTCCACCAATCTTTGTATGTTCTTAAATTTTTCATTCTGTTTTTTTTCTGCTCTTCAATCCCTAGAATAGAGTGGCATTATCTTGAAGCCATGGAGATTTAAGGAACGACCAAGGTTGGCCTCTCTTTGTTGAGCTTATGAAAGCCATATTTAGTTTTAGGAGGAATGTGTTTTTCCCTTGGGAGGCCCCTCTATACCTGCAGCCATCAGAAATTCCATATTAAAATCCCACATTTAAGTCTTTACGGCTAAAGTCTGTTCTTGCGTGTCTGGACCAGGTCCAGCTGTCAGACTGAGATATTATTGACTTTCTCTTCTCAAGTGAGTGGTTTACATCTGCTGGCCCTATTTCTTTACCACTAATTCTGAAACACCTTGTAATCTGACTTCTACCACTGCCTCTACTAAAATTGCACCCTTGCAGGTTTCCAAAAACTGACTTTTTGCTGAATTTACTGGGACTTATTTTTCTTCACCTCCTTCTCCCCTTTGAATATTTCTCTTCCCTGGGTTTGTGAAATGACATGAATTTGACTTTCCTCCATTCTGACGATTCCTTCTTTCCTTTGTGATGGCAAATCTTTTTCCTTCCCGTCCAAAGGTGACTGTTCTCCAAAGGGGTGTTTTTAGTACTCTCTTGTCCCTCTGCTCTTCACTCATTCTCATGGCTTCGACTGCTCCCTCAATGTAATTAACTCTCATGTTGTGACTTTTTATCCATACTCCAGAACTGTGTCTTACTGCCTAATGATGATCGAGATTGTCTTTTATGAGTCAGTGATTGTGCTGTGTACTTGATATACATCATCTCCAATCGTCACAACATTCTTGGAGACAGGCATTTAGCCCATTTTACAGATGAGGAAACAAGCCCAAATAAGTTATACTTGTTTGTATTTTCCATTTAGATGTTCCTCATCAACTGAAACTTATAAAGTCCAAAAGAAGATTCCTTTCTCCCTGGCTCCAAATTAGTTCTCCATGTGACTTTAGGGCAGTGTAATTCTCCCACCTTCTGTTATATTATTGCAGGCTGAGAGACTTGAAAATCATATAGGCAATTGCTTTGGAATAATGTCTCCTCCTCCTAAAAAAGAAAACAAACAACTCCCTCAGAATCTTCAAGCCCAATTCATTGCAGTGCCAAATCATAAAAATTAAAGTTCAAGCTATCATACAGATGAGCAATTCTCAACCATTAGGAGTGCTAAGTCTGATAGCTTTCACACACTGCATGCTCTGGGCTGCCCAAGGTTAAGCATAATGCTCAGGATTTAGTTGTGCTTTCTTCAATTCTCTAGACTCTCTGTTCCCAAGCCACCCCCTCCCATGGGCGGGGCTACCCTAGGTTCAGCCCAGTTCCCAGGGCACTGGTAGTAATCCCACCCCTTTCTTTTCTGATGGAATAGAAAACACACTGGAATGTGTGTGATTTAGCAATGGTATTTCTATAGTATAGAAGTAACTTTCAATTCACTAATTTTTTTAAAGAAAATTACTTACAAATGTTGGTAGTTTAGTATTAGTAACAGCTGACCCAAAACATATTCACAGCTGATCTGGACATACCAATGTGTTGAGAAAATGACTTTGAATACCACTTCCACAGATTATTAGGGAAGGCCCAAATACCCATTGGTGAGGGTCAGCTTTTATCTCTGCGTGGTGTATTTGCCGAATGTTACAAAATTTTAAACCTGATACTACTTAGGAATCAGAGAATTCAGAAAGTGTCTTTTTAAAGTCAATGACAGAATTAGCTGGCCACATCATCTCACTGAGGATCCTCTACAAGCCAAACCAAATGCTATGCTTTGGCTGTTTTTATTATGCTAGCACCTCTGTGACCATTTCATTTTTTAAAAATCTGAAATCTGCCATAGCTGGCATCATTTTCAATGGGAGTGGTACACAAGGTCAAAAGTTCAATTATGCACCATTCTTGTGAAATCAGGCTAATAGAATGTATAGATCCATTGAGAAATTTTTGTTATCTGTTTGGTTTACCACTTTCTTCTATTAGTCAGCTATGGGTTCCCTGAATTTTAGTGACACTGCTATTTAATCTGACTTGACCAGGCATAGAGTCAAAAGAGAAACATATTCAGATTAGCCTTTGATGAATAGTCTAATAAGGAAATTAGAACATACTTTAAAAATATCTGAGGACCTGGGTATTTAATCACTGTCATGAAAGAAAGATAAAAGGCTCATGTGCATTTCAGGATTTTAACCTGTATCTAGTTGAACAAATATGTAAATATGTCCTTTTTCGTACTGTTTACATATATGGTTTGTCCACAAGTAGCACAATGCTTAGCATGTACTGGAGGTTCAATAAAAGTTTGTAGAATGAATTTGTTACTTTAGCAAAACAAAGATTGAAAATTGCTGAGTTATTAAGTAATGTACCCCATAGTAATTAGCATAAAATATTAACAATGTCACAGCAGGCCACTTCTTTTTCATCTTGACCTATAGTACACAGAATATTTTTCACACTGAGCACACATCAATAGGGGGAAGGGCAGTAGCAAGGAGGTGAAATTGAACAGAGGGTCACTTATAAGCATCACTCCATATGGCCACAGAGGGTCTTGGAGAACACTTGTATCTGACTCATGAAGACTCAGTATTTTCTTGGGTTATGCCTACAGTCCTTGTGTCCTACAAGCAGAGTTTGGCTTGATGCTGGTTACAGTCTGACCAATGTCCAAGGCTGCCTGTGATTTTCTGTGTTCCCCAGAAGAAAGGAATTGAATAGAAACCTAATTATAGCTAGTTTAGCTCATCAATTGGTAATCAATTCTATTGAAAAATGGTTGTAAGTGCTTACTTTGTGGTCAGATTGTGTGATGTCTTCTGTGGAAGTATGAGACGTGGTCCTTGTCCCAGAGACAAACACAACATAGTCACAAATAAAGTAATTTAATGACAGTACAGGAAATTTGGGAATCATAACTTGAGAAAGAACAATGAAGATCATTTTGACCAAATTTTCCATTTACAAAATATCTGGGTTCAGATTAGGAAACAGAATTCCCCAAGGTCTATAAAATAATTGGTAGAAGCTGGAACTAGTACTCAAAAGTTCTAATTTATAATTTTTTCATTCTAGTATATAGGTGGATATATGACATTTTGACACACCTGTTTTTTTTTTTTGTTTTTTTTTTTGAACCAGGGATTGAACTCAGGGGCACTCCACCACTGAGCCACATCCCCAGTCCTATTTTGTATTTTTTATTTAGAGACAGGGTCTCACTGAGCTGCTTAGGACCTCGGTAAGTTGCTAAGTCTGGCTTTGAACTCGCGATCATCCTGCCTCAGCCTCCCAAGTGCTGGGATTATAGGCCTGTGCCACCGTGCCCGGCTCAGACACACTTGTTTTAATCAGCTATTTTGATGCTGGGAACTTTTTGGTGAGATCATTTTTACATGGGGGTACTTCTACAATAGGACACAAAACAAACCAATAAAATTTTGGCTACTTTTTTATTACCAAGTAATGTGCAAAACAGTCTTACCCCATCCCCCAGCTTCACCTCTTCTCTTAGCCTGGAGGGTGGAGATCAGGGATAAGGTGGGAGCAGAGGTCAAGGATGGAATGGGTGTAGTGGATGGGGTGAAGGTCCCAGAAGAGATGAGGGATGGTGTGGGGGGGTCAGGCACCATCTGGCAGGCAAAGCATGCATTGCCAGGAGTCATGTGTTTCCCACACTTGCTCATCTTTGAAAGGTCATTAATCATTTTGGGCATACTATCTGCTCATTCTCTGAGATTTCTCTTGAATAGTGTTTCGTGAAAGTTCTGATTGCAAGCTTTCAAGGTTATAGGAATGGAGTAGGGGAGAATATTTGGATCACATTATGGTCCCACAGTCTCAGATCCAGACTTCACTGAGAATCTTGAGTCAGTTCTCTCATTATTATTCCCTGTAAAATCCTTTGGAAAAGTAACATGCATCTGTTATTTTTAAAATTGTAAAACATTGGTATGATAGTTTAAGGGCACAAGACTAGTAGGCTCTTTAGAGGTTTATCTTCTTTGAAAACCAAATAAGATTAAAACTATATCCAGTTTTTCTGATCATAAATATATGGAAATTTCACTATCTTGTTGCATTTTTAAAATCATTTTATTTTGTTTCTTTGTTTTTTTTTTTATGTGGTGCTGATGATCAAACACAGTACCTCACCTGGGCCAGACAAGCACTCTACCACTGAGCTACAACCCCAGCTCCTCAATGCAATTTTTTTTAAAACAGCCTTTCTTTGTAGACAGTTTAAGCCTTTTAAAAAAAAATATTTTGTAAAGTTCTTGATAGATCTTTACTTTTATTTATTTATATGTGGTGCTGAGAATCGAACCCAGTGCCTCACACATGCTAGGCGAGTGCTCTACAACTGAGCCACAACCCCAGCCCCTCAATGTGGTTTTTAATGTAAAATTATTCTTTAAATTTTACTGCTGAAATGTAATGAGTCTAAAAGCAAAACGAATGTCTGTCTAAAAGTGCCCATATTAAAGAAGGTAGAAAGTGAAAGTCCCCATCATTTGGAAAAGGGTTTAGGTTAAAGTGTCAGGGAGATAAATAGTAAATAGCCTCTCGTAGTCTGTTCTTGTCATGGCTGCATTATGATGGCTACATCAGAACAACCATGCCAGAATGTCAAATATAAATATAGGATGTCTTGATTTTAGCAAAACATTTGGGAGTCTTCTGCAATATCTTTGTGCATAAGATTGTGAAATTTGACGGCATAACTAGCAATTAGGCAAATTCACAGCTGGTTGAACAACTGATTCAATGTCAACTTGGAGGAAGATGTTTTTAGTAAAGGGTCACAAGACTGTTTTTTGACTCTTGCCCAGGCATTCTTTTATTTTAAAAGCACCAAACACCTACTATGTGCAAGGCACCCTACTGAGTGCTTTGAGGAAGAAAAAGGTGTCCACATTATGGCCCCTGCTGTAAAGAAGCAGCTTGTTGGTCTTAATTGATCACAAAACAGGCTTTTCACATTGTAGATAACACAAAGCTGGGTGGCGTAGTTTAATATATAGGATGACAGAATCCAGATTTAAAATGATCTCAACTTGTAGGAACTCTAGGTCAGAACCTACAAGATGAAATTTAACAGTGATAGATGTAAAGTCTTGAAGTTAGGTTAAAAAATTGCATATGTACAGGATATGAGAGATGTGACTTGGCAGCAGTTTATGTAAAAAGTTCTTGGGGATTTAGTTGATCACAAGTTTAATATGAGCCAACAATGTGGTGTAGCTTATTTTTTTAAAGCAAAAACAATTTTAGGCTGTATTAGAAGCATGTGTGCTGCTCAGACCACATCTGGAGTATTATGTTCAAGTATAGTCACCACATTTTATGAATATTGACAAAGTTGAGTGTATCCAGAAGATAGTGACCAGGCTGGGTCTGAAAATCATGTCACATGAGAAATGGTTGAAAGAAAGAACTCAGGATATTTAGTTTTTGCTTTAGGTCTTTTTTATTTTAGACACTTCAAGTCTTGATTTTGTCTGAACAACCCTCATGCCTTCCCCACTAGACTAGGATTTTGTTAGAAGAGAAGGGTCTCTGTGTTCACTGTTATATATGTGGGACCTATCACCAAGCTTGACAGAGTCCATCCTGAATGGTGTTTGGAGAAGGAGTGAATGAAGTTTCCAGTTGTGGGGACTTTACACTCAGCTGGGAAAACTGATAAATAATTATAGTCCCTTGCATCTATAGTCATGAAATAAAGGGAAGAAAAAAGGACTTAAAAGAACTCCTCAAAAAAGTTTTAGAATGTTGGTTGTTTTTTTTTATATGTTTTTTAAAATTTTGATTTTTCTTTTAGCCTCTAGTAGGACTTGATACTAGACTCACATGTCTGCTTTAACAGGAGTCTTAAAATGCCTCCTTTCTATGGGAAGTATTTTAAATAATGGAGAGTTCTGGCACTAGTATCAAGGATATACAAATGAAAATTATGAGATACTCCTTTTTAACTCACTAGGAAAAAAGAATATGTTTTTAAAAATCAACTGCCGGTAAGGGTTTAGTCAAATGGACACACATATATTTCTGATATGACCCGTTTAAAATAGCAACTTGGCAACATGTATTATCAAGGGCTTGAAAAATATTCATTATTTGATGCAATAATTCTACTTCTGGGACTTTCTCCTAAGAAGAGTCATCCTGAATGTAGGGGGTGCACTTATGAGCAGATGTATTTTATGATAACAAAAAATTGGAAACAATAAAAATGTTTAATAATAGAGGAGTGAATGGTTATATAAACTGTGATATGTTCATCGGACCAAATTTATAAAGCCTCATTAATTTCCACAGGATAAAATGCTATATATAGGTATGATACAACTGGGCGAAAACAAATAAACTTAAGTCTGTATGTAAAAACATCCTGACAAGTCAATAGTGGTTGTTTTTCACTGGTGAAAAGTTATTTTTGCCTTCTGTAAACTTTTCTTTTTAAAATTGGCAATTTATAGTATGCCTTATCACATCTAGAAGTACACCTATAGAGCTTTGGATTCCTAATTTACGTCTTTGGCACCCGGGGTGTCTCCAGTGATTTTGAGGGCATTATGAAAATATGAGGAGAAAAAATTCCAAACATCTTCAGAGTAAAATTGATTTTAATTCTAAATGTAATTAAAATTAGTTGTAGTTTGCTTTAACTCAAAACATGTATGCAAATATACATTATGACCACTTTTAGATCAAGGATGTATAAAGGAACCTCAAAAAAAAAAAAGGCAATACAACTCCTAAAAAGAAAAAAAAGATGATCATCCCAGATTCCAGAAAGCCAGGTATCTTTTGCAGATGGAAATGAAAAAGTACCTTACAGTTAGCAGGCATTTAATAAAGTATTGAATGGCTGGAGGTGAGGAAGGAAGAATGAGATGGATTTTAAATGGATAAGACTGAATTGCTTGATGTATACTGGAAAGATCTGGAAATCAGGTGTTATCTTGTTAAATCAAATCTGTTTTAATGGTATTTATATATTGCTCAGATGTATCATAGTTCTAGCTGTCAAACCTCTGTATAATGTAAAAATGCATCCATTACAAGTAATTTGCACTAACCCATCACTCTGGACATTCAATCCAGTCCAATTTTCTCCTTCTATCAAAATTACTAGTGACTTTCCCAGTATGCATTGTTTAATTTAATACATGATTGACCCGCAACATAGAAGGCATGTTCATAGGCACATTTGATGCAAACTTCATTTCCTTTTTTTTTCTTCCTTTTTTTTTGAAGTTTTGGGGATCAAACCTACGGCTTCATGCATGGGGGGCAAGTGCTCTTACCACTGAGTTACATCCCCAGCCACTTCTTATGTTTTATGCCAGTTTTGTTGCATATTAATGAAGCCTGTCTCCCCTTCTTTCTCTAAACATGGCAGAGGTACTTGGATTCATAAGTTGCTTGCATCATTTTTCTTCTTTCTCACTTTAAAAAGGAAACTACAATCGCAAAAAAAATGGATAGTTCTAAGTTTTATCCATGATGTTTAACATATCAGCATTCTAGCAGGGGTAAAGGTCATAACAGATCTGGTTTCCTTCATAAAGTTTGAAGACAGTCTGGGTTTGAGGAAAGTGAAGTTTTTTTATACACATTCACATTTAATGGCCCTGTTCTTTGTAACTTGTGGTCCTGCTTAGCATGCATATCTATCTCTGGAATTTTTTTGTCTCCTCTGTTTTCATGTGTACTATGTTAAGGATATTGTCGACAACATTATTAAGAACATGAACTTAATAGCAACTATTTCTGTTCCTTGTCTACTTTTATCTTTATTCTTGTCTCCTTTTTATTTTAAATATTTAATATTTTCCTTTATCTTTTCTTGTATCACCTTGTTCCTATCTCAGTGGGAAGCAAACTATAGCTCAGAACTAGTGAAATTCCTTATTTTTTTATTTGCCACAAATCTCTGCTAAATGAAAAATTTCTTACAGATTGGATGGACATTTCTGCAAAGACAAAGAATGGAAAGTCTCTGAAAACAGATTGGATGTGCATTTTCTTTTAGGATCTCCTGAGCTGGTTGATGCTGATACATTATTATGCAAATTAAATTGACCAAGATATTTTCCATATGATAACTTGAAGATATGATCTTCTGGGGATGAGTATTCTTCAATAGGGGATCTGGACCACTTGAAAGAGAGCTGTGTACTTCAAAGCTCCTTTCACCTCAACTGCAGTTAACTTTACAGTCTTGGTGGTTAATAGCTTGATCAGTTGCCTGCAGATAACTCCATTGGAAGCTGTAGATTATTTCAGTGGGGAATAGCCAGTGGGTCTTTGATCTCCATATAGATAGAGATAGAATAATTCTGAAAGAATTCTATTGGAGTGATTTATGGCAGAGACGGCACAATTTTATGAATGTTTTCCTCCACTATGTCCAAAATATGTTGGCAAATATCAGTAGAAGATGTACTCTTTCTGTTGTTCCAACTTTTCTATGAAATGGCTTCTTCGTTTCACACTTTTTCAACTGTTTAAAAAAATATAATGGTTTTAGGAATGAATATCTGCTGATAGTTAAGCATGTAAAGGTTGGTGCTTGGTGAGGACAGGGGGAATACTTATTTTGAAAGGAGCAGACAGTACCCCATGGGGCGAAGATGATATGGCAAATTTGCTTTCTTTGCTGTGTTCATAATGTACAAATGGCCAGAAAGCAAAGAAAAGGTATCTTTCAGACCATTTGCACTTAGATGTCAACTTCTTCCAGGAAAGAGGATTTTTCTTTATTTCTGTTTTTCTACAAATCTTGGCCCCAAAGGTGTTCGTTAATTTCTGTTTTTATTGCTGCTTATTTAGTGCTGCTTTATCAAGGTCTGAGTTTTCTCTTTGAAGTGTCTCAACAAGTCCCACCTCTGTAATGCAGTTTCTTAAAGCCTCTAGTGATAAACTAGACTTGAGCTAGTAAGCTAGCCAGCATGCATTGCCTACCTGCTTCCCGCCTTCTTGTCAACATTTCCATCTGTAGGAGCAGACATTCTAGAATGCCTATTGATGGGGATGCATTTCCTCCTAAATGACTTTGTTAATCATGGAAATGAATGTCTTCCCTGTCTTTCTCTGTGTAGCCAAACAGTACCCATCTTCATAGCTAAGTCGTACTTTCTCCTTTCCATCTCACACTTTGCCTTTTCCCTGCTTTTGACCTCTCAGAGCATTTACTGCCAGCCTGACAATAGTTTTAGCACTTAGATTTATTATTCTCTCTCTTTGTGTTTTCCCTTTTGCTTATCAATTTATTATTATTATTATTATTATTATTATTATTATTATTGTAATGGGGATTGAACCCAGGGGCACTCTCCCACTGATTTGCATCCTCAGACCTTTTTATTTCTTATTTTGAGACAGGGTCTCTCTAAGTTGTCCACACTGGCTTTGAACTTGTGATCCTCCTGCCTAAGCTCCCAAGTCACTGGGGTTACAGCCATGAGACACCATGCCTGATGCTTATCAATTATTTTTTAGTGCTCTGATGGCAGAAACCATGTTTCACAGAGTAATTTCTTTATTCACAATATGTATATGATTCAGGGACAACTTTATTGTCACATGATTTGTGACCATAGGAAGAAATGACATAAGAAATACAAAGCTTCTGGATTTCAAAGAAAAAAGATCATGGGTGAGAGGTATTGATACTAAGCTCTCATTGCATATCAATTAAATCATGATATATAAGAAAACACAAACTGGATTTTGATGGGAATGTTAATGTACATTGAATTATTTGAAACATTTCATTTGTACTTCTACTTGGTCCTCTGGATTGCATTGGGGATCTGTACTTCAATACTGACAGAGTTGTTATCTAGGGCTGAGGATCTAACGTGGGTGGTGATTTTGTGGTCCCTTTGCTAGCCAGAGCCAAGCTGGGAGCATGCAGCCCTGTGGACCAGGTTGGTGCTTTCTCATGTCTTTCTGCCATACTTCTGTGTGCCTCTGATTCTCTCCTCAGTTGTGTCTGCTCCAGTATTGGGTTCAAGGTCAGGATTTAGGTCAGTGGTAGAGTATGTGTTTAGAACATTCAAGGCCCTGGATTCAATCCTGAGTACTCAACCCATGATATTTTCTTTCCTTTTTGTTTCTCTGGTACTGAGGATTTTACCCAAGGTTGCTTAACCACTCCCCAGCCCGTTTTTTTTTTATTTATTTAGTGAGATGGTCTCATTAAGTTGCCTAGGACCTCACTAAGTTGCGGAAGCTGGCTTCAAATTTGTGATCCTTCTTCCTCGGTCTCCCCAGCAATTGGGATTATAGGTATGCACCACTGTGCCCAGTGGATATTTTCAAATACTTTCAATGACAAATTGAAAATTTTGTCACACAAAGTAATACATGTAAAAAGAAAACATCAAGTTAAATATCTGATCTCATTTGACTATAGTACATGTAGAGAAAATACTGTAATGAAACATACTAGGATGCAAATGTAGATTATTTTGGGGTGGTGGAATCATGGATAGTTTCTTATTTTGTTTTTTATATTCTAACACTTCTATAATGCAGATTTATGATTTCATAATCAGAAAAATGAGAAGAAAATGTTATTCACCACTATCTTCAACCTCCAAACTTACATGCCAAGAAGGAAATATTTCTTCCTGAGGAAAAATATAATATACTGTTTTATGGGGAAAATTTTTAAAATATAGAAAATTATTGAAGGAAAAATAGCAATGAAGTGTGAAAAGGTCCCTTTTTAAATAAAACTTATTTTTCAGGAAGATTTACTTTAACTATTCCTGTACTTTCTGTTACTGAATGAAATAGTGAAGCCTCAAATACAGGGTTAATACAAAATAGGTTCTTATATTTGTATGGATTTATATATCATCTGGCCCTATTCCTGGGTAAAGTTCAATAGTAAGTTCTAACAGTATTCTATGCTAGGCAAAGTTCTAACATACTTGAGTCACAGAGTCAAAATCACTTGCTTCAGACCACTTAGAAACCTCTAGAAACCTGGAGATACTTAGTCCTTTGCTCTATCAGTTATATTTCCAATGAACAAAGACATTTTTTGACATTTGTGTTGATAGCCACTTTCTTACAAATGTCATGTTTCAAAACTATCTAGAGGGGAGGGGGGTAAGAATAATAACAGAATGAGACAAACCTCATTACCCTATGTACATGTATGATTACACAAATGGTGTGACTCTCCTTGTGTACAACCAGAGAAACAACAGCTGTACCCCATTTGTGTACAATGAATCAAAATAAATTTTAAAAAAATTATCTAGAGACAAGTTAAACAAGTGTGTGTGTGTGTGTGTGTGTGTGTGTGAGAGAGAGAGAGAGAGAGAGAGAGAGAGAGAGACAGAGAGAAAGAGTGAAAGAGATATGAAATGAACAAATTCTTTGCTTTGTTGGAATAAAAATCAGTGCTTGTGTTTGAGAATGTTTTCAAATGAAAGAATGAGTTTATTCTGATATTATGTAAAGATTTGGTATTAAATTCACTTAGGTTAAACTTCTAAGCCTCTTGGGAATACCCTCTTTCCAAGAATTATAATTATATGACTTATAGCTAATTTTTGAGTCTAATGGTAGGTAGCATTTCATATGCTACAACTATCATCGAAATGCTTCTTTTGATAGAATTTGATAGCACTATGTTACTAGATTAATCAGAAATACAATCATTCTTTTTATTTGATATGCTGATGAAGGAGAAGTACTTGGTTTCATTCAAACAGAAATTCCTGGAAAACCCATGTGATTGCTTATGAGCAATTTCAGGACCCAGTCTTCCAAGGAAAGAGAGATGGACTCTACAAATCAAATTTTACTTTGGAAAATGAGTATTACTTTGTTAAACAGCTCCCTCTGAGAGGGTGATCTTTGGTGGGCTTTTTGGTGTTAGTATCTTGCTGTTTATCAACTCTTGCGCAGTTGAAACTTGCGTGAAGCCCATTTTGCTCAGTGGTAGTTTCTCTTGTTACCATCTAGTAGCCAAGAGAATATGAATTGTAACTGAGCAGAGGGATCCCCATAAGAGGATGTTTTGACAAAGTAATGATGAGCATTTGGAGGACTTTAAAATGGTCTTAGGTAAGACCTTATATCCTGAAATGAGTTTTTTCCCTCCTGCTTGGCATTTTGTTGGAAGAGCATTTGAGAAGGAAATTGACTTTCAGCTGAATAGGAAGATGTAAGATGAAAGATAAAAAAAATGAAGCCTTGTATCTTTGTGTTATTAATCCCCAGAACTTCCACATGGAGTAGGGTATCTAAATCTGATTTTCCCCCAGATATCACAGCTCTTCTGTCTGGATGGCTCTGACTTTTAAGAAACAAGTGTGTAGAGTTGTTGCTATATGTTTGATACCACCACTTGATTGTAATTCTTTATTGAAAACACATCTGTTTTCTCATAGACTTTTTGCACAGGACCTTCTATCTGCCAGGCAATCAATAAATATTTGATTGATTATTATCTTCTAAATGTAAATTCAACACTTAACATTCAAATATTGAATTTTCCCTGTACTGAAAAACAAAGGGGTATCTGATAGGAGAATGCCTGCTTGAATATTTGGAACCAGCTCCCATGGGCCAACTGGCATGCATGTGTTCTGCTTCTGTGCTTTCATTTATGTTAAATTCAATAACCACTAGGCCATTAGATTACTTGTCAGCCACAAAGAGAATCAGGGCAGGAAACATGGAATTCTGCAATTCAGTTAAACTGTTTATTGAGTGTTCCTTGAACTAAGCTTCTGGATTAGTTGGGAGTGGAGGGTTGGAGGTCAAATTTACATGTAATAATGGTTCATACCTCTTCACTGGGACCATATAGTTCAGCAGACTGGGATTCACTGAAGAAGACTGATGCAGTTTGAAGGAGACATATATATTTTTAATTTTTAATTTTTTTCATACATGTATATAGGATAATAATGTCTGACTCATTCTATAGTCTTTTCCATTGCCACTACCCCGCCCCTCCCATCACTCCCCTCTGCACAATCCAAAGATCCTTCATTCTTTCCTATCTACCCCCTACTATGGATCAGCATCTACTTATTAGAGAAGACATTTGGCTTTTGGTTTTTTGGGATTGACTTATTTCACTTAGCATGATATTCTCTAGTTCCATCCATTTACTGCAAATGCCATATGAAGGAGACATATTTTGATAACCAGAAGAAATGAGTACTAGAATTGGGTGGTGAATGCCAATGTGTTTGTGAATTCCAGGCTCCTGAGATGCTGGAATGAGGGGGAGAAAAACATGTGTGAGTCAAGGGAGCAATGAATGATAAACAACAGAGGAAGGAGCAAGAGATGGCTGTAAGAAGGTAGATGTGGCCTCAGAGAAGCAGGGCTCTGTTCAGTCATATGTGTCAGTGTTGGTTAGGAATAGCATGAGGCCAGTACACAACCAGCTCTGTGTCCCATACCATATGAAACTACAGTTCATTATAATGAACCACAGCCATTAAATAGTTTGTTTCATATACAGTACTCCATTTACAGAGACAAACAGATGTGAGAAATGTCCATACAGTAATATGTAAGTATTTGAAAAGTTTCTTTTTATCCACAGGACCTCAATCTGCAAATACTTAACTAGATCAGACATCATGGGGGATATGAAAAAACATGTGTGTGCCTTTGAGCAGTTTATTTAGCTGAGAAGACCAGACATAATACAAATGAAAGGTTGACTCAGTACCAGGCAGCATAAGCCAATTGCTTATAGATTGCCATAGACTTCAGGGGATAGCAAGCTTCTGGGGGTTCTGGGTAGTCTGAAAAAGTTTGCAGGTTTTGAGCTGGCCTAGGTGGCTGGATAGGATTTAGGTTGGCCCAACAAGATGCCAGATCTGCAGAAAAATCCTTTGCCCTCTGGGAAGCTGCAATGTCTGACCTGTTACAATAAACTCCTCCCTTAAACTTGCTTGTGCACTTAGCAGTAATAGATTAAACCATCAACTCCTTAAAGCACACCTGGTTGATAATTAGCTCAATCACATTGTGTTTCGGTCATTACCCTTGGATTTCCTAAGGATGAGCTTAATTCATCTCCCACATTAAAGTGAGTGCCTGCATGACCAAAACTCAGCTGAATAGAATTTCTGTCTCTATTATGTCAATTTAATGCTGTGGTAATTTTATTGCAAAACCAAAGGTATCGGGTTACAATTTGCCACCCAAATATCTGCACAGAAATTGTTGGTTTATACTGTCAAAAGATCTCCAATGGCAAAAGGCTTTCATTTTTCCTAGACAGTGCTTTGTCTGAAGGAAAAAAAAAGAGAAAATGAGCTGAAATTTGGATTTGAGAAATTTAGAGTTGATAAAAATGAATATTGCTTATTCAGAGACTGCTTATTCTGGGTTTATAGCTTATAAAAGTATTGATGATGGCGACAGCCCCTTGCTTGCAAGGTTTTACAGAGCTTATTTTGTGTTTTAACCACACTTCCTTCGCCTCTGACCTGCTGCTGGATGTGAAGGGACAAGCTGGTGGTGCATATGTTGTACCACCAAAGTGGGAAGGGAGAGGGGCACCTTTATTATATCGGATTACTGCCAGATGCCTGGAATGCTCAAATCTACTCACTGGTTGCTGTTTAAAAGGGAAAAATATAGATCTAACCACTTCTAGGAATGGTGCCAGGTGTCTGTTCTAAGGCAACCCAACTCCAGAAGGCTATAAAAATAGCCCCCAAGTAGTAGGTTTTGATTTCCCACTGAGCTGACCAATAAATCCAACAACCAGTTAATTAAAAATGCTGGGAGGGAATGTTCATCCTCCATTACCCACCTGTCCTTGTGAATACTCATCGGTTACAAATGGGAGGCTACCACTTACTGTTTCAATGTCTGGATTAGGAAACTCTCTCCTTCCTTTCCCAGCAACCCAGAAATATAAATGGCCCATGTAGTTGCCTGATACCTCTACTCAGGTGTCAAGGTTTATTTGAGGCTAAAGTGATTTGAGGGTTCCAAAGAAGCTCCCAGTTATTTTACATGCCTAAGGGCTTCCTGGCACCTTCCAGATATGGGCATGTTTGAAGAGAGTACCTCATCTCTCCCTTTGTCAGCCTATGAGTTTTCTTCTACTTTACTCAAATCTCGTAGAAACCCTTGGAGCCCTGTCTCCTGCTGAAGGAAGGATACCACAATAGCTTCACTTGCAAGTGGAGTACTAGAAGTTAACCTTTTGATTCTTTTACTTGATTCTTTGTTTAGTTGATCTTTTATACTTGAATTTCAACTTGATGAAATAAAAAAAATCAATTTGTGGCCCAAGCAAAAGCTAGAATTTAATACACCATCAGTATCATTTCATTGTTAAAGTTATTAAAAATGCACAAAGAGAGTAGTAGAGAGAGTTTAGGACTTGGAGTTAGAAGTGGACTCTGTATGAGCTGAGTCCCAGAAGCTCATCTGGAAAATGGGTGTACTAGCACCTGCCTCATGGCACTGTTGCCAGGAATAAATAAGATAATGTGTGTGGGAATATGTGATGTTGAGTGGATGTTCAGTACATGTTGTTTGAGTCCAATTTACTGTGTGTGCTTAATGGCTTCTGTTGCCTCAGATAAAGGACTCATTTGTACAGAACTGAAAGGAGGGTAAAAGTGGTGGGGGTAGGTGGAGGAGACCCAAACTCATTGAATACAACTTTAATTACCAGCAACCTTTCCCCCAAGACTATTAGTGAGGTGTATTTCCCTTGATGCATTTTGCCCAGTTTTTAAAAAAGAAACTTAGTAGCATTTTGATGGAGAAGAAAGAGATCAGAGCTCTACCACTTATAAAGTCATACTTCCTTTTGAGGGCTCCGTTTGCTCTATCTAAAAAATGTTGTACCAGAGAAGTGCTATGATTCTTTGTTCACAACCTAGATTCATGGGGATGGTTGTTTTCGAGTCTCATGAATTGGGAGTGGAAGGTTTTATGTAGAGTGAAGATTATGGGGAGACTGCTGAGTCCAAGAGTGGAGAAGCTTAGAAAGGACAGAATCTTCTTTGCAAGGAAGGAAACTCTCTTCAGTAATCAGGAGGCCTGACTGATTGGGCTGGATACACAGATTGCTTTTATTCATGCTTTTGACCATGTGTGAGTGTGTATTCTGTTCAAAGACTTTTCTAAAGCTGAAGCTCTTATGTGATTTGCTGTGCATTAGCAGCATATGAATTATTAATTCTTCTTATACTTGATAATGAAGACCATAAACTGGGACCTTATTATTTGAGGTCCTATTGCATCCCCTTTTTTCCATCAAAATAGGTTTGTAAATTGTCATCAGGGCTCAGCTATCAGCCCCCTAAGTAACACTTCCATATGCTGATACGTGCTTTTTAGTAAAGAATCATAGGGATACTCCAAATTGCATGATATAAGAAAAAGTTGAAGGAACTGAATCTTTTTAGCTTGGGGGAGTTGAGATTCAGGGGGGGTCATGCTGAAGATTACCAAAAACATGAAGGGATCTCAAGTCAGAATAGCATTAAACTAATTTGTGTGTGTGTGTGTGTGTGTGTGTGTGTGTGTGTGAGAGAGAGAGAGAGAGAGAGGCAGAGAGAGAGAGAGAGAGAGAGAGAGAGACAGACAGAGAGACAAAGAGAGACAGAGACAGAGAGACAGAAAGACAGAGATAGACTTTGGGGTGGCTCTTGCACTTTGCTTTTTTGTAAAACTTGACAACATATTCTAGAAGTCACTCCCTATTAGTTCATGGGGAGTATCCTCATTCTTTTTTTTCATAGCCACATAATACTGCCACCCCCATGGCTATGACATACTCTGTTAAGTCACTCTCTTACATGTGGACATTTAGGTAGTTTTTAGTATTTTACAACCATAAATAACACTGTAATGAATAACCTTGCGCATATGCATTTCCATATCATTGGAAGGAAATTCCTCGAAATGAGATTGATGAGTAAAAAGATTTCACAGATAATTGTGTGAGATATTTTCAAATTCCCATTCAAAGGGTTTTATCTATTTTCTTTCATATGATAGTCACCTCAGACTTTTGGGAAGAGAATATTCTCATAAAATCAACTAGCTCCATTTCTTAGATGTCCTGTCTTTGTGATTGATCCATACTGGTGTACAAGAGGCAAACTAGGATCCATGGAAGAAACCTAGACAGAGGCAGTTTTCTCAATGCAGTCAATAACTTTCCAGTAAAATAAGCTGTCCAAAGAGGGGCTTGGCTATCTCAAGGAGTTAGCAAAATTCCCGCAGTTAGACCCCATTTGTAGTCCTAGTTGAAAAAAAATCAGTCTCTTTGAGTGGAAGTTGAACTCTTTTCTGGAGTAGACTTACAAGGATCCAGTGGGCTGGTGACCCCTCCTCTGCACTGTGAACATTCCAGGGTCCAGGCATGTCTTATTTGTATTTTTAACATTTAGCATATGGTCTAATCAAAGTGGAATCTCAGAAAATGTTTATTGATTGACTAACCGAAAATATAGTTGAAAGTAAAAAATAGATGCTTTTGGTCCCTAGATCGAATGTATTGGCTTCTGTGGACTGAGGATGTAACTCTCAGTGGAAGAGCACTTGCCTAGCATGCACAAGACATGAGTTCAGTCTCCAGCACCACTAAGTAAATGAATGAATGAATACAATTTCAAGTAGCTATCATGTCCCACTCTTCTTTGGGTGCTTCTATGCATTTTAGTCTCCAGAACTCACCCATTTAGAGCCTGTCATCAGGGCTGGGGATATAACTCAGTTGGTAGAGTGCTTGCCTCGGAAGCACAAGGCCCTGGGTTCAAATCCCCAGCACCACAAAAAAAAAAAAAAGAGAAAGTCTGTCATCATTAGGGTACTAATACAGGTCAGTCAATAAAAGACCCTTTCAAAGCAATATAAAACAGAGAGAAAATATAGTGTTACTATTGGGTAAGCATTACTGGAGATATATATTAGCAGAAACTGCGTATAAAATCTGGAGAGAATTTCATACAAGCTTATACCAAAAAGTAGAAGAGAGAACAATTTAAAAACTTCTCTTATTTTCCTGTGAGACAAGAAGTTGCACATTGTGACTCTCATGCATTCCATGTGAGACACCCCTGAGCAAATTCCAGAGGTAAGTATTTGCAGTTCCAAGGGTCAGAGGCCAATGAACTTGCATTGTAAAATCAAAAGGTCAAGACCTTTGATAGGCCCATTATGTTCTCAAGACACCCTAAAGAAGGGAGGGTGGGTAGGCAGGGATTTCCCTTCTCAACAAATTTTTTTTCATTGTATCACTTTACATCATCTGACATGATTAGATGGTGGATATTCTTCATGGAATTCTCAAGCTTCATGAGCATTTTCTTATCTGTCGGACAAAATGCTTTTCTGTAAGGATGCCACTATGTAAGAGCTGGAAAACTGCCTCTCATCACTTTTTAAGTTTGGTACCAGGGATTGAACCCAGGGGCACTCCACCACTGAGCCACATCCCCAGCCCTATTTTATATTTTATTTTGAGGCAGGATTTTGCTAAGTTGCTTAGACTCTCTCTAAGTTGCTGAGGCTGACCTCAAACTTGCAATCCTCCTATCTCAGCCTCCCAGGTAGCATGCATTACAGGTGTGCACCACTGTGCCTTGCTGCCTCTCATCACTTTATTGGTTGATTCCATAATTACTATTTTTTAATTTAAGTCCTTAAAATCATTCTTTTAAGATACACATGACAGTAGAGTGTATTTTTAGAGTATAACTTATTCTAATTAGGATCACATTCTTGTGGTTGTATATGATTAAATACTTTTTGGCAGTGCTGGGGATCGAACCCAGGGCCTTGTGATTGCTGGGTAAGCTCTCTACCACTGAGCTATATCCCCAGCCCCATATTAAGCACTTTGAATGAGGCTTCATAAGTTGAGTGAAGATGATATTAAAAGAATAAGTGGGTTAAGCCTAATAGAAAAATGTGCTCCTTTCCCCAAATATGCATATCTTTCCCCCCAAAACAAGTATCATGGTGGATTTAGAAATCATTGAGAAGTGATAGACATTTTGAAAATGTAACTTGATTGGGAGCTTAAGAAGGTACAATGGCTCTTTGAAAAACTAGGGCCTTGAGAAATATTTGGTTAGTATCTAGTATAGCATCTTAAGATGTATATAAATCTTTGGGTTTCTTCTGACTGGTGTCTTTAACTTAACCTAACCTGCACCCTGCTGGCAAAGATTTTCCTAACTAGCCACGCATGTGGGCACTGCCTTGTGTACCTTGTTCTAGTCCCCTCTGTGGTATAGAATGTCCATCATGGGGACTTCCAAGTATTTCTCCCCAAAGAAGATTCTTAAAGGCAGTTTTTGAGAGTGGTTTGTTGGGCCAAGTGTATCTCCCTCCTTCCAGCTTGACCTTCTTTTCCTTTTGGTGTGGGGTGGCTGGAGGGTGTCACCATAGAATACTGTTTTTGAGCCACCCTGGTCACTATTTAGAAAAAAAAAGTCCAAGCATCCTGTTTGGACAGGTTGTAAGCTGTGACATTAGACCTTCCTGGTATGCAGAATGGCTTTCATCACTCTCCCACCCCATTCAGCAAGGTTAAAGGTCTCAGGAAGGTATTTGACTTGTGGCTCTAACTTGCTCTGACTGCTGAGCAATGATGGGTCTTTTGCTTGAACCACTTAGGAGGCACCCATGGGAGCAGCATACCAGAGAGGGCATAGTGAAAGAGCAGAAATGAGTTCATTAGAGCACTTGAAATGAAGAGGGCACCCAGAGGAAAGCAGAATGTACACTGAAGGCTTTTGTCTGCAGTTTTGTTTTTTTAAGCTCTGCTCAGGAAGTAAAATGGTGTTTTCTGGTATTTTGTTCAGAGTTGGTAAAGGGAAGCTGAAAAGGCAATGTAATTTGTTTTAGATGAGAAGATCCTCAGAGGCAAGGACTTAAGGCTGATGCAGCTGTTAGAGAAAGGCTTTGTGAACAGAGACGCTGCAATAGTAAATAATCTGCATTTATTTTCTTATCTGACATCAATGGAGTTTCTATGTGTCAGGCATTTTTGATGATATAAACTTATTTAATTCTCTCCACAACCTGGTAAGGTGGGGGGATCCATTTTCAGATGAAGTATCTAAAGCTCCTAGTGTTTAAAGGAGATATATAGATTTACCAACTAAAGGAAGAACTTGGACTGGAACCAAGGACGCTTGGTTCTAAGTGCAGTGGCTTGCTGTTTCACCACAGCTACCCAACACAGTACTGCTTCATAAGGAGATGGTACGCCACTGTGTGAAACCCCTTTCCAAGGAGTACAATGTGGCCTGTTTGGAGAAAAGAGCTTCACTGTTTTCCTCATGTAGTTACAGCAGTGACACTAAACTGTATCTCAGTTCTACTGCCTGACATGGTGCTAGTCCAGTTGTTGGCATATCCTAGGCACCTAAAAATTCTTGGTTGAATTGTGTACAACCATCTTATTCCTTCTGACATTTCTATCTTGACACAGAATCTTGCATTTCATGTGATGACACTACAGTAACCTTTCTGATTATTGAAAATCGTATTCCTTCCTGTATAAAAAAATAAGTAGCCAGGCATGGTGGCTCATGCTTGTAGTCCCAGTGATTCAGAGAGGCTGAGTCAGGAGGATAATGAGTTTGGGACCAGCCTCAGCAACTTAGAAAGGCCCTTAGCAAATTAGGGAGACCCTGTCTGAAAATAAAAAATAAAAAGGGCTGGGATGTGGCTCAGCCATAAAGTGCCTCAAATTTCAATCTCCAGTCCCAATTAAAAAAAGTGTGTGTGCCACATAATGACATTTTGGTCAACAACAGACCATATACATGTAGAAGGTCTCAAGATTACATTGCCTAGTGACATCGTACTCATCTTAGTTTGTGGAAGTATACTCTATGATGTTCACACAATCATGAAATTGACAATGCATTTCTCAGATCATATTCCCATCATTAAGTGACGCATGACTGTGTGTGTGTGTGTGTGTGTGTGTGTGTATTCCCAACCATTCTGTCCTTTTTAGATTTTTGTCATTTATAAATAGTAAACCCACAGGTGTTCATGATATTAACATTTTAATGCCAAGTTTAAGAAGTCTCAGTCTTGGTGATCTGAGTGTTGCATAACCTTAGGAATATTCTTCAGACAAAAGTAATTTCAATTTAAGAGATAATTCTTTAATATCAAAGCTTAAAATATTTGCCTAATCTTTAGACATATAATAACATGCCTCGGTATTTTTTTAATGATAACTTTATTGAGATATAATTCACATACTGCCAACATTCACCCTTTTAAAGTATGCAATTCAGAGGTTGTTAGGATATACACAGAGTTTGTAACCATCAACACAGTCAATTTCAGAACATTTGTATCACTTCAAAAAGAAATCCTGCATACTTTAACTATCACCCCCCTGTCCTTCCAAGTTTCCCACCCCCAGCCATAAGTAGCCACTGATCAGCTTGTAGTCTCCACAGATTTCTTATGGACATTTCACATAATAAATAGACTCATAGAATATGTGGCCTTTTGTATCTGGCTTATTTTCATTTAACATAATATCTTCATGATTCCTCCTTGTTGTAACATGTATCAGTGTTTCTTTCATTTTTATGACTGAATAATATCCATTGGATTGATTTATATACATACACTCTCACGCATATTTTACTTCTTCATTCATCACTTGGTAAACATTTGGGTAGTTTCCATTTTTTGCATGTTCAGGAATTTATCCTGAGAATATAAATGAGGTAGTACATAATGAATGCATTATATGTATTATAACATTATGAAAGTAAAACACTTGAAATTACTGGAGTCTGCAACATTAAGGAATTGGTTCAATTATGGGGCATCCATATGATGGAAAATTGTATGGCTCTTAAAATGTTGTTGTACAAGAATTCATGACATAGAAAAATGTTGGTGACTAATTTTTAAGTGGCAAAATAGTACACAAAGTGTGATCCCACTTTATAAAAATGATGTGTATAGAAAGAAGGTTGGAATCATGTAACAGAAAACATGAGTTCTTTCTACATGGTGGGATTGGGTTATTTTTTTTACCTGAATTTTCTAATTTAAAAAATCCCTTAAGTATGTTTTGAACACAGTTAAAAACAATCTAAAAAGGAACATGTGAGCTTATTTATTGTGTACACACACATACATATGCATCAACTTCTGAAAATGTGACAGGATCTTACTACCAGTAGTAGGGTGTTATATTTTAACTTTAAATAGATTAAGATTTACTGATGGCATACTTATCAGATAAGAAAGACATTGAATCACTTTTTTTGGAGTTGTATTGTACATTTCTGCCTTCTCAATGGAATGTCTAGTTATTCTTTTTCTACAGGAAGTGATTGGAAACGGAATGCAGAGTTTATTTCCGCTTACATGGTCTGACATTTTGACAATTCCTGAACTGCAGGATGTTTGAGAGCAAACAACTTGGCTTTTACTGAAAAAAATTAATTATACTGCCACTTTCACATAGTGATGGGCCTTTGTAAGAGTACAAAGCTATTCAAGTTAGGAAAAATGAGATGGTTAACAGGATGACAGTAACATAAAGGTCTTGGGTCTGGAGAAAAGGACCTCATTAAGCATTGATTATCAGCATGGTGTAAACTCTTTCAGAAAGTGTTACTACATTGCATGCCGCTGTTGTGTGAAGGAAATTTAAATCTGTGTTCCATTTACATCATAAATGAGATTTGTGTATTCTAATAATAGGCCAGTCTTGCCTTAGGCTACATTGGTATATACAAACTCAGTTCACTTACTTTGCAAGTCAGTCACCAAAGTCTGTCCACAAAGAGCCAAGCTGGTTTGTGTGTTGGCATACAACCAGTCTGACTGCCTGTGTGGAGATGTAGTAAGTTTGGTCGAACAGGAATATGAATAGTTCCTCTTGGACATATTTGAGTTACTTTTGTGGGCAGGATGTACTGTGGGGCTAAGGTTAAGAATTCTGTTTGAGGAAAAATTATACCACATTGGTTTGGATAATGATTTTTTTGGATTTGACCCCAAAAGCAACAGTAACAAAAACAAAAATAGACAAAGGGGATAGCAGCAGCTCCTTGCTTTCCACAGGGTATGTGTTCTAAGATTCCCCAGTGGGTACCTGAAGCCAAGGATTGTACCAAACCTTGTATATACTATATATATATATATATATATATATATATATCACATGAGAAAGTTTAATTTGTAAATTAGGCACAGTAGGAGATTAACAACAAAAAATAATAATCAAATATAACAGTAAACCAATGAAAATTATGTGAATATAATCTCTTTTTACTTCTGGAATTTCTCATTTAATATTTTGAACCATGGTTGACTGCTAGTATCTGAAAGCATGGAAAGTGACACTGTAGATAAAGGGGGAATGATTGTATGTCAAGCTAGAAAGTTTCTGTGCATAATGGGAGAAAATATTTACAATTCATGTATCTGATAATAGGTTAACATCCAAAATATATAAGGAACTCAACTCGATAGGAGCAAAATAAATAATCTAATTAAAAAGTGGGTAAGGGTCTGGATAGATGTTTTCCAAAGAAGACATGGAAATGGCCAACAACTATATGAGAAAATGCTCAACATCATTAATTAGAAAAATGTAAATCAAAACCAAAGTGAGATATTATCTTGCCACTGTTAGAATAGCTATTCTTAAAACAATAAAAAATAACAAATGCTGGCAAGGATGCAAAAAAAAGATGATTCTCATGTACTGTCAGTGACAATGTAAATTAATACAGCCATTATGAGAAAATAACAGGAGGTTCCCATGGGTATGTATCCAAACAATATGAAATTAGTATATCAAAAACATATCTGCACTTCCATGTTCATATTGGCATATTTCAAAAGTGGCATCAACACAAATGCCCACCAGTAAAAGAATGGATAAAGAAAATGTGATACATATACACAGTGGAATGTGATCCAGATTTTAAAAAAAGGGAAATCATGTCATTTGTGGCAACATGGATGATCATTATGCTAAATGAAATAAATCAGGGACAGAAAGACAAGTACAGCATTTTCTCACTTACATGTGGAATGGAAAACAACTTAACTCATAGAAGCAGGGAGCAAAATGGCTACCAGAGGCTGAAGAGTGAGGGGAGTGAAGGCATGTTGGTAAAAGGGTACTGTTTTAGTAAGACAGAGGAATAAATAAGTATTAGAGATGGCACAAATGTTGATTAGCTGAATTCATTTGTTCTACATTGCACATGTATATCATAGAATCACTATGTTATAAATAAATACAATTATAATTTGTTAACATCCCATAATTCTTTTCAAAAACTTCTGTGGAGTTGGGCCAACCTGAATTTTAGTCTCTGATTAGTTTGAGATTAGACTGAGGTTCTCTGAGCCTCAACTTTTATATTAACAAAATGGGAATGATAATATCTATCTCACAGGATTGATGCACAGATTAAATGAAGTAATCATTGCAATGTCCTTGACATATTTTCTGGTACATTGTAAGAGCTTTAGTGCTTTTAATGAGTATGCAAGGGAATTTAAAGAGAAAAATGGAGACAATTCCTGGAATTTTTATTTTTTGTCTTGAGTACATTTCAAATTTCCCTTTCCTTATTATTTGTCTAAAATGGATTATTAAAATTGCTAAAAGTAACAGAATTCAATGCAGACTTTAAGGATACTTTACAGTACTTGATGAAATACTAACATAGGAGCTATTGTCATATAACCAAACAAAATGAACAAATACGTATGACATTCATGCATTTGTACCCAACAAAGCCTGTGTTTAGCAATCACAAAACAATTTCTGGGTAAAGCAAGAATATTCACCTCCTAAAGGGGACTTGGGTTGGGGAAAGAGAGGTCTCCATTTTTCCTGTGAGACACTTTTTCTTTGATTATATCTTGATTGTTCTCTGAATTCTGGACACTTGAAGATCATGTATAATGAGAATGCAAATAATGTTTTTCAGTAAAGTTTGTGACCCTGCTAAATATTTGAGAAGAATGTTCTTTTACTTGCTAAAAGGAACTAGTACATAAACCATGTGTCATAACTCTATGACAAATAACTCAGTGCTGTGGTGAAATGGATCACCAGAAACTAGCTTACCAAAAATGACTGATAGATATTGTGGAATCAAATGTTTTGGGAGCTGGTTTGGTGGTGCATGTCTATAATCTCAAGTACTTGGGAGATTGAGGTAGGAGGATCATAAGCTTCAGGACAAACTGGACAATTTAGCAAGACCCTGTCTCAAAATGAACAAAGAGGGGGGCTGGGATGTAGCTCAGGGAAAGTACACCTGGGTTCAATTCCCATCACCAAAAATTTTTTGAGAAGGGAGAATCTTTGGAATTAGGTTGAATGATATTTGTTTGTAAGAGTAAGCTGTTTAGTACCATGATAAGAACATCATCTCTTTTTTTTTTTTTTTTTTTTTTTGCTACTGGGTATTTAACCACGGGGTACTTTACCACTGAGCTACATCCCCAGACCTTTATATTTTTTATTTTCAGACAGTGTCTCACTAAGTTGCTGAGGGCCTTGCCAAGTTGCTGAGGCCGGTTTTGAATTTATGATACGCCTGCCTGGGCCTCCTGAGTTGCTGGGATTATGCGTGTGTGCTAACCACACCCAGCCAGAGTATCATCTTGAGACAAAGGAGAAATATTTCTATCCAAAATTTGTAATTAGTATTTGATAATAATGTGTAAAGAATGGTGGGATGTTTTGAGAATAAATAGAAAATGTTACAGTACCCAACTTAAGTGTGAATGAAATTTTAACTTTGTGATTTGTTTCTTTCCCAATGTGACATGATCAATGAATATTTCATCTCCGATAGACTTTCAGGTGACCTTTCATGTATTATGTTTATGTTGAACATTTATTGAGCTTTCAGGTGAATGCTAGAAATGGACTTTGACGTTTGTATGTGTACATACAGATGATTTAAACTTTTCATTCAGATAAATTCTTGACTGTTATTGTGCTTGAGTTTCTCTCTGTCCAATTAACACAATTATAACATTGTAGCTGGCATCTTGCAGTCAGAATGACAGCAACTTATTGTTTTGTGATTTGTGGCAAATTATTTAATCTCATTGTGCCAATTTCCTAATATGTATAATGGAAGGGGGAGCAACTATCTTGAAGACTTGCTATTAGGTCTAAATAACATAATATGTGCCAAGCATCTAGTATAGTACTTGCACATCCTTGGAAATCAATGAGGAGTTAATATTGTCACTTAAGGATGGCCTTGGCTTTGATGATTGGGTAAAACAGAAATCCAACAAGTGAGCTAGCTGTATCTGTTTTTGTAATTTGTTAAATCCTTTGAAGGCCCAGGGGTTTGTTGCAGTCTGGAGGAATGAGACTCTGGGAAGTAGAGAAAACTTGCTCGCAGAAAACTGATAGGCTACCATAACAGATTATTCTTGACTTACAAAAATGAAAACTTCTTAAAGCAATTGATAAATACAGTTAGTGGCTGCATTTTTCTTTTGCTAGTGAAACTTTGCAATTCGGTGTTTCCCCTCCCTCTGGATGTAATCCTTTTAGATAAGCACCCTTGGAAACTTTCCTTGTTCTGGAATCTCAATGAGCTCTGGACCATAGACTTAATAAACTTCATCTATGAATGAGCCATCATTACCATTACAAAGGCTCGCTAATCACTCTTGAAAGCCACAAGTTAATTATTGTATAAGGATTGTATAATGTAATTTCAGGAACTAAATAATTAAAAAAAATTAAAAGATCATTTAACATATTTTTGACAAAGAGCCAGAAAGTAGAAGATGGCCTTAGTTTAATAGTTTAACAGAGATTTTTTAACTAATCCAACATTTATCTAAACCATTTAGTTTGTTAAGGTTGCAGTGTTAAAGAATAACATTTCCTTTGGACAAATGGAATTCACACAAAAGCTGAAATTAATACAAATAAGGGAAGGGTGTTTATTGGGAGAAGAATATCAGCAATTAGTACTTTACAAATAAACTTGATAGTATTCAGAATTTGAGTGTGTAGATTCTAGAACATATGCCAATCTGCTATTAATTTCTACACCAGTGTAGTTGCTTAAAGGATTTCTTTGGTTTGATTGTCTTTGTTCATGTTTCTGTCCTTCAATTTCAGTTCCTTGTATTCTACAAAACTTGACTTTAATTTTCCGTACCTCATTCTGTGTCCTTTCGCTATGTATGTATTCTGCATAATTACAAATAACATTCTACTTAATGGCAGAATGGCAAAAATGTTCATTGTGTTAGAACTGAATTTAATTAAATGTATAGCACAAAGCCTACAGATTTTGACATGTCCATGCTAAGCTAGATACAGTGTATGTTCACAGAAACGAAGTATAGGGAAGATTGTACAAAAGGGGCTATTTTGTTGATTCCAGAGCCGTGATGTTTTTGAGTAAATACCTCTACAACCTTCTGCTATAATTGTATTGGAAAGCAATATGAGTGGAATGTATTAAGTATTGAGAGGCTCCAGAATAAAGGCACAGTCAGAATAAAGGTATTCTTAACCTTTTACAATTTTAAAAATTTGCTATAAAGGTTATTAGGGCAAGGTTTTATGTATACATATAAGCATTCAGACACACACACAAACATGTACTTCTAAATTTAGACTAGAAGATTTTTTAAGGCATTTGGGGCAATACTCAGAACCTAACTTTAAGTACATGCTGGCTCAGTTGGAGACATTTTGCTGGGTATGGGAGGCCTCTTTGAGCACAAGATGAATATGATCTTGGGACATCTGCGGAAGGGAAAGTGGGAGTGGCTATGAGCCAATCTATTTGTAATTCTCTGATTTACTGAGAGTCAGTTTGGGAATGAGGTTCTCAAGGGATTGGTTAAGCTTTCCTCCACCATGCCTCCTGCCTCTGAGCAGGACATCTCCCCATGTTTTTGCTGTCCTGTGCATTGTTCTCTTCCTCTCTGCAGAACTTGCTTTAAGCCACATAATGATTTAATAGCAGAGCCAGATTATAAATTCTTCCGAGGTAAAGACATGCTCTGTAACGTCTTTTGTGATTAGGGGCATAGTTGCAAGTGCACTTTTCTGGTTCCCAGTAAATGCATGCTGTCTGGTACCATAAGGGCAACTTCTTGTTCATTCATTTGGCAGCTCAGACACAAAGAACTGTAGAAAATATCTGGTAGTCATTTAAATGGAAATTGAGCCAAAATATTTTTCTTGCTTTCTAGGGGGACAAAAGGATAATACATCTGACAAGTTGTTTTTAAAGAGCACATCCATGGTCCAGTATCTTTTAGGAGCAAAAATAGAAAATCCAAACAATATCTGTGTTGTTTTGCTCAGTAGCACCTAGAAACAATTTTAGTCAAGGTCCCGATTTAAACGGTTTTTACCCATGTCAAGCTAGAGATTAGGGAAGGTGGCAGATGAAATCAACTTAGGGTCTGGCACCAGTTATGAAGGGAAGCAGGTCATTGGGTTGTGTTTATAGAGGAAAGAGAATGGACTGCGAGATTGTTATCGCTGGAGTCATTGTGGGGAGGGGGAGACCCTCATTTGAAGCCTTGGCCCCCAGACTAAAGGAGCCCAGAGTGCTTTAAGGACTCACACATAATTGGCCATACATTCCACAGGAAGAAGCCCTGCCTCTGGCTATGTCCCTCTGCCTTGAAGAAACGGAAAGGCAGGAGGGATCAGGGCGGGAGCGGGTGGGGGAGGGTCTTTTTGGCATCCTGTGAAGACCTTTCTAAAGCATCTCCAGATTTTCCAGCCTCAGTTTCAGGCTTTATATCAAAAAAAGTGGCAGGTCTTTAGAAGCTTCAGCTAGCAACTTGGGCAACGGAACAGTTTCTTGTACTATCACATCAGTAAGCAGAACTATACATGAAGTTTGTACAGTTCCGGGGGGTTTTATGGAGCTCAGTGATCTCTTGCGCTTTGCCATAAATGTTTTGTGCAAATACTATCCCTGACCCAGGAGGAAGAGAAAAAGGACTTAGTACTTCTCTTTACCCCTTGAAGATTCAGGTAACAGAAGGACAAACAAGAAGTATAGGTTTTACCAGCCAGAAGCCTGGAGTGTAGTTCATTTTGGTAAAAATACATGACGATCAACGTGAAAACAAGCAGCTAAGTAGTTTTCATTAGTATCCAATTAGGAGGTGATTTGGTTGCTAAATGCATTTGCTAATTCATTAACAATTAGGTAAATTGAATTTAATGGAAATGATTTAAATTCAAAAATAAAATGCTGCACATATTAATTTTAACGTTATAGATTAAAATCCATTTGCTGCCTCCTCCATCCCCTTCCTCTCTCTCTTTCAAATCGTGCACGGTATACAGGCAATTAGAGCAGGCAGGGTAGATTGTTTTTCTCATTTAAAGTATCTCTTCTCTCTGGAAATCGGTCCTCCAGTGGAGCATGTCTGTCCGGGTCTCCAGATGAGTGTCAGCAACAAATGGTGCATGTGCACATAATACTGATGGGGATTGTGTGTGCACAGTGAGAGCAGGAAAAGCAGTTTGCAATACTGTGAGGGATTCAAGAAGGTATTTTAGAATTTGGAGGGGCTTAAGGCTTGATTCCGCTGCTGATATTGAATTGCAGCATGACCAAATGATTAACAAACTTGCCTTTCTTGAAATATCTCAGGGCACAGAAGTTCTCAAATGATTGCAAATTGGTTAATGACTTAAGAAAAAGCACGTTGCTTGATGTAAACAAGTAACTTTGCTGGGTTTTCTTAAACAATTGGGTATGTTTAGAAGATAATCAAATAGACCAAGTCAAAATATATGGAGCTGGAAAGCTGATCTTACTTTGAAAAAAAATCTCAGAATAAGCTTTGCATTTCAGGACAACATTTTGAAGACTACTGCTTTACCTTATTTTAAATAACTTCATTTCAGCATTACTGGCAGTGATTATAAAAGTTGTGACATATTCCTGTTACATTTTGGGTTATTTTCATTGTCTTTCTGACTTTTTTTCTGATCTTCATGTAGATCTCACAATTTCTGGGAAAAAACAACCAGTCTCTTACCATTGTGGATCACATTATACAGTTTTCTTTCTTATCAAATAGAATATTGAATTAGCAAGGCTAAACAGGTAGGCAAAGCAAATGTCAATGTGGAATGGTCTTTTCCTTTTTAATAATTGATAAACAAATGTACAAGCTGATTGTTGTAATCCCATCAGTGTGTGTAGTTGAGAACAATAAGATGCTGCCTGTAGGTCTTTGATCATTACTATAGAAGAATGGGAGAAAATATATGACCCATTGTGTTTGGTGACTTGCTAGGGCAGGTTCACATTTCTGATTGGTCATATAACACCATCAGTATTTTGGTTTTATTTCATATTAATAGGTTATTGAAAGTTCAAGTGAATGTTGTTGAGGTTGAGGGAGTGAAAAATTAGTTAATAGTGTCAGATGACCATTTACCTTAAAGTCAGCTACTGTGCTCGTAGAGTTGTGTTTATTTTTTCTTTCTCAGCTATGTGGCATAAACATTGAGATAGAAACATCATTGGACTTTGGTCCTCCTTTCACTTAAATAAGATGGAAGTAGACTTCTGTTTTCTTCTCATTATATTCAGTTGTAGGAGATAATACAGAAAAATACTCTTAAAAGGAAACGGTTGCTATTCTTTTTCTTTTAAACAGTTAAAACTATGAGAAAAGGAAAGGATGAGTCTTTATTTTTTATTTATTTATTTATTTATTTATTTATTTATTTATTTATTTATTGGAACCAGGGATTTAACTCAGGGACACTCTGCCACTGAGCCACATCCCCAGCCCTATTTTGTATTTTATTTAGAGACAGGGTCTCACTGAGTTGCTTAGGGCCTCGCTAAGTTGCTGAGGCTGGCTTTGAACTCGCAATCCTCCTGACTCAGCCTCCCAAGTCGCTTGGATTACAGGCGTGTGCCACCACTCCCGGCTAGGATGAGTCTTTAAGTGAAGCAAGATAGCACTAGTTAGTTAAAAAATAGTAAAGGTTCTAATAGATTCTAATGAGGATTGCATTCTTGTTATATATATATATACACATATATATGTACATATATATATACAGATTATATATATATGTATATACGCACATTGGATTATCTATCTATCTATGTATAGATTGGGTTATCCTTATTATTTCTACCATCAACTTGTTCAATTGACCATTGGATTGATATACCTCTCAATATCACTATTTTTTTTTAAATTTGTTCTTTTTAGATATCCATGACAGTAGAGTGTATTTTGATATATCATACATACATGGAATATGACTTCCCATTCTTGTGGTTTTACATGATGTAGAGTTAGACTGATCATGTATTCATGTATTCATACATGAACAGAGAAAAGTTATGTACAATTCATTCTACTGTCTTTCTCATTTACATTTCCCCTCCCTTCCCCACCATTCTCCCCATCAAATCTGGTGAAACTCCACTCTTCCCTCACCACTCCCTGGCCTATTGTTAGGCATCATTCACATATCAGAGAGAACATTTAGCCTTTGGTTTTTGGGGATTGCTTTTAGCATAATAGTCCTCAGTTACATCCATTTACTGGCAAATGCCATAATTTCATTCTTATTTATGTTCTAGTAATAATCCATTGTGTTTATGTACCACATTTTCTTTATCCATTCACCTATTGAAGGGCACCTAGGTTGGTTACATAGCTTAGCTATTGTGAGTGGAGCTGCTATAAACATTGTGACTGTGTCACTGTAGTATGCTGCTTTTTAAGTCCTTTAGGTATAAACCTAGGAGTGGGATAGCTGGATCAAATGGTGGTTCCATTCCAAGTTTACTGAGGAATCTCCACACTGCTTTCCAGAGTGGTTGCACCAATTTGCATTCTCTCCAGCAATGTATGAGTGTACCCTTTTCCCCACATCTTTGGCAACATTTGTTGTTACTTGTATTCCTGATAATTGCCATTCTGACTGGAGTGAGATAAAATCTAAGTGTAGTTTTAATTTGCATTTCTGAAATTGCTAGTGATGTTGAAGATTTTTTTCATATATTTGTTGAGCATTCATACTTCTTCTGAATATCATTATTTTTTGAATTGGCATGTAGATGTTACAGAGATAATCTTTGCATTTGGCATGTATTTGGCATCAGCAAGCACCCTAACTGTGCTACAGAAGCTGGGATTCTATACATAGAATGGAACCTTAAAAGCCACAAATGGAAATCCAGCTCATTTTCTTACCTCCTGCTATGGAGTACGGGTGGAGAGACAGAGGACCTATGCCTATTCAAATAATTGACTAATATTTCTTAGTTTCCTCAGTTAAAAAATTCTCACAGAATATACTCTGACCTTTTCTGAGACTGATTTAGTCACAGTAGTGCATCAAACACATTTCTAAATTTTGTCTTTTTTATCTCTATTTTCCATATTTGTCTTATATACCTATTTTCCTAAGTAGACATTTGACTTGAACAATTTTCCAGCATTAATTTCTTCTCTAGCAGTTTATAAATTCTAAATTTGTTTTATGGGCAGAGCCTTGTCAGTGAGGGGGAGAGGGAGAAATGCACTGTGATCATATTCATCATACTTGTTAAATAGAAATCTTTTTGATTTGACCACATCTTCCTGACCTTTTTTTTTTGTGGTGCTGGGGATTGAACCCAGGGCCTGGTGCTTGCAAGGCAAACACTCTACCAACTGAGCATATCCCCAGCTGGCTTTTTCTTTTAACCCTTCTTTAACTGTGGATATTTTAGCCCTAACCCTAACTGAGGAGAGTAGTGGCACAGCCTTCCTCCCTTTGTAAAACCAAGAAGTTGCAGAGTTAAAATAAATAAGCAATTTATGACAGACTCTGACCCATACTAACAGGTACTGACTGAAGTGTGTATAAAAACAGAAGAAAACATCACAAGAGCATTTTGGGCTGGGAAAAAGTCAAGCAAGACTGCTAGAATTTAACTTTATTGGCATATTTCTTTCAGAAACACCTTTTTTAAAAATTATTTTTAATATATTTTTAGTTGATGGGCCTTTATTTTATTCGCTTATGTGCAGTGCTGAGAATCAAATCCAGTGCCTCACACAGGCTAGGCAAGTGCTCTATTACTGAGTCACAGCCCCAGCCTGCAAGAAACACGTTTTTTTGGGGTCTTTGCTCCGTGGTTGAAGCATTTAACTTTTGTCTGTTGACAGTGAGTTCTTGGACCTTGCTAATGAGGATCATACAATCTTACTCTATTATGTTATCTTAGAGTTTACAAGTATGCCTTTCCAAATAGCCTATATAATTTTCAAAATGGAGTTAGAGAAGAAAAATTACTTACAACTATTCTGAGTATAATTTTAATACATGTTTTAAAAGAATTCTTGACAAGACAAAAACTACAAAAAGACAACAAAATCATTCATAGTTCTACCCAAGGATAACAATGGTTTAATGGCTACTGTGTTTGTTTATTTCCTTTCGGTCTTTTGTGTCTGTGTGTGTTATGGTTTACATTACATTAAATGCATTGTTATTTACATTCCCAACTATTTATTTATTGTGAACATTCTAGATCATTAAATATTTTTATAAAACCTCATTCTTGTGGCTGCATAGTCTCCATTGTATGGATACAGAGTCATTTGTTTTGACTTAATCATATATTAGATTGTTTTTGACTTTTGCAGTATAGCTCATGCTATAAGTGACATTCTGCAACATAAATATTTGGGTGAATTTCTGATTTTTTTTATCAGGATAAATTCTTAGAATTTAATAAGTTGTTTCTGTTTAGTTCCACCTACAGTGTGTAAGTAGTGAACAATTGGATTTATCCCTGTTTAACAGATGCAAAAGCTCAGGTCTAAAGAGATTCAAGACATGACAAAGGTCACACGACAATATTACTTGCCCTTTGGTTTTCTGAGTCAGTTCTGTATTTTTTTCCACTTTACCACAGTTATTGTAAAACATGGTGACAGATCTATGTGATTTAGCTCTGCTACCTGTGAAGGAAAACTTAATGCAGCCATGGTCTTAAAATAAATTTACTTCCATGATTATTATTACGAACTCTAATATATGGAATTTGATATATACTTAGGACTCACTTCCCAAAGGCATTCTTTTATATTTTCAATATGTTTTCTGACTTACACCTAGAATATCCAAGATAGAGGTTATGTTTAACTGAGAGATAATAGCCTAAAGTGATTTTGTTGTAACTTTTTGGTCACCAAATGCTGGTTTATAGTATTATTTTTATTAAGTAATAGTCTTTTCAATTCAGAGTCAAGACATTGAAAAAATTACTTCTGTCAAGATTAAATCTGTTCTCAAAGTATCATAAGTAACACTTAACATCTATAAAATGAACTAAAAATTTTGTTGACTCTCATTTTTGAAAGAAGAAAGAAAAGATGGTTTTATGTCAAGACTCCAGAATTAGATGGCATATAGCAATTAAGATGGTTTCTTTAAGTCAGGCCCAGTGGCACACACCTGTAATCCCAGCTACTTGGGTGGCTGAGTCAGAATAGTAAGTTTGAGGTCAGCTTCAACAACTTAGTGAGACCTGCCTCAAATTGAAAAAAATAAGGGACTGGGGATGTAGCTTAGTGGTAGAGTACTTGCCTAGCATGTGTGAGACCTGAGTTTGATTCCCAGTACCACAAAACAAAGAAAAACAATAAAAAGGATGGTTTCCTTAAATGAAACATAACCAAAACCTGATGTAGAACATAAAACAAGCAGCCTTCTCAATGTCCCCAAATAAAAACAAAATACTGCCAAAAGAGCAAACTTTATCAGTAGTCTTCATTTTTCCCCCATAGTACTTAATTCTTGGAACACCTAGGTACCATAGCTTCTGTCTGAGTAGAGCCCATTCACAACTTTCAGGTTAGCAGGGGAGCCATATCTGAACTCTGGCCAAGGTTTCTTGCTCTTTACCTTAGAGAATCAATATGATAACATCGTTTTACTGTGGATGCCCATGTAGATCAGGTACAAATTGGGACTAAAGCATTCAGATTCTAAAAGCTAAGATAACACTTAATCTTATTTGAAGCCATGTTTTCTTTAGTATCACCTTACTCTGGGACCACCTCCCCAGGTGTTTAATAGGTACCATTGCTTCTGGGGTTAGGAGTGCACTGCCTGAAGGCTTCTTATTGTATCCTGATATGCCTTTGGGGAAAAAAGTCCCTTTAAGTGTTAACAGGGTATGTGTTCTGTTTTAGATCCTTGCAGTAGTTATTTCAAATCACATTATCTTAATGAAATAAGAGTCGATGTAATATGAATTTTGTTGTGTTTGACAAAAGATTGAAGATGTCTAGGAATTATGATCATGTTACAGTAATTGCCTAAAATGTGGTATTAATGTTTCTCACTTCAATTGTTTTGTGTTGATTGAACAACCTTTGGGGTAGATGGTAAATCTCAGTGGCATTAGTAATAAGGATCTAAATAGCCTAATAATGTTTCTGAATATAGCATTTCACCAGTGTTTCAGGAAATGACATTTTTTTTATCAAGGTGCTTATACTGAATTCAAATGGTGATAATAGTATAGGTCCTTATTGCTTAACTGTTTTCAGACAGTAAGAACTATATTTTGAATGGGTGCTTCTACTGAAGTTAGATTCTCAAGAATGCTCATGTTACAGTATCTTGATACAGATATTGATTGATGGGTTTATTCAACCTACAAGCATTTATTGAGCATCTACAAAGTTCCCGGTACTATCCCAAGTACTGTAGGGATGATATGTAAGATCCAGTTTCTATTTTCAAGGGAGTTTATAGTTTGGGAGACAAAAAGCCATACATATGCTATCCCCTTTTGGGCTAAACTTAGATGATAGAGAGGCCATCAATAAAAGGTTTGAGAAAGACTGAGGGTATGGGTCAATGGTACAGCACCTGCTTAGTATATATGGGGCTGTGGGTTCCATCCCCAGCACCAAAAATAAACAAAATAAAAAAGAATATGAGAGACAGCAACAACCTTTGTAAGGATACATAATAACCTAAGTAAAATCATAGACGCAAGAAAAATGAGCTTTGTGTATGCCAAAAAACTATTTGGGCTGGAATAAAGGGTTCTTTAAAGGAAATAGAATAGTGGAAGAGAAAGTTGAAAAGGTAGGCATTTCTCAGCTGTTTTCTATGACTATATGCTTAGAACTCTATAAATACAAATAATTTTTTTTTAAATTGTCCAATTTAAAGCAATACTCTGAGAACAAAATCTCAAGTTAATCTGTACAACATGTGGCATTGTAAAATAACCCTTCAGAGTGTCCTGCATTAAACAGTCTCCTCTTTAGTCTCTGCGATATCATGTAGGCCACCCAATGAAGCCATTTGGAAATGAGAAATTTGGATTTGAAAGTTTTGCCAGAGTGATTAAGTTCTCATTGGATCAAGCTGACCAGCTGTGCAATTTGAAAGTCACTGCTCTTCAGTTAAATGATGTAGTATGTATTTTTGGATGCTTGGAAGTAAAAGTCATTGATCAAATGATCTCATGTATGAGTCCTTCATGTGCTATACTCCACTAACCAGAAAGGGCCCAGAAGCTGTCTTTGCCCTTGTCTGTTTTTCTCTTGTTTCTGTCTTGGTCACTGCCTTCATCTGTCATGTTCTTTTAAAAGTAAAACCCTGGAACTTTATCTTTGAAATCAATATTCCTGGATGAATTTTGTGATGTTTTCACTGAATGGCAGGCCACCAGAGGTATAGGTGATTTCAAATGGCAGATGAAGAATAAGTCATTTATATGTGACTTGGAAAGTCTGTTTATACTTATATTTGACTATGGTGAGTCTGTTTTTGAAATTCACTTTCAAACCAAATAATGAAGTCATACTGTAAAGGTCTGACTTGAGCTGCTGAGAGGCTGGCCTGATTTCCTGCAACCTGCTCCATGCTGGGCATAGAATACAAACATTGCCTGTTGTCCAACCTATTACTTACATAGCATCATGCTAAGTACAACCGACATGTCTAACTGAAATATTTTATTCTACGGCTTACAGCTATTTCTTCTTCATTTTTCCTCAATGAATATGGAAAGTACCATGGTCAGAGAACTTAAAAAAGAAAAGTAGGATAGTTGTGTATATGGAACTACAGCAAAAGAAATATACGTATAAAGTGGAAGGCTTAGGGTTCAATGACATAAATAAATCTTTGTAAGACTGCATGCAATAAAGAAGTTGAAGGAAAACAAAATAACATGACATTTAAAATTTACTGGTCAAACCAAACAGGAAAGTTCACACAAAATGAGAAAAATAAGTTTATCTGAGATTTTAAAAAATGGGATGGCTTATGCATTCCCAAAATCCAATTACAAAAGTTTTGGAGGGTCAGATGCCTAAAGAAATCAAAATGAGAGAATTGTAAAAGTATTCTTGAAAAAAACCAAATAAGAATAATATTGTTTCTCAACTGAAGCTTCAGTATTAAAAGAAGGAAGAAAAGATTTGTGCAAATTGGATCCTAGGCAAACCTTGGGAGCTCTTCTTAGCTCCCAATTAGAACTGGATCATTTGTAGGATTTCCAAGAGTCTGCTCCTGAAGAACAGGACCCTTCCATAAAACCATTGTGGATCTAAATCTCATGAATGTGCCTAATCCTGTTTGGGGGAAACTATTTGTTTTCAACCACTAGTGCCTCTTGTTCTGTGTAATATATTGAGTTCTATATTTTAAACCAAATACCCACATTGCCACCCATTTTTTAAAAAATATTTTTAGTTGTAAATGGACAAAATGTCTTTAATTAATTAATTAATTAATTTATTTATTTTTATATGGTGCTGAGGATGGAACCCAGTGCCTCACACATGCTAGGCAAGTGCTCTACCTCTGAGCCACGACCTTGGTCTATCACCATCCATTTTAATAGGCCTGAGGCTAATCTTTGTTTAGTTTCAAAAGTCTTCATCTCTGCTGTTCTGGAATTTGGTAAGTTCAGTTTGCCTAGTCAATATCCATTATTATTTGACAAACTGATTATATCCTTTTTCAATCTTCATCTGTTCACACTGGAGTGTCCCAGCCCATAATGTGGCCTCATATGGCAGCTTCTCCAGTTCCGTGAAGATAACAGCTAACTTTCTCAAGCTGTATTCTATCCTGTCCCCTGTGGGACCCAGAATAAGTATGTTGCAACCCAGGAGAAAAAGCACCTTGCTGGTATTCCTGGCACTTTTTTGTTCATTTTAATGCCTTTTGAATGATTTACATCTCAGCAACACTTCAGATTTTGGAGAAAATATACATTTTGTGACTAGCAGAGTACTGCCTGCAGTTTTCTGGGTTCGCTTGCCTGCAGAGTTGTCTGTGGTGTTTGTTCACTGGCAAAGGAATGCCAAATGGTAGTGTTTATGCCTGGCACCATTTTTAAATTCATTAGTCTTGCATTTTACTTTTGTAGTAAACTTCTGGGATGGCAGCTTGCCAGGGACCATTAACTAAAGTTTAGAAGAATTTGTGGTAGAGATTCCAGCTGTCTGTTACCTGTACAAATCCTGCCAGTTAGATGACTTTCACTAGGGCTACTTTATGAGGGTATAAAACTTCTTAGCAAATTCAGCTTTTTATAAGGCACTGCACAGCCCCTATTTCAGGAAAACAGTCTGTACCAGGAAATATAAGGGAAAGGAAAGACTTTTAAGCTCTCTCTTGGGGTGCCTTTTAAACATGTTAGCCATCTTGGCAGTAGGCACTGAGGGAGGGAGGCAGCCATGGTTCAGAAGGGATGATTTTAACATCTGTGATTTGAGGACACTAAGTGAGGCAAAATAGTCATAAATGCCCTAGCCCTTGAGCATTTAGGTCAGGCATGTTTCTTCTACCATTGGTGCTGTTCCTGTCTGAATGTTTACGAATGAATCAGTGGCACCAAGAGCTCTTAAGCCCATAGAGTAAAATAGAAGTGAAGGGAAAAGTAGAGGCAGACTTTGAAGCCAGTAGGCGAATGTTTAGTTGAAGTAGCCAGGGTCACTTAAGTTGTAAAACTTTAGAGACATTACCTGAATCTTCTTTTCCTCTCATCTGTATTTTCTTCTATCCTCATCCCTCTCAACATCCTACCAAAAGGCCAAAGCAACCAGGAGTGAGGAAAAGACAAGTGAGTGGAAGGATAAATCTTTCTAGTATTTTAGTTGCTTTCTCCCCTACTTCCACTCCAGCATTATGTTGCATGAATAGTTTTGGCTCCAAAGGACCATGAAGTATATTTACAAAAATAATGTCTTTAAATAATATTAAATGTTTTAGGGACATCAAGATGCTCACAGAAGCAGTTAAGCAGGTAAACATACAAATAGTTTTGTTCTGCAAGAGAGTGACATTTGCATCCTTTAACATTCCCCTGACATTTATATACCAAAGGAGAATATCTGAACCACAGAGGAAAAAATAAATGGAGTTTATGGGTCCTTGAAATAGGAAGCTACACTTTTCTTCCTATCATGGTTTTGAAAAATCTTTGAGGAAAATCTGAAGATTTTGATGTGCTTATAGACATGTATTAAAGCTAACCTGCTATCATCTTCAGATTCCTTGAGCATTAAACAGGTTTGAAGACAGTTTAAGGGCCATACTTTTCTCTATTTGTCATCCTTGTCAATCCCTTTGGAAGGGATTAAATGTATTTGCACCATTCTAAGATTTTCTTTCTTAATCCAAGATAATATGATTCCACTTACTGTGTACTGAATAGTTAGTTGCACTGCTCAAGCATGTTGAACTGCCACTATATATTACCTAATCACTTCTTCCATCCTACTTTTTAAGAGGTTAAAAGTGTATGATCCCTTCCCTGCTGTTTTCAAGGCATTTACATTTTTAAAGGGAAATTCTTTGGGCGTGTCAGTTTCTGGTGATGGTTAATATCTGTATGACATCATTTGTAAAGATGGTATGTTGAACAAAGATTTATTGTGCCCCTTCTATGGGAGGTATATGAAACAATGAGAAAAATGCCTCTGATGTTAGAGGTGAGAGGTGAAGATCTTAACTTGGGCTGTAGGACTAGAGATAGAGAAAAGCTAGAGCTGAGCATGAGAAATGTTGAGAAGAGAACTTATATGGCTTGGTAACTGGATGGATGAAAATGAGCAAAAGGAAGGAATGGAAGATATTTTACTTTCAGAACTATTTGTTATTGGGAAGAAACATAACAATGTCTTGAGTAGAAACAGGGAAGCCATTTGAAACAATAAGGATTCTGGAGTGGTAACTGCAGGAGAGAAGATGATGAATTTGACTTTGATCATGTTAAGTTTGCAATGTAAGTAACCCACCTATGGGGAGATGTCCAAGAAGGAGTCAGAAATGTAGACCTAAGAGAGGTTGAGGCTTATAGAGGAATCTAGAATTTACCCATATAAGGCATCATCATTGAAATGTACGTAGGAAAGTTTGCCAAAGAAGAGTTTTAGAGAAAAGATCTGGCAAAGAGCTAGTCAGAGAATCAGAATGAAAACGTTGAGAGTATGTTAGCATGGAAGGCAGAGAGATTGAAGCAGTGTTGCATGTTAGAGAGGGGTAGAAAATGATGAAGGCATAAAGTGGCCATTTCATTTAGCAACTTTGAAGATATTGGTGACATTTGAGAACCAAACTTCATTAGAATGATGGGCAGGAAAGTCAGAATGAGTACAGCTAAGTGAGTGTTGATTGTTCTTTTAATGTATTTGGGAGTGAAAGGGAAGGAGCATGTGGTAGCTTGAGACAGGAGGGAAGGAGAAGTTAGGTGGAGAAGAGGCAGGGAATCATAGGAAATCATGCCTAATATTTTCAGTTTTATCAGAGAAATATTGTTTGCTAAGAGGAGAATGGAATTGTGTTTGGGACTTGGGAAATTTGGGAAGAGTGGAAAGCAGAGAAGGTTCAGATTGGCTACCCTGAGAAATGACAGGTACTTGGCAAAGTATAAATAAAAGTCTTGTTAAACATCAGCTAGGGCTCAACTTAAGGTGGAGCAATATTGTAAGTTTACACAATTAAAATGGAAAAATTGCACGACTTTCTCCTGTAACACTTGGTACTTACTGGAGACAAAAGTCATGGACTTGGGAATGGGACCATAGAAATAAATGATTTGGTAATTGGTAGAATGAGGTAGAGAAAGTCATAGTGAGGATTTTAGGGGACTCCCAAGAGCATTGAACATTTGAAATTAGAAAAGTGATTACTTAGATCATACATTTTATCACCATTCATCCCCTTTGCAGCAAATGAAATCATTTGTCCTTCCAAATGTGGCTTGAAAAGAAGGATTCCCTCTACCCCCTAACATTGCTCTTAGAGTGATGATTGGTATATCATCACTGAAAAATCAGAGTTGGATTTCCATGTGTAAGAACTAATTAAAGACATAGGAAACACAAAGTGGTGATTTCTGTAGTTGCCTGAGATTCTTACAACCTCCCCAAAAATAAGGAGGAGGAGAAGAAAAAGGAAGAGTCACTCTCCTTTGCTAACGTGTGGAAAGTTCATGTTTCTATTCTGTGCTGGTTATTAAATTAGGCTGTGCCATTCAAGCTTGAAATGTGTTTGTGTTGCCATGGATTGTGTCAATAATCTTTCCCATCATGCTTAAGTTACTTGCATTTACTGAACCCCAACAGGTGTGACAATACAGACCTTTAAGAAAGATGCATAAGAAAGATCCATAAAAACATCTGTTAGTGCTAGATGCTGTGTGCACTTTGGGGAAGTTATACTTGTGATGTTTGCTATTATTTACTAGGGGTTTTTTTTTAAATAAATATAGTTTCTTTTTCCTTAAATTAGAGTTTTATAGTTATATGTAGTAGTTTGGTTCATTCTGACAAATTCATACATACATGGAAATTAATTACAGTTCATGATCACACCCTTTTTTCTCCCCCTTTTCCCTCCTGACCTCCCTCCCCCTCTCCCTTTTACCTTCTACTCCACTAGACTTCCTTATGCTCCTCTATTAATTTGTATGTGATGGGTTACTAGGGTTGATTTTGCAAGACATTCTTTGATTCTTCCTAGGCACCATGCATCTTCTGATCTAAGATGACCATTTTGTGAGCAACACAAGAAGATACTAAATTAAGTCTATGTTTTCTGAGACATATAGTACTGTTTTCTTTACCCCTAGGAACATCCAGTTTTCTACCATTACATTTTGTCTTCAAGTTTTTTTTTTCCAGAGTTGGGGTCCTCTCACATGCTAGAGAAGAACTCTAACACTGAGATAACATCTCCATCCCTTCCTTTTCAAAAAAAATTTTTTTTTTTGGTACTGGAGATTGAACCCAGGGATGTTTAATCATGGAGCCACATCCCCAGCCCTTTCTCATATTTTATTTAGAGACAGGTTCTCACTGAATTCCTTAGCTCCTCATTTTTTGCTAAGCCTGGCTTTGAACTCACAGTCCTTTTGCCTCACTCGGCCTCCCAAGCCACTGGGATTATAGCCGTGCACCACCGCACCTGCCTTTTCTTCTTCAAATTTTAAGTGTGTGAAAGAAAGGGATGGGAGAAAGGACAAAGATATGTAGTGCTGAATACTAGAAGAAAACTTGAGCTCAGTGAAAGTTCCTAGGAAAATCAGGCCTAAATTCACCTCCATTCTACTGAGAATCTGTGATAGCTGTTTCTGGAGGGTTTTTAGGTTTCTTACCATTTCTCTCTGTGTGTATTATTAAACCTTGTCTGTTCCCCCTTAGTTATTAGCTGTAAAACCCTTTACAAAACCTCAAAAGGGTTTCTGGGCTTAAGTAGATACAGATGGGGAGGAGGGGCGACTATAGCTGTGTGCTGCTTGGCAGTAACCCAAGAGCAAGCCTGAGTCAAAGAGTAAATATTGTCAGCAGAGAAGGGGAGGAAGAAAACCAGCTCCTAGAGCCCATTGAAGAGAAAGTGAGGGTTGCCTTGAGGGACTCTGGAAAAGACACAGGAAAGGGTACCCTTTCCAAATGGCACCTTCTCATGAGGTCGCCTCCTTTTCCTCCAGGTGGTACTCATCTTCCCTTTCTCTGGACTCTATCCTTTTAAAGAAGACTATTCTTTATTATCTTGTATTTGTTGTTATTATCTTGTACTTTAGCACATGTTGACATGCTCTTCGTAACTATGTTTTGGCAAATATTGGACAATGATGGTACCATAAGATTACATCACCTTGTGACATCGTAGCTATCTTAGTTTGTGTGAGTACACTTTATGATTTCTCCCACAGTAAGAAAATTGCCCATTGGTGCATTTTGTAGAAATATCCTATTGTTAAGCAATTCAAAACTATAGCTGTAAGCATGCCTAATCTTCCCTAGTTAGACTCTAAGTTCCTTGAGGGGAGGCATGCACTGCAGCATCTATTCCAGTGCCTTTTCCTAATAACTGCTTATTTTATTTTCTGAACACACAGGTAAATGTAGGCTGGTATATGCCATTTCCCCCATTGTTCCTACAAGTATTTTTCCAGCACTATCATTATGGGGATAGAGGGAGTTTGGGAGATGGAGGCCAGTCTTTTATGAGCTGGTTTTTTAGTTGGACATTACAGACTATTCCATCTGTTGATTCCATAGGCCACATTCTCTTCTGTGCTAGCTGGTGACTTGTTCACATATTTTCCTCATTTCCCCAAGTTGCGATTTAAGTTAATATTCTCTTTGCTCTGAAAACCTATCAATTCTCTTTCAGTCATTTATTTTCTGGGCCTGTAATCCAATAATTCAATATCTGGTTCAGTGAAGACTCATTGCCAAATCTGACAGTGACAGTAACAAACTCCTTCCTTGGAGCTACTCAGCCATTGCAAGCCACAGGGGAATCTTAGAGTAAATGATCTTATTCAGGCACTGAATGGTAGGTTAGGAGTCTGAGAGAGAATGATTTGTTCTTTCCTTAGTATATTCATCCCCAGAGGGTTCACTTCGTGTCATATTTACCTATTCCCTTTTCTAGTCCTGGTGATCAACTAGAGAAGTTTTGGGGCCATAGATTGACCTTTAAAAAACACAAGTTCTTTGAAAAAGATTTGAATTTTTTTCAAGAATAATGCAGTAGCAGGTTAGGAGGGATATCTTTTAAACTGGGGAAGTTCTATTTCCTGTATTTGCTAAGAATATTACAAATGAGTTAATATGTTACTGTAGGTTAAAATAATCTGGATATATATCTGGGAAATCTATTTCAATTACCTTCTGGGTGCTTTTAGTAAAAATAATAAATTTCAAAGAATTAAGAGAGTCATAAAAAGAAGTGTTATGAGGGGAGTATGCATCATTTTTCACCTTCAAAATTAAATATTCACTGTGGAATTATGCACTGTCAGGGTCACGGCATTGCTTGTGGGCATTAATAGCTGCCATAGGTAACTGCTGAAGGAGGTGAAGGGGATCATTTCCCATAACACAGAGATTAAAACTTGCAATTTACTGAAAAATCCCCTAAATAAATAGCGACTTAATGCTCAGTTGTGCACTAAAGGGGATGCTGCTTCATATTTACAATTTGCATATGGATACACTGTTGAAACTTGCATTTGCATATATAAGGTATTGATTTTGGTTAATGGAACATGAGGTCATTTCTCTTTAGTTTCTCTGGATTTAAGTATCATTCTCTTTCCTTATTGCTGACAGAGAGGAAGGCAGAAAAATAACTTCAGATGATTGTATCTGGAAATACTACATACAGTGATCTATTCTTATTTCAAAATTTTCATACTTAAATCGTCTATATACCTCTGTAATCTCAGTAGCTGGCTGCTGCTTAAAACTAGAAATTTGCATGACAAGTAATAGTTGCTTTATAGAGCTGCTTAAGTGAGTGCAAAATGCCTGAGACATCCCTATAGCATTGTCTATTAAAACCAGTGAGGCCCAGTGGGCCTGGCTCATGTGAAGTGGCTTGGTTGAGATTGTTGGTATACAATGCAGTGAATTGCCTGGCCCTCCTAATTGTGCTTAAGATTTAATGCCAAAATGGTGCTAGGGCTTAATTAGATGTGGGCTGCAGGTTTTTGTAACTATCAGCTTGGTTGCTTACCAATTACCACATGTAAGAAAAGATGAAAAAGGCATTCCATTTTACCAAGACAACAGAATCAACTGATTTACAACTGCTTCATTTTTAAGTAAGCAAAGTTTGTATAGATTTTCGGTGCAGCAACCTAAATCAAAACTGATTTTTCCTTCTATCAGTGCATTTTCCTGTGTAAAATGTTTCTTGTCTTTTTACCCCGCATCTTGTTCCATTCAATAAGAACATATGCAGCTCATTATAGAGTAGGTACCCCATGGAGAGGATTGCTTGTGACTTTCCAATACAGAATCACAATATTTATATGCATCTATTTTATGAAAAATTTCAAAAGTAATTTATTTTGTAAAATACCATCTTCAATAGTGTGTTAATTAAATTGTTTTATTGTTAATATGTAGAAAAATAAGAGAAACTATCATGCTTCCCAATACCAAAAACACAGAGTGTGATAAGTTACCCACTTTAGAAGTTATATTTGCTGTGATAGGCTTGAATTTTTAGCTTATATATAGAGAACATTCATATTAGAATATCTTTTTATTTTGTGTGGAATATAAATAAAAAGACATCCCACAGATAACTGTAATTGAATTTTATTGAAGAAAAATAACTTGTAAATAGAGCCACAGCTGGACATATTAAATTATAAAACAGAAAACAATACCACATTTAAAATACTAATGTCTAAAAAGGAAGTTTATAGTGCCCACATCACAATTTCAACTTAGGAAGAACAGGGACATCCTTTTTTCCATTGCAACTTGTATTCTGAGTAGAACACCAGGTAAGTTTCCATAAGCTTTTTAAATGTAAGGGAAATTCAGAATGAGAAAAGATCCCAAATTAGTGTCATTCAGTTCCATTTTATTCATAGTTTGGGAGTTGTGTTTTCCACTCAGATTGGAATATGAAACTTTCTTGTTTCATGAATAAATGTTAACAACAGCAAAAATGCCAAGTCAAATGTTAGTAAATTGTAACACGTTTTCCTATAAAAATCCACCAAAACTTCAGAATTGTAATCACAAGAAAAAAATATTTTAAAATCAGGAAGCTAAGCCAATATTTCAGTTACACTTGGGTTCCAGGCAGACAAGGCTGTCAGAGATGTGAGCATTTACTGTTAACAGAGATTAGGGATAGGGCTGAACAGTGATGGGGGCAGGTGTAGAGGAGAGGCGATGGGAGTTGCAGCTGTTTGTATCGCTCCACCACCATGATATGCCAACAGCTGGAGAACAAATTTGGTATAAATTCCCAGGAGTTACTGTTGGTTAATGTGAGCCTTCCAGGAACACATACCAAATAACAGCCTTCTTTTCTAATTCTATTATGGGAAATTTTTTCAGAGCCAATCCCTGTGAAATGGGATCAGGAATGGTTTGAGTCAAAACCGTGAAGTGAGTGCAATTTGGGTTTCACGCCCTGTAACCTTCACTTCATCTGTCATCCCTTATCCTGTCTCTTTTTAAGGTGCCCAATATACTATGCCTTTAAAATATGACCCCAACTGTCATTTGTCCTACCTGTACCCCTCTGCTCCACATCACCACCCTGCTGCATCCTTCCAGAAAATACCCTGTGATGAAGGTTTGGAATCAGTGGCCCTACCCTTCTCCCCCTGTACTTAAAGTTAGCTGGGCATTCCTATTTTTCCAGACAGTGTTCATGGGAAGGGAAATGTGCCAGGAATCAAAAGAGGCTTAAAGTGTTATCTCTCTTAGGATTATTTTCATGCTAACCATGAATGTGGGTACATGTGCATGTGTGTTGATGCACACATGGCACAGTGGCAGTCACATGGTGCCTTTAATACAAAAGGATGAAACATAAATGATAGCATTTATTAGTTCTGTGGCCTTCTCAGCACTCTTCAAATCTCATCACTTGGGTGCCCCCCTTCTCTGACTGCAAAGGCTATCCCTGAGTAGAAGATGTTTACATCCATTTATTTACTGCCTGCCAGAAACACAATTTAAAAATGTTCTGTTGCCCAGCAGAGCCAAGAAGAAAGTTTCAAGATTATCAAAATGTTCGTTCTTTTTTAGAAAGAGATGACATCGTTCTTCAAAATTCTTCTGTTACTATGCTTAAAGAAAATATTTTTTCCTTAGAGCATTGGTCAGAGACCCAGATTTATGACTATTCTATTGACAAGGGGTTATTGCACAGATGTTTTATTTGCTGTTTCTAGGGACTTATCAAAAATAATTGACTAGCTGTCATTTTCTACATAAGACCAATTACTATTGACCCAACTTAGCTTATTGTTTTCATTAATGTCTAATAAAGAATGAAAATGTTTTGAATGTTCTTAGAATTGCCATGAGAAAAGCAGTACTAAGAAATGAGTGGGTATCCTTGCGCTTTCCCAGTGCTGCTAAGCAGACTCAAAGTTCAATGCCAAGAAGTTATGTGAGCAAAAGCATGTCCAGTATGTAAAGTTAAACCTACACAAGTGATGTGTAGAGGAACAAAGAGTGCGGAGATAGTAGGCTGTTAAATGCACATGTGCAGGTGCTGCTCTGCACATTCACACCGGGTCCATGTGAAAGGCACCCTCTAGAGTTGTGCAGTTCACAACCATATGTAGAAACTTGGGAGGCAGTAGGGTAACTTTTATCTCTTCTGCCAAGAGTGTAGTCAGATTTTGTGTGTGTGTGTGTGGGGGGCAGTACTGAGGACTGAACCCAAAGGCACTCCACTACTGAGCCACATCCCCAGCCCTATTTTATATTTCATTTAGAGACAGGGTCTCACTGGGGTGCTTAGCACCTTGCTTTGGCTGAGGCTGGCTTTGAACTCACGATCATCCTGCCTCAGCCTCCCGAGTCTCTGCAATTATAGGTGTACACCACTGTGCCTGGCCAGAATTTTTTTTTAAAGAAAGGATACAGCCATCTATGACTTTGCACCTTATAAAGGTGAATGTTGCCTGGTTTACCTTTGTTATGTGGTCCACTAGTTGAACATTCACCACATAGTGATGCATCTCTAGGTTGGCATCTAGGAATGATTGTATTTCTACAGTGGGGCGAGCCTGGTGAATAATTTTTGGCATATGGTAATGAGACAGGAAGACTGGTATGACTTATTAAATAAGTGTTCCATTGTTCATGGGTAGAGTGGAAAGTGAAACTCCTCAGTTAGCAAGGGGCAAAAATAAATCCCCTTTTCTTGAAATATCAAGACAGTAGTCAATAAAGAGAAAAGACATGCTCATGTTCACACGTGAGACTAATTTATGAGTTTGGTTTAAGCTAAAAACTTTCATGTGAACTTGAGCTTTCTATTCAGTTTCTTTAAGTATATCTAAATGTATTCAATATTGGCCAAGATCCAGTTCCCATTTAAACTATCACAGAGGACACACCCAAACTCCAGCTGATCAAACTTTGAGGTTGTTAATCTTGTGGAAATAAGAACCCAAAGTTGAAACTTTACATAGAAACTGGCCAGATTATAGCTCTCAGGATCCAAATTTCAGATATGCCTCAGTCAGATTTATTCTTGTGAAGGATAATCAGACTAGATGTTAATTAGTCCCTTACAATGATGATATTATCTATAACTAAATTTTTAATCCTGTGCAGCTTTGTACCTATACAAATAAATCCCCTACCCAATTGGATTAAAATGAATATCCCAATCAATCTTTTAAAAGATGATTTACTGTGTGATCTAGAATATGCCGAAGCTTAGGATGTTCCTTCAATAGGTCCCTCTATAATTAACTTTGTAGTTGTTAACTATTGTCAAACAGATTTGAATTAGAATTCTGGATCGAACATTTTTAGATAGTCAAATATGTAGTAATTCATCTCCTTCAGACAGTTTCTTCATTTTTAGAATGGGAATAATGTTCAAACCTTTCTCATAATGATAGAATCTTCCTTATAGAAATGTTGCTTGGGGTTAAATAGTATAGTGCATTCAAAGCACTTAGCACAGAGTAAGCACTCATTAAGTGCTAACTTTTTATCACAATTTTGAACTAAAGTTTTTCACAGTGTTTCCTGAGAGCTGCTTGATTGCTGGTCTCCCTCAATAGGCTGTGCATACCTTGAGGAATGGAATTTGTCTGCCTGGTGTTCTGTTGTATTCCCAGCACCTAGCCCTGTGACAGTTGTAAATTAAGCACATGGAGACTTAGTTTCAAAATCTGGATAAAGGCGAATAAGAATGGCACTTCCCCTCAAAAGGTTATGAGTATTTGAAGTATTTTCTAGGATAACATATGGATGAAAGCCTCCATGATTTACATATGCTAGGTATTTCATAAGCATTTGCTTTCCTTTCTTAATTCACAGAATTGCCAAGGATTCAGTGAGATGAGTCCAGTAGTGCTTTGCAAACTCAAAATCTTGACAGGGGAGGGTGTCTGTAAATCTTTGACAAATTTTTCTCTTTGTCAGGAATATAATATCTGCACAGACACACAAACATGTGTTGTCTTTTTGCTTCCATGCTTCAGGTCCTGTTTTATAAAGTTATTTACCACCATCTGAAGCAACTAGAACTTCCCTTTCATCCCTACAGCAGGCCCTAATGGTTCCTCCCAGAGAAAAATTCCTCAACAATAGCTTTCTTTATCCCAGGTGTACACCTGGGCCTTCTGAGGGAATTCCCAGAGACACGTGGAGCCGGGGAATTTCAGTCTGGAATTGCTGCTGTCCAGGAACCCCTTCTTCAGCCTCTGGAAATTCTGTTCAGGAGGGCTGGCCTAGAATACAGAAGGTCAATCAATACTGTGGGGAAGGTTCCTGGGAATAAAGCCTTGAATGGAAGATGAGGGCTTCTTTTTTATTTTTTAAAATTACTTTTTTGTTATAGCTGGCACAATATCTGTATTTTATTTATTTTTATGTGGTGCTGAGGATCAAACTCAGTGCCTCACATGTGCTAGGCAGGCACGCTACCACTGAGGCACAACCCCAGCACAGATGAGGGCTTCTGAGTAGGATTCCATGGTTAAGAAGTTTGGGAAATGATGAGTCAAACAGAACCTTAATTCATTAATGTATGATTTTAGTCTCCAAGAGAGATATAGTATACATATAGGATTTGCTAAGCTTACTAGGCCATTGGATCCTTAATTTCTAAGGAGTATTTCATGGGATAAAATTTAACATGGAATCTGACTTCAGGAATGTTATCCCCACCCCAATCATCAAATGAGAATCATTCTGGTTTTCATCTTCCAAAATGATATTTTTTATTAAGATACTGACTGAAAGCTTTAGTTTTCTGTCATTCAGGAATAATCCAAAGTTCAATGAGAAGTGACAGTAGTGCCCTGAACAATTGGGGCAATGATGGAGGGTGCTCAGGTAAATGCAGGAGTAAAGGACAGTATTAATTTGACCCTGGACTAATGCTGGGATAAGAGGGAGGAAAGGAGGGAGGGAGGAAAGTTGGGGAGAGAGGGATGGATAGGGAGAGAGAGCGAGAGGGACACAGAGAGGCAGACTAAGTTATCAGGGTCCCAGATTATGGCAGATGCCAGGTGGAGGAGATACAAAAGGAAGCTGAAATCCAGCCCAAGCACCCCTGCATGAGCTGTTGTTCTAATTAGTTAACCCAAAGAGAATGAGCACTTTTTACAATCTCTTCATCCTTTTTGTAGCTGGATGACCCAGAGGGGGCACTTTTAAGCACGAGAGGCTCACCTGTGCTAGCAGTGATCCTAAGGGAAGTTATAGGATGTACAGGCAAGACTGTCTCTTTGGTATTAGATGGGATGGGAGGGCGGATTAATGGTAGGAAGTTTCTCTGGATCATGGCAAGGCATTCCCACAGCATCCCCCTCTCCCGAATTGTCCATTGTTCCATTTATTAGACTTTCTGTACCCAGATGTCCATTCATCTTGATAACAATCTGATCGTCCATTCACCATACCAACTCAGAACATTGGTAGATTAAAATATCTTCTCAGCTCTGCTAACCAATTCTTATGACAAGACTAGCTCCTCCTCCCCTCCTTTATCCCTTTATCTATAAGTACTTTTAAAAAACAAGGGCTGACAGCTTTATTGTTCAGGAATAATTGCCAAAAGGCTTAGTGGACTGTACTTGCCACTAAAAGGTTATTTGCTGGCTTGGGATGTGAGCTACTCAGCTGTAGTGTGTCATTCCAATTACGTTGTCATATATTGAACTCCTGGTTTGTGCCTGATGCTCTTTGAGGCAGGATATAGTGAACTGTGGTGGCAGCTCATTTGTATGATGGTACTTTCCAATTTTCCATTTGTTGAGATACTTTCATGTCTATTATCTGGGTCTTTGAGGTAATTCAGTCTACTTCCTTTATAGTAATGGTGAGGAAACAGTTCCACCAAGGGAATGCAACTTACCCAAGAACACAAAGTGGACTGGTTGGTGGGAGCAAGATGGACTCCAGCTCTCCTGACTCTCAGACTCTTGAATTCATAACTTTTGGTGATGATCTCAGAACAGAAAGGGAGAATTGCACTCATATTTGAATGTTTTCTAACACATGAAATTTATATAGCTAGCTATACCTATCAGGAGTCAAAGAATGATAAATTTAACACTGTTCTATAAACTTCACATCCAAGTTAATTAAACAAACTTGTATTGAATTATGAAAAACTGGTTAATCAAGTTCATGATTCATTCATAATCAATTTAACTTGATATGAAAATATTTGTGGTACAAGCAAGATAAGGAGGGAAAAGGAAGCAGAGGACAAGGAGAATAGGCAGAAAAAGGGGAAAGGGGGTTTAGAGAAAAAAGTGTTATGGTATGTGGTAGAGAGGAGTAGATAAAGATTTGGGAGTCTTCTATTCTGAGATGATATTTGAAGAAATGAGAGTGGGTGAAATTACTGAGGGCAATCTACACAGAATCATTACACAGTAGGTAATTAAAATATCCATTACTACTTGCTGTGTATCTTTCTTTCCTGAGTTCAAAGCATTTCACCAATGTTATCACATCCACAATCACAGTATCCCGTAGAAGCACGCAGTAATTATTGATTGTCTAAAGCACACACAAGTTAAGTGACCTGCCCCAATCCATAATCAGTGGAGATAGAGCCTAAAAATATTGCAAAGCTCTGTGGCAGTAGAACTGACTTATTTAAATAATATATGCCTGTTCATTGTTACTGTTTTTTAATTCATCTGACGATCCAGTTTTTCTTCATCCAGTTATAGTCTTTAGTTCTGTAAAGTTAGTACATGTTCACTATAGAAAATTTTTAAAATATGGAAAGCTTAAAGAACATGAGACTCATACCATCATCCCACTATTAGAGAAAAATTGTTTTGAACATTTTAGTGCATATTCTTCCTTTTGATTTGTATGTAATGCCTTTTAATTATTTAGAAAGACACAGTATTGTAGAAAATTTGGAATATTAAAAGATGTATTAAAATAGCAATAATGTCACCCATAATCACTCCACTAAGTAATAATTCATTTTAACATTCTGGTATATTACCTTTTCATCTTTTTCCCTATGCATTCACAAAGAAAAATATATTTTTACCATACATGCTTATACTGTATATATAGTTTGATGCCATTTTCACTTCATATTACATCATTAATATCTTACCATATCATTAAATATGGCTGAAAACATTACTTCAAATGGTTGCATTGAATTTACCTGCATGGATGTACCATCATTTATTATGTATGCACTAGTTTATTTACTGCTCTCACTAGCAGCGGATGAGGGGACACATCTCACCACATTCTCATTGCCATAGCATTTTATGTTCCATCTTTGCCAATTTGATGGATGAATGATGGATTCTCATTGTTTGAACTTTCATTTCTTTGCTAATGGGGTTGAACTTATTTTTTAACAACTCAGTTTTTGACATGTGGCTTTCAACACCTACTGAATGCTCAACTTCTAGTCAAAACCACATATACATGTTTAGGACTCATGACTCCAGTTGTGACAGAACAAAGATAGCCTTGCTAATATGTTTTAATATAGCACTGGGCTCAGTGCCACAGCAGCTAAATAAATCATAAAGTCTCTGACAACCAGGTCCATATCTTAGTCATTTCTGTATCCCCCATACTCCCCAGCCTAATGCTTGACATAGAGAAAGCTTTAATAAATGTTTGTTAAATGGATATGGAGGTGGAGCTTTTGTGAGGGTCAATGTTAAGTTACTAAAATAGTTTTTGACAGCTTGTCATATGAAAAAAGAATCCCTAGAGTCAAAATTTAAAACCATTGCTTGGGACTCAGCTTATCATCTCATTTTATAAGCAATCATGAAGAAACACATCCTTCCATACCAGGGAACTTCTTTTTGCCAAAGAACCCCTTATACAGCCCTGATATCAAATCCATAAACACAGCACTCTTTGACAGAGGAGAGTCAAAAGCAAAGCTACTAATAATAACCAAGTGGCTACATGGAAAGATGAATAGATAAGGAGAAATATAGGTAAAAGGAAGAAATACGGACTCCAGACTTATTTTACCTTCACTCTCCTGCTTGGGAAATAGAGCATTAAAGCTGCAAAAATTAGTAGAGATTACTAAGTCCTGTTGCTTCCTATTTTTTGACCAGGAAACTGGGGAGCAAAGAGGTGCACTGACTTGGCCAAGGTGGTATAGCTTCTATAAGATCCCAACTACGATTGACACAAATGTCTTATTTGGAGATCTTTCTTGATGACAATTCCCCACCCCTTACAGCAGTTTGAGTTTTTCTATTATCCTTGCCACCTCGGTACTGTATATGTGTCTCTCTTCTTGTACCTTCTTACACTTTACTGCAATTACTGGTTTTTATGGCTGTCTCACCACAATAGACTTTGAGTTCTTTGAGTGCAGGAACTTTGTCTTCATCTCTGTAGCCCCAATATCTAGCATAATGCTCGGTGAATCTAGATGCTTAATATTAATTCTTGAAATATATCATATTGATTACCAAACCTGTGCTGTTATGATTTAGCATTCAAACACCACACATCTGAAAATGTTTCTAGTCATATGAATTTGCTAAGGCATCTAATCACTCCAAATAATTTCTGCCAAATGCTAGGATTTTGCTGTGAGTAAGGCAGCACTTGGAAAGGAGAGGAATGACTTACAGAGATATGACAAGAAGCCAAGGAAGGAAAATATGAGGAAAACAGAACAGATTAGGGGAAGTTGAGGAGGCTACAAGAAGGAGGTAGTATGCAGAAGGAGATCTAAAGGACATTAACTATTGTTGTTTAACTCTGTGCTGCTGTGCTATGTGTTTTCACCTGCACACATAATGCTTTGTAATTCTTTATGTAATATCATGCATATTTTACAGATGAAGCAACTGAGAGATGTTAACTGCCTTGTCCAAGGTCACACAGATATTCATTTCTGATTTCAAAATCTATATTTATCCTTATGTCTTTCTAATATTCCACTCTGCCTCTCTGCACAGTGTGGCATCATTGGTATTAAAAGAAATAAAACTGAGGAAAGCATTTTTTTTAGAATTTAAAAAATTACATGTTGCCTTAACCAAATGTTAATGATATGTTGTACCTTCTTTTGAGACTTACCCCTACATTTCTCTATAGATCTTAGCTCTTTGGGTTAGCTTATTTCTATAATGTTACCTGTGAAAGGCTCTTCTACAGGGTAGGCCAAAAGAGAAGTTACAGGTGACAATGTATTAATGAAAGACAAATATTTTTCAAATGCTGTATTTGAAAGTATTCAACTTTTATTTACATTATTTTGCCTCATTGTGGAAAGGATGAAGTACCAGCCCAAGTGCTGTTGTTAGAAGCCTGGCTATCTTCAGCACGATTGCCTCTTTCTTGGCTCTACCAAACTCCCCACCAGCCGCATGATCTCCATCTCAGCATGTTGTTCATATCTTGACTGGCAAAGCTCCCATTTTTGTTCTCTTCAAGCAAATGGCAGCTCATTAGAAGTGATTTGTTGCTTTCCAGGATTTTAAAATGTAAGGATGTATTGAAGTCTCCAAGAATGAGGAAATCTTGCCTGGATCTTCAAAAATTCCATTTTAGCTATGTGTTCTCAAAAGTAAAGTTGATATCCATAGCAATTGATTACACCTAGTTGGCTAAACAATGTTCCAGACCCAATGAAGATTTAAAAATTATTCTCATTTTCTTTTCTTGAAGCAGTTTGGCACCAGCTTTAAGGGAACACTGGAAGATGGATCTGTCTCACCCTCCATCCCTTAAAGGTCTTATTAAGTTCCAAATGCTAACCCCTCCCAAGAAAACTCAGACTGAATGAAATATTGAGTCATTTGGTAGAGTATCTTGATTTGGTTTTGTCCTAAATCAGTTCTACAAGAATTGAAAGCTTTTTAAGCAAAATTTGAGAAATAGAGTTAGGTTGACTATATTGTGGGATTTAAACTTGAAAGGGATATAAATAAACCACTTGGTTCATCCCTCTCCTTAGGAACCTCGACACCCAAATCTTACATGAGCAATGTTATTTCATTCTATTTATTTGTTTTTTCTATTGTATTTATCTGAACATAGATATTTGCATCTTTTTTCCCAGCCGTCTCTTCCTGTTCTGGTGTTTAAGTCTTTAGTCTCTCTCATGGTCAAGAAGTTCTCCTTAATGTTTGAATTCTCTTCTAGCTATGCTTTTAAGCCCAATTGATATGAGCAATTTTAAAATCTTAGGAAGATGCATGACATTGAAATTTGCTGAAAAGTACTTAGAGTTGGATTACAGTAGAAACAATGTGGAATCATGCCAGCTCACAGGGTTGTAAGCTGAATAAGAAAATGTATAGCTGATTTCATCATGAATTTGCATGCAAATAAGGATGAGACAGCGTATGGAAGGAGGAAAACAACAGGAAGGGAAAGTAGAACTTATATTAATGTCATTGGATGTGAGTCAATAGAGGGGAAATATTTTAGGGTAACAGTGTGAAATAATTGGAAGAGATAGGACCTACCTCAGAGAGATTTGAAGGAACAGATTTCAAATGGAAAAAAGCAAGATTGCAAAAAACCTATACACTTTCCACCATAACTAGTATACTGGTATGTAAGGAAAAGTAGGTAGAGAAAAAATACTAACTGGTTTATCAGGAGAGTGGGAATGGTAGGGTAGTATCTAGAAAGCTCAGTAATGCATTAATTTTTTATAGTGTTGGGGATCAAACCCAGAGCCTCATGCATGCTGGGCAAGCACTGTACTACTGAGGTACATCCCTAGCTCAGTAATGCACTGATTTTAAAGCACAAGTGAAGAAAAACTCTTGTGATACTGTAATCACAGTGATGAATCTTTGTAAGGCCTTGGCAAATATAAGTACTCATATTTCAGAAGTATTTGTTTTGAATGGATATTCACGTAGGCCAGGGTAAAGGTCTTTCTAGAGCATAGCTGAATATAAATGAGGTATAAAATCTTCAGAAGAGCAAATTTTGAAATAGCTCATTTAGAAAAATGAAAGTTCATGTTTAATCCTGAATATTATTCCCGTTTTTTTTTTTTTCCTAATTGAGGATTCTTCCTAAGGAAAGGGAACGTTGGAGTAGGTAAAAATTATTTTCACCCAGAATACATTTTGGGACCCTAATTGAGGACTTGTCACTGATGAGTAAGGATCAACTCACCAAATAGATATGTCTTATCCATACTTAAAATTGCATGAACATTGTGGTAGTTATTAAATGGAACTTACTAATTCTGAGCCCACTGCCTCGCTAGCACTCCTTTGTTTTGGAAATTTTTGGCTAAAGCTGGCAGCTATGATAGTAAGGATTATCAAGTAAATACTAGTGCTCTGTTTGGTAAAGTGATATTAGCTATTGGTATCCCCATCCCCAAATTTGACAACAGTGATCTCTTCCCATTCTTCATAATACTTCTGAGGCTTTGGAGACTCTATAATTGTGTGAGGTTCTGAACCTTCACTCTTCAAACCATTTTCCAAGTACCTGTGGAGAAGCTAATGAAAATCCTGTGAATTTTCTGGGTTTGTACAGTAAAGTTTGAACTCTTCTATTTCACTTTAAGCTGTAAGGAAGAGCTTAGCTATCTTTATTAAAACACACACACACACACACATAAGTCAGATCGTAAATATGAGCATGTTCAGTGAACAGAACTTTAGTATCTTGGGGATTAAAGTTATAATTTCAGGCAATAAAGTGAAGATTATTGATTTCATCCATTATAATATTTTACACAATATATCAGACTCTTGAAAGAAATAGAGAATCAGGTAAATGCTGATAAGTGAACTACTGACTAGGCAACAGTATCTTTAAACCTAGATGATGGCTATAGTTCACTCCATTAAACATTAGTACTCGGGGAGTATCCTCAGAATTACAGGGATACAGATGAGTCAGGTATGTTCTCTGCCCTCAAGGAACCTCTTGTCTGATAGAAATGAGAAGACATAGCCCAATAATAATCCAAGGTGAATTATATCAAATGTAGTAAGAACATGTTGTGGATTTAGGAGTGGATGAGATTACAGTTGAGTGCGAGTAGGGAGATCAGGTGAGGAAGTGAACTATAGCCATCATCTGGACCAAAGGATCAGGTGACAGTTAAATGGGGCCTTGTTTCCAGCAAGGATCAGGCTGGCTGGGCACAGGAAATGAAACATTTATGTTACCTTTTTGCCAGATGGAAAAGATTTGAAAGCAGCTGAGGGGAGCTGAGAGAGAGAGAGAGAGGCACTGATGAAATAAAATAGTTACTGCTTAAGCCCAATACTGATATTATGGTGAATCATGGGGATATTATTATTATTATTATTATTATTATTATTATTATTATGCTTTGAAAGATCAGAATAGATCTACCTACATTGTCTCTCTTCCAGATAGAGTAAGAACTAGAATATGTTAGAAATTTATCATGGTCCAATGGAATCTCAATAAATTCACTTGCTCTATTGTCCAGTCTAGTTTATCATGGTTAAGTGAGAATACATTTTATTTTAAAATATCTTTAGTTTCCCTTAGTAATCTGCTCAAGAATTTGGCAAGAAATTTGTAGAAAAAGTCTTATTTATATTTAACCTAACTCTTATAAACTGTACTTCATCTTCTTCTGTTTTCAGTAGAGGTGGCAATCAGCCATGTGTATAATATCTTGGAAGACTTATGAAATGTTTTCTCTATTTTGTATCAGCTTTAATAGTCCTACTGTCATTACCTTAACTCTCAAACTTTATTCTCCATCCTTTTGATGATCTTTTCCTCTAAGACTCTATACTTCATACATCTTTCCTCCGTCCCTCCTGCCCTTCCACAGATATTTAGAGTGTATGTCAACCATTATGATAAATTCTACATTATCATCCCTTCTCCCCCCACAACACTAATGTGTACCTTGCTGATACTATGGTTATGGGACCACGTGGCCCTCATAAGGAGTATATACCACAAGTGAAGGGTGTGTCTTTGAACCTCACACTTTTAATAACTTTCATGAAAAAAATTCATCAGTGTCACTGGAAATGCTGACTTTCTATTTCCAACTGATTTCAGCTTCCTCTGGGAATGTGAACAGCATTGATATTCTTTCAGACTATCAGCATGCATGCTTCAATGCTGCTTTTGGTTTGGTATGACCACTTCAGTTGGTTTATGTGAAGATTGTGTATCTCCTAGTTCATCTTCCAGTCCATTACCCTTCTCTATCGTGTGCTCTATGGGAGGAACACCACAGAATCTTTTAGGAAGAAGGGCTATGATGGATTTTTTTCAAGATAACATATCCTTCCTGTTTGTTCCTTGCCTACCCCGTCACTTGGCTTGGCTCTTACCTGTTTTCATACTCCCACCCATATTTCTTCATCCCCAAAAACAGACATAGGATCAGTGAACATTGAGTGTCACAAAATTCTGGTATGCATTCAAATCTGAACTAATTTTGAATTCTTGGCTCTCATGAATGTTTTCATAAAAATTATTGGCAGCATGTCTTTCCACCTTTGTTTTTATTAATACTGACTGGACTTGTATTAGAAATATAGAAATAGTTTCCCTTTCTTCTTTGTATCACTTCATGTGTTTGAAATGACACTCTTCTTTCATTGAAGTGGCAGCATTGATTTTCTTTGGTTAATCTCTGCTTCTGTTTTTAGAAAAAAGACACATGACTCTGCCAGTAGCCATTTCTTTTGTCTCTTCAGAATAGTATTTTTAATATAAATTTCCTTTCCTATGGTCAATTTCTTTGTACATTAATAGACGCAGGCACCAGAGAAATAAGTCCAAAATATTAATCCTGAATTTGACTTCCATCCAACAAATCAGGCGCTCTGCATTGTGCTTTTTTCTGTAAATGGGCAAAACCCTGAGGATTAACTCACTCTAGTTTGGAAAACAGTTCTTTCTTATTTTTGAGTGTGACTTATAAAAAATTTCCTATTTGTGGACATGTGCCTGTGCTCTCTGTTGTTGTAAAATATCTTTCAGATTTGAAAGCCCTGAGCTGGAGAGCTGTCATGGAAAATAGGCAATGGAAAGTCTCCTAAAATCATTCCAATTTAAGCCAACTTGTTCCATTTATAAAACTATTATATAGGCAGTTGGATTTCTGCATTCAGTGAGTGCATGCGCAGTGGTACCTGAAATTGAGAGTATATAAAAATCCACAATTCATATGATGAGATATCCTTTCTGAATAATGAAGATTATGATAGGGAAGGAAGTCTTCAAGCACACATCAGTCTTTAAAGCATTTTCTAAAAAAATGTATCTATGCCCACTTTAAAGTAAGAGAGGATAAAATACACCCTTTTGTCAGAGAAATAAAAATACTCCTTACTACAGATGGAAAACTGTAGATGAATGCCCTGCATGTGGTATCATATGTAATTATATAATTTCATCCTGAAACATTTTATGGATTTTGCCTTGATGGATGTCTGTATATTGTCTTTATATGCATATACTTAGTGTAAATGTGTGTACATATATTATATGTATTTTGAGAATCTAAATCCACTTATTTCAAACATATTGAATTTTTCTTTTCTATATGACAGAAAGGTGACATACCAGGGGCTTCAAAATAAGGAACATGGAAGATATCAGTCTCAGAAAAAAAGGATGTTTTCTATGAGTTCTCATAAGGAGCAATTTGGATAATGGAAGATTCTGAGAGAGCTCTGTGGGCAAATTTAGGTGATCAAGTTGTTTAATAAAATGATTTCAGAGCTGGTAATATTGAATGGTCAAATTCTTCATCTGTAATTCATAGGCACAAAACCAATATAGCATGTATTTATTAGAGCCAGTTAAACTATAAAAACAAAATATTCTGGTGGCAGTTAGTGAGGAGAACAATGTAAAAAAATAAAACAAGCTGTTTTTCAGGATTTCTGAAAGAAGGCAGTTTTGCAGAACTGAGTGAATTCTGTCTTTTCATGTTGGATATCGTTTTGGTTCTCATCCAGACTGGGTCACAAGTTCAGTATAATAAATTTATGATGACTGTGAAACCAAACCATCCCATCAGGTCTTTGGAGAGAAATATGGAAAGAGTAGTGGAGAAAACAACTGTGTACTTTCGTTAGCCATGTCATGTATAAAGGAGGTGAATATTAGAGTATTTGTCATTCACTTCAGAAGGGTGCCATTGGAAAATGAATCTCTGGCAAGAAGTCTTCAGCAGCTCCCAAAAGAAAAGTTATGGTTTTGAGGTTCAGTGTGCCACTGAGGTGGGAGGAGGATTATTTCCATATGTGTCTGGGTTAGCTTGTATTTGAAATTATTTAAAAAGAAAGCAGTTGTACCTCATCAATTCAGAATTCTGTTAATTTGTAAACAAGATTGCCTGAGGGAGCTTTTAAACTGCTTAAGAGAGTAAACTTTTGAAACATTTTAGAAGTAGTGCCTGGTATACCAATTCCAGACAGTTATTTGCATGTGAGGCAAAAATCCTTGCTAGGCAACATTTTGTTCAGTTCATTCTAGCTATGGTATGTACAGTAATCCCTTTCTAAGTCTGAATTCCCTTAATCGAATTTATGACCCATGTAGACTTGCACCTATGTAGTTTCTCACATCTCAAGAATTTTGGACCAAGCATACACAAATCTCTGGTCACTCCAAGTTGTGAAGTAGGGAGTGTTATTGAGGGATCCAAAATGAAGTGCCTGTATAGAAGGCTGAATAAAGGAAAAAAAAGTTTCTTCATGTTTTATCTGTATCATGGGAAAGTAGTTTACCAGCATCTCATTAAAATGTTGAAGGAAGAACATCCTGGAAAGTGTGTAGGCAGCAGATAATGGTAAATTTATGTTAATTGTACAGCATTGTTTAATGCTTATTTACTAAACACAGTTGATACCCTTTCTATTTCTTGTCCTTTTTCTGTTGTTTTATTTTGAAGAAAATTGACAAATATGTATAAGGGTTTTCTTAAGGTCACTTCCAACCAGTCTCCTGAACTCTAGGAAGAGTGACATTCATTGTTCAACTCAAGGGACACTTCTGCGGGAGCCCAATGTCACAAGTATTTATGTTTAATAAATGGGGCCCACTCTGATTTCAGATTGGGACCTTCTTTTCCTGAGTATCTACGAAGTGCACTTTCTAGTTCTATTAATTCTTGTGCAAGGTCGAACTTTTCCTAAGCTCCCCTCACCTTTGATGAAAGGAAAGCTTTCATCTACACCCCCATTTTCTGCTCTCATCCAGGTACATTCTCCGTGTTTTGGGGCAGCAGGACCCAACTAGTTTGCAGTTATATATTCTCATACTTTATTTTGAACTTTTTGTCCTTTGTCTCATAGTTTTCAGTTCCTTCTAGGCCTGACTTCCCTCTTCAATTCATCTGATATATTATCTCAGTTTGTGCTTCTCTTGACCAGCACCTTATCTATTCCAAATTAGCATATACAAGCAAAGTCATTTGTCTAAACTTGGAAGGCAGCATCTAACCCCAACCAAGGAGGGATGTGAGAGGAGTGTAAAAGGGAACTTTTTGTTTCTGATCCTTCCAGTGTTACCTATGATCTTCTGAACTAGGACTCTCAGACCTTGGCCTTAGATTGGTCACTTTTTCTATAGCTCCTTCCAGCAGCAAACCCACTGACTATCTTATGTTAACTGACAGTGAATATATTCTTGAACTAAACATGGTGGAGGTACATGGTTTATAAATGGGACCAAATATTTAAAATCAGAATTGTTCCTCATATACTCTTGCTGTTGTAACTCAAGTGTATATTTCCTTTCACTTCCCATAGCTGTGAGGGTGAGAGGAGGTCGGGGACATGAGAGGGTTTTGTGAAGTAAGTTTTGCCTCCCTTTGAATGTAACAAATAAATTTTGATCTTTCTTTACTTTCCCTTCCCTTTTCATTCCTGTTTTTTGAAGCAAAATGTATTTATCAAACAGCGTTTCACAGATAGCTATGTTCAGTCTCCCATTGATCTATGGGGCCTGTACAGACATCCTGCGTTTGTATGGCTAGTGACCTTCTTAGGCTTTTCCTTATGGAGAAAAAGGATGATCTAGATTTATCTCACCAGGGACTATCCATTCACGTGTTTTCTTTCCAACTTTATTGAAGTATAATTGAAATATAAAAGTTATACACACTTAAAGTGTACATTGTGTTAATGTGATACACATATTTGTTGTGAGATGATTATCACAATCAAGCAAATAAATGCAACCATTACCTCACATAGTTCTTTCCCTGTGGTGAGGACTCTTACAATCTTCTTAGTTGATTTCCATTATACTTATCATTATGTACATTAGACCCCCAGAACTTAAAACTGAAAGTTGACACTCTTTCACCAACATTTCTTCATCTCCCAGGCTTCCCTCTCTCCCTATCCCCAGTCATGTTTTTAAGGTTCTGTCACCTTAGATATCATAGTTAGCTTGTGCTTCTTCATAGGTTTATTTTTCTAGCATATTTTCTCTTTTGGAAGGCATGCAGATTATTCTTTTTGCTTTGTTGTGATTATTATCTTCTGTGCGATCTACTGTCTGAAGTCTTATCTGGGACTGGAGGATTTGTTTCCAGGTGGCTCACCCACATGGTTAGCAAGACTGGGGATGGGGAATCTCAGTTTCTCTGTATGTGGACTTCTCCACAGATCAACTGCCATGTTTTTATAGCATGGCAGCTGACTTTCCCCAAAACAAGCAATCCAAGAGACTAAGGTAGGAAAAAAAAACTCTTTTTTTTGAGTTAGACTTAGAAATCACACATTATCACTTCTGTTGTATTTTGTTGGTCACACAAGGCAACACCTGATTAATTGGGGAAGGAGACCACCCAAGGGCATGAAGACCAAGAGGTGTGCATCTCTGGGGGACCATCTTGGAGCTTGGCTACCATACCATCCATGTGAATGAAGAAGGAAAAAAAAACACCTTCTAAGTATTAAAAATAGGAATGATAATAACAGTAATAGTAGCTAGTACATTTCTGTATTGTTGATTTCCATATAGAAACTCCTTGTGTAATTTCTGGGTTAGTATTCTCTCCTGGTACCCTTCTTTCCTCCTTGCCTCTGTTTTGTCCATCACTTTCATGGATTCTTTCTTTAGTCTGCCCTGTGCTCAGGGGCTTACCTTTGGTTCTTTTCTGTTCTCACTGTATACCCTTTACCTGGATGACCTCATAGGTGCTCACTTACTGAGGACTAAAGTGCATATTTTCTGCCTAAACTTGTTTCATTATAGGCATCTATCTTCAAAGGCATTGCAAACAGAACATGATGAAAACATAGTTGATTGCTTTCCTTGCTAAGCCTGCTTTTCATATCCTTCATTTCTGGATGAGTGACCTGCCTCATCACTGGACTGTGAACTCCTTGGGGGTGGGGCCTGCTTCTTATCCTTTTAATCCCTGTTTCTAACCTGACATCTGACATGAAGTTGACATTGGAGTGTTTGCTGAACGAATGCATGTGTTGTGAAACCTCCATCTGTAGGCATCATTATACTTTTCAGAGTAGTAGAATGCAAGACTGGCAAAAATAAATTATAAGAAAACTTTGACAGAGACAATATTTTTCTATTTTCTTTTTTTCTTACTATGTTGTCTAGACTGGTTTTGAACTTCTGGGCTCAAGCAATCCTCCTGCTTCAGCCACCCGAGTAGCTGGGCTGCAGGTCCATACCACCATCCATGACTGCCTACTAGAAGAATTTTTAATATATAAGTAATGCATTAGTGTAACATGTGGTAAAATAAATATATTACATAAACAATATTTGGAGTTATTTTTAGCACTTATTTATGAAGCAGAAAATATGTCATCAGAGTCATTATCAACGATTTCCTGAAGCCTTAATGATAAATACTGCCAAAAAGTGTACATAATCCTGGAGGTATCAACCAGATGGAAACAAAGTCATGCCTTTTCAGAAAGTCCTTTATTTAGTATTCTAATGTGATCTTTTTTAGCCACCCTTGGAAAACCAGCCCCAGCGGAACTCCAGCTTTCTCCTTTGACCTACGCCGTCTATATAGTACACTACACTGGTTCTGAGAAGCTGAGACTGAAATCTCTGTTGAAGGACAGGAAAAGAGAAAGTTCTGTTGTTATTACTCCTTAGGGTAGTTAACATCTACTGACTTTTTTTCTATGTGCCAGATAATGTGCTAAGTAGGATAGGTGCTACTATCTTTAACCCATGTTAGAGATGAGGAAACTGAGGCTCTGAAGATCACACAGTAATAAGAGATGAATTCAGGTTGAGATTGAGGCTGCCTGACTCACAGTCTCTTTGGGGCCCTCTCCAGATTCCTCACCCTCTGGCCTCTTTTGCCTTAATGCATGCTGTATGCTTTCTTAGAGGAGATAGTATGTCTAGAATCCCTGTGTTAAAGCGAACTCTAAAGGTCATGTATGTAGCCTATAAATCTCCATATGCTAGATACAAGACTCTGTAACTCCTGCTCTTATTTTCATGTTCTAATTTGAAACTCTCAACAGCTCAGTGAAGTAGCTATGAAAGCTATTATCACCATTTATGGGAAAGTGGGGACTCAGGCAGCTAAGTTACTCTCCAAAAGCCATCTAATAAGCTGTGACAAAGCTGGGACTAGGATCTGAGTCTCCTAAATACCTAGTTCATTGTTTTTCTTCTGTTTTAGTGTTCACAGTTATGAGTATAAGGCCAGATTTCTAATCATCATTAACCAGGAGATACACATGACTGTTATGAGATATTTCAATGTCAGTTTTTTAGATTGGGGATCAAAGGACTAATACCTGTCATGTTCTTGAGAACTCCCCTAAAGGTGACAAAAAATAAAATACAACATAATGATTTGATATATCTTTATATTGTGAGATGATTGCCATGGTCAAACTAATTAACACATTTAACTTATTTGAAATAAATTTATTATCCCAAGATTCCCAGACTCTCATAATAAAGGTCCTGGGTCCTCCTGCAAGGTGTGCTTTAATACTACTTCTTCCCACAAGAGGGCGCCCAAAATAGTTTGGGGGCTAGGAGATGAAAACAGTGGAATAACAGATTCTGAAAATCCTGCTTCCTTTCTGGTTTATTTCCCAAGTACTCTCTTCCCAGTGTAGACTCAAGAAAGGAAAAAAAAGCAGATGGTGTTGAGGCTGATGGTAGTGTGTTTTCATATGGTCATGGTATAGGATGGAGGACTTTCATCTGAAGAAACTTGACCCTGAAAGATAAAGTCCTTTTGAGCAACTGGTCAGCAGTACATTCTCATCACTTGTTTCTTTCTCCTGTTATAACTTTGTCCTGGAAAGCTGCTCTTTACTTCTGTATGTGAGAATTGGATCAGCTGCCTTAGCACTGGGTCAGTAATCTTGCTCCATTAGCCTATTGGAGATGCATCTGTCACTTCCTACTTTTGGACTTAAAATGGTTTCTACTACTTTCTTTATAGAAGGTAGATTGATATTAGGGGAGAAGATCCCATTGGATCATGCCCTTTAGCAGTACTTCAACATTAGCAAAACCTGTATTTCAGTTAGGCCAGGAGTAAGAAGGTTGCTGTGGCTTTGACAGATACCATAAAGTTCTGAATCTACATTAGAAGAATAAATTTAGCCAACCACTAGGAGTATGGGTAAGGGGTGGGGAGATGCAGGCATTTTCTGTATGTGAAAATTAATTGAACTATTGTTTTCATTAATACCCTGCAGATCTTTTTTCTCAGAAATATTTAAGAAATTTAAGTGTGAGAATAATATTCAATTACAATATTTCCAAATGTCAAGTTAATGTATTCAGGGAGAAAACTCAAGAACTCAGTATGAGGTTCACATCACATCTGTTTTTACCAAGTACTTTTGGGATCCTTTAAGGCAAGGACACTGGGAGACCTTAACTTCTTTGTAAGACATGGAGGTGAAGATAAGAACATCTCTTCTACTTCCCTTCAATTCATCTTTAAAAATGGACAGGAGGATTTCTCAGTATAGCCTATTATTTCAGGAAAAAATAATATGAGACATATTAGTTGCAGAGAAAATGATATTCATAAATAAAAATGGCATTACTTTTTAGGATGAAAAGAAGGTAAGGCCACTAAAATGAGAGTTTGAATAATGTAACCCCCAAGCTAAGATGTAATTACTGAATTTTTTAAAATAGTAAAGCAATAATTTAGTAATTCGAAAAATCCACTCAACTTTCTGTAGACCTTTAAGAATTACTGTTTGTTTTTTGGAGTGGAAGTAACACCTTTTGCAGTTAGTTTTTGGAACATGGCTACTGCTGAATAAAGGGTTCCCGTCGTGCATTGTAATTCTTCTGTACAATTTCACTAAAAGAATACATTGGCATATTGTATGGTTTACAATTAGCTGGAAATAGAAATGAAAAAAAAATCCACAGAGCCTCAACAATGAATTAGTTACTCTGAATATTTTATTTTTCTAACAGTGATACTATGTAAATGGAACAAAATGTCAATAAAGACTGGTTGGTATTTAGTCTGAGAATTAAAACCAAAACTCTCTTAAGGTACAAAACTAATCAGTGACAAGATTTTTTGATTCTTCCAAAGAGTTCCTTCATAAGGCAATTTAGCTTCTGTCTAAACCTGCCCTTGAAGACAATTGAGATTCTAGCAATCCTGTCCTTGAAGACATGTGGGTTAGGTCTGAACCTGTTATTTTATTTCTATCACCCCAAATCAAACACTGATGAGGTTTTGTGACCTGGAAGTCCCAGTTGTCACTAACATAGTTAATAAATTGTCAAAACATGTGCAGTTATTATATGACAATGATTATCTTAAGTAATAGCAATCCTTTAACCTTTAGGCTGTAGGTTCTTTTCTTTCTTCCTAATTCCTTCCATATATTTTAGAGGGGTCCAGCCAGGCAGTACAGACTGTTAAGAAATGTGAAGGGTCCGGGATTTTTACCTTATTTGTAAGCCAGCAAATTAGCCTGAGACAGTTTCTTGGATGATGGCAGGAGGCACAAGATCCTTGGATCAGAGATGAATAACTGTTTATTGCTCACAGCAGTAGCAGAAGCCAGAATATCAGCATTTCTTCTCTGATTCTCATAACCCTCATACCCACATAATGATGTGAATGGGGCCACACTGTATTGTCATGCTCATGAATTACAATAAAGGAGAGGAAACCTGAGCTTAAGAAACTCAAATCATATCTAATGGATAGTAAGCACTCACAACCTTTTGCTCCAGAGAGTGATATTATTTTTATTATACTAAACACTAGTCATGTCCATCTTCAAAGCCTGAGAGTAAACCTGATCTTTACTAGACACTATCTCTGTCTTTCAAGGCTGTTTGTTATACAAATATCCTTGAAAAGTTATACCAGAACAGAGTCATTCAGTGCTTCACACAATGTGCAAAACACAAGGTCCATGGAGAATTGTCTCCCAACACAGACTAAGGCCAAGGTGGCCTCTGAGGAATCATTGGCCTGATCCATCCTTGAGTTGCTGCTGATAGGACAAAGCATGACAGTTATCACCATCTTCCTGTCTCGAAGAGTTTGGTCCTGAAGCTACTTTGTCACTCCAAAACAAAAAATCTGCACTCCATATTGACTCCTTGTTTAGCCAGAAAATTAGGGAGGATGTCTCTTGGTCACCATCATTTTCCTTATGACCTGATGTTGGGGGCCCCAGTGGTACAAAAGATAACAACCTAGTTGGATTTATCACCATTCCCCACTTAAAAAAACTGACTTGACTGAAGCTTTATGTAGCCTCGGATCAGAGGCTCAGAGCTTTGAAGGGAAAGACCATTCTTTTGGAAGGAAAGATGTGGAATTTGGAAAACTCAGGCCAACTCCTAGTCCCTGAAGAAAAATTAGTCTCCTGACATAGACTTTAATAAGCTTCTGGACCAAGAGGCCAGGAGGCCAGCCAAAAGGTCTTTGTGTATCTGCCATATTTTATTCATCTAGATAGAAATATTATTTAAAAATAAGTAAGCTGTATAATCTGAAATTAACAAAATTTTGAATTGTGGAACTGTGTCAGTCATGAAAACCCACAAGTGATTCTGTCTTTAAAAATTACATTTCCTGAAAAATGCTTTCATTTTGTTCCGCTCTTGTCTGATTCTAGGAATTCCAACTCTAGAGAAGGTTGTACTACTGGATTGTATTTCATGGACTGTTAAACTTGCAAGGATCATAAAGTCCTGCAGGCCAAACTGGACCTGAGGACTAAGTTCAAGCAATAACCCCTCGCCAGAGGATCACTGTCCATCCAGTTAGAAAAGTAGCTGGGGGAATTATAGCCCTGGAAGGGGTGAAGCCTTGTATCTATTCTAAGCTTTGCCATTGATTGACTATGATACTTTATGGCTGACATTTGTCTTCTCCCAGCTGAGGTGTACTCAGATCCAAAAAAGAGTGAAGTCATGTGATCTTTTAGTATTGTAGCTTTGACATGCCTCTGTGGTTTCTAAATTCCAGAATATGTGAATATTTGAACTTTTAAAAGGGTGATCCTTTTTCTAATAATAGAAGCAACATGTTTATTTTAGAAAAATAAGGGAATGTAGACTCAAAAAGAGTGATTTTTTTAATCTTATTACCAATTTTAGCATTTTTTAAATTGTATATGTGTGTGTGTGTGTGTGTCTGTGTGTGTGTGTGTGCGTGTCTGATAAATTTGGGATCATATTGCTCTGTAACTTGCCTTTTTTACTTAACAAAATAGCATGCATATCTTACCATAGCACTTGGACTTTATCCTGAAGCCAGTGTAGTGCTATTAAAAGGTTTTAAGTAGTTGTGTCCCTGTAAGTCATCCCTTTTCACATCAGAGATAGAGAAGAGAGAAGAACACTTTCATGCAAGTTTATCTCATTCCATTCTTTACTACTTTCTGCATAGAAAAAGAGCAGCTTGTGATTATCCTCATTAAAGATGGGAATTATAGATTATTCTAGAAGTTTAAACATCTTGAGATGCTGTATTATGAGCACTTGTGTGTGTACATTTATCTGTTATGGAAACAAATTAGAAGGGCACATTTCAAGCTATTAATCATATGGACACTATTTCATCACATCCTAAGCAGAACTGTCAATTACAAATATCAAGTCTCACAGCCCCCAACTCAGACATTGAAAACCATTGAGTCAATTTTTAGTAGGAGGTGGACAATTCTTACAAAATTGCTTTTCATGGGCAAATTAATTTATGATTATTTTATTCCAAATGCAGATTCAGAAGAATATGAGGTAGTGTGCAGAATTAGACACAGAAAAGTATGGGACATTTAACTTTGAAAATCTAAGGAGACCAACTAAAGGAACCAGAAAGGGTGGATGCCATGAAGTGTCTGGACAAGTCAATCCAAGTCTGTTTCCTAGCAGCAAAAGTAAACAGGAAAATACACTGGCTTGCATAGTTTTATTGTTGCTGCAGAAAAATATGTATTCTTCTTTTCCCTAGACAAATTTTATCCTGAAATTTATGATATTTTTCCTCATGTGAGAGACAATAGGTTCTAGTACACATCTCTAACTACAGTTTTGCAAAGGAACAACAACCCCACTGAAGTGGATAATTTCTGTATTGACCTTGTACATAAGGGGTGAGAGTTTAATATTAAATTAGAATTCAGTTTAGACATGTCTTTGGTGGTTGAGATAATACAATCTCAGAACTTGAGTTTCTGATAATCTAATTTAATACAGAAATAGAACCTGGAAAATGCGGGCGATTATCTAGCTACCATGCCCATCTGATTTTAAGTGTCAGGTGCTCAAGGGAGCCATTGACTGTTGGTACTTTGCATAAGAATTACATTGGAAATCTTGATCAGGTAACTCTGAGTCTCAGGGTCTAGGTTTATCTGCATATTTTGAGTAGGCCATTTGGGCTGGAGATGTGGCTCAGTGGTAGAGCACATGCCTAGCATGTGGAAGGCCCTGGGTTCTATCCCCATCACTGCACAAAAAAACAAAAAGATTATCTTGAATAGACATTCATTGAAGTTTGGTTTAGTAAATAGCTGACTGATGCTTTCCTCCCTCTTGGTACTCTTTCTCTGCTAGGAACCATCTTACATGAATTTGCTTTTTTCCCATGTACTGGCTGAGTTCTCCCTTATTTGTCCCTCAATGATCTTCTCCTCTTCTTTTTCCCAGTTCTACCATTGTGCAGCCTGCATCTGCCATGTTTCTGGACAACAGCTGTCCTGGGAATGCAAACACAATTTTATTTCAAAAATAATTCCTACCATAGTTACAAAAATAGGAAACAACCATTAATAAGAACTGATTAAATTATGAAATGGTAATATGATGGAATCCTATGCAGCTGTTAAAAAGATGTTGTTAAAAATGTAATAGCATGGATAAATCTCCACAATAAATTTTAAGTGGAATAAAAACCCATATGTGTATGTGAATGTGTATGTATCTACATGTATTTCACTGGATTGATTGATGCAGATATGTGGAGAGATTATCTACTTATTAATCTATCAAGACAGACACAAACACAGGCACAGACACACAGGGAACATATATCTTTGGGTGGTGGAGTTAGAGGTGTTGGTTTTTTATTTTACATTTTGCTGGTCCATAATTTTAAAATTTTCTATACTAAGCATGGATTATTTGTGTTTAGCTTTTTTTTGGTATGGGGGATTGAACTGAGGGATACTTAACCACTAAACCACATCCCCAGCCCTTTTTTATATTTTATTTAGAAACAGAATCTTGCTGATTTGCTTAGGTCCTCACTAACTTGCTAAGGCTGGCTTTGAACTTGTGATCCTCCTCCTGCTTCAGCCTCCAGAACCACTGAGATTATATGTGTGTATCACCACACCTGGCAGATGATTTGTGTTTAAACAAAAAACATAAATGTAAAGCACTTTGATGTGGCATACAAAGTCCCCCCCCCCTTTTTTTGGTATTGGGGGTTGAACTCAGGGGCACTCACTACTGAGCCACATCCCCAGCCCCTTTTTGTATGTTTTAGAGCAACTCACTGAATTGCTTAGAGCTTTGCTAAATTGCTTAGGCTGGCTTTGAACTTGCGATTCTCCTGCCTCAGCCTCCAGAGCTGCTGGGATTACAGGCATGCGCCAGTGTGCGTGGCCACAAAGTCTTTTGATATGTGATCATTTCATATTCTTTTAGCTTCTGTTTTGATAGTCCCCCATTCTTTAACATATACATTGTAAACTCCAGTCACACAGGGTCACTTGACTTTCCCCAAGTGTTCTGGAACCTCTCATACCCTATTGTTAGCTCCTAGTAGCAGGTGATGAGTGGGTTGTAGCCATATCTGTATTTTCTGCATGTAGTGCATGTGTGTCACTTAGTAAGTACTTAGTACCTGTTTGTTGAATGAGTGGCCAACACATCATACTCTCCCAATTTGAATGAGACCCACTTTCCTCCTTATTCACTAGTGCACTTCTGCCCTCTCACGTTCAAATCACAGACTGAGTCATGTTCTTGAAATAAAAAGAGGCAGTTTGATTATCAAATGATGGACCCTACAGCATACATCTAGCTATGCTTTGTGATCATGGATTTGGGGTATGCTCTGAACTTTTCCAGGGTTGTTCAGTCATGAACCCTGTATATATAACCATGCCCTTATACATTGTTTAACTTCTAATCAATCTCATTCCTTGTCTACTTCATGAAAGCACCCCATCATTTTAGGGCTTATCTGGAACACATAAAAAGAGATGATCCAAAGACATTCTAACTATAAAAAGCTGTAGGATCTATTTCTCTCCTGAAACAACATATCTGGCTCCCTTTCCCTCTAAAAATGAAATCAGACCTTGCAGAGATCATAAGTTTAAATAGCACCACCTAATTAATTTTTCTGGTCAATTTTATTTCAAAAGCAATAATTAAGCATGGTTCTCTACAACATCTATTCTTTCTTTTCCCCAAGGAGAGATTCTGTATTGCTTCCTTTCTTGTTTTTGCTCAGCACTTTGGCATGTGTGAGTTTTCATTAACAATTCTGAATGCAGGCAAATGCAATGTGGTAGGAACAAACAAATCAAGGCTGTATAAATTAATAATCCTTTTAGCACCATTGTCCTGCATGCCTTTAGAAATTAATTTTAATACCAGCAAACAAGTTCAAAAACTCCTCCTTCTCTAGCTATTGTAAGGAACTCAAACTTCCTTTGGCAATTTTGTGAGTGATAAAAGCTCATTCATTTTTTCCTATATTTAAGTAGCAAGTACCATACGAATTTATGCAAGAACTACAAAGAAAATGAATGGAGAGATACCATCCACTTACATTAATCAGTATGGTATTGATGATAATAGGTGTAAATTATGACATACCTTTCACTTTCTCTTCCTGTATCTTTCTGAATTATTTGGTTTAGTAATTTATCTTATTAAATCCTAAAGAATTTCTTCAGAAAATATTATGTAATAAGAACCTCAAATAAGTTACCAATAGGGAAGTAGTGTCTTCTAAAGTGATAGCACAGAGCACAGTAAAACTTTATCATTAACAGTAGACATACTCATGCTAAATTGAAGCTTGACTTTAATCCCAGCCTCACCAAGAGGAAACCCTATTCGTTAAGATGAAGTTTTTAACTTCAACATAAATCAGTTTCCTGTGTGTAAAATAGGGAAATTGTAATATTTACCTCATAGAATTACTGTAAAAATTACATGAATTAATCAACATTTTAACTTATACCCTAATAGCTAATGACATTGAGCATCATTTCATGTGTTTATTGGGCATCTTAACATCCTCTTTGGCAAAGTATCTGTTCAAGTCTTTTGCCCATTTTTATATTAGATTGTTTATTTACTCCTAATTTTTTGAAAATACACAGTTTTAGATTTTGAAATAGTTTAAGATTCAAGTAATTGCAATATTAGTACGGAGGCTTTCCATGTGCTCTTCACCTAGATTTCCCCAGTGATAATATCTTAGAAAATCATAATCTACATCTTCATAGATTTTATAGTTTTATATTTTACATTTGAATTAATTTATGTGAAAGTACTGTGATTTTAGGGAGAGGTTCTTTTTTTTGTAAGTAATTTTTCTGACATCAATGCTGAATGACTCTCTTGGCTCCACTGAGGTGCTTTTAAACCCTTGCAAAGTTCATTTGGTCATGTTTGTGTGGGTCTCTTTCTGGAATGTGAATCCTATTATGGAGATTCGTATGTCTATATCATTACCAATACCACACTGTCTACTCTCTACTGGAGATTTAGAGGAAGACTTGAAATTGGGCACTTGGATTCCTCTAATTCTGTTCTTTTTCAAATTGTTTTGTTTACTCTGGGTTTTTTTGATTTCCATGGGAATTTTAGGATCAGCTTGTTGTATGTGAAAAATATCTTGCAGAGATTTTGATAGGAATGATATAAAATCTATAGATCAATTCAGAGAGAAGTAACATTTTGCTATGTTAAATCTATATGTATTTTGAAGCGCTGTTCTTAGCAGAATGCACATTTAAGACTCTGTTGTACCTTCTTGGTGGGTTGGCCCTTTTTAACATTATGTAATGGTCCTCTATATCTGTGATCATTAATTCTCTCTGTTTTGTAATCCACTTTGATTTTAATATAGCCACTCCAGCTTTCTTTTCATTAATTTCTATGATATATCTTCTTTCCTTTTAATTTTCACATATTTGTGAATATCTCACAAATTCTGTCATAGTCAAAGAATATCCTTTGTATCACTTTAATCCTTTAAAAATATGTTTAACATTGTTTTATGGCCGAACTTTTGGTCTATCCTGGAGAATGTTTAATACTCTCCTAAGAAGAATGTGTATTTTGGTCTTGTTAGAAGAGTGATCTATAGAGGATTGTTTGGTCTAGTTGATTTATAGTGTCATTCAAGTCTTATGTTTCCTTGCTAATTTTCTGTCAGTTTTACTATATATTCCTTAAATGCCTAAAACTAAGGATTCTTCCAGTATTTGCAGAGGGGCTCTATGTGAATGTTCAGTCGTCTCAAACACTTGGGTAGGCAGTTGATAGCTCTGCTTTAGCCATCATTTCTTGCTTATGCAGAGCCTCAAGAAACTAGTGCGTTCTTGTGTCTTTCTTGAGCATTGACACAGCCCTATGCATGTCTGTGACCTATATTTCCAAGAATGTGTCCAAGTTTTAAAAACCCCAATGGCCATCTCCTTCCCCAGTTATTCCTATTGAGCTTTTCATTTAGTCTCTCCTTTGCCCCAGGTATATCTACCACCTTAGGCAATCTATAGCTAAAACCCTTGTTTTAGCAATATCTTAATGATATTTCTTGATGAAATGCTACCTGGGATGTTCTATCCCTTTGGTAAATTTCATGATTCTCATCAGTTTTGCTGTTTTTTTTCTTTTATGGAGGACATTTTTTCAGAGGCCCTTACTCTTATCATTTACACTGACATTGATTTCCATTCTTTTTTGTGGGGAGAGGAGTACCAGGAATTGAACCCAAGGATGCTTAACTACTGAACTACATCCTCAACCCTTTCTATATCTTATTTATAGACAGGCTCTTGCTAAGCTTCTCAGGGTCTCGCTAAGTTTCTGACAGTGGCTTTGAACTTGCCTGCCTCAGACTCCTGAGTCACTGGGATTTCAGGCATGCACCATGGTGTTTGGCCATTCTTTTGTTTTTAAATACCTATGTCATTATATATGAAATGAATCTCTTGTGGACAACCTATGGTTTAAAATATCTGTCATTTAACTGGGTTGTTAAGCCATTTGCATTTAATGTCATTATTGACATGTTTGGATATAAATTTTTCATTTCATTATTTGTTTTATGTTTTATTCCTTTCATTTCTTATTCCTCTTTTGATCCTTTTTTTGGTTTCCTTTGGGTCACTTGAACTTTTTTCATTAGTCCATTTTACCTCTTTTTCCTGATATTTCTTTGTATAGCTTTGGGGTTTAAGTGATTTCTTTAGGGGGTTACAATATGCATACCTTAGACTTCATAAAATCGATACTTAACCACATTAATCTAAAGACAGAAATTTTCTATCATATAGACCTCTTTTCCCTTATACTTTTATATTTCAGTTCTGTTATCCAAATATTGAAAATAGCATCAGACATTGTTATGTTTGCTTTTAATTCTGAAATATTTGAAGAACTCAGGAGAATAGTTTATTTTATTTGGATATTTACCTTTTTCATTCTTCTCCCTTCAGTCCTAATTTTCCAATTTTATTTTTAGTTATAATTTCCCTTCTATATAAAAAGTGTCTGTAGAGCATTCATTTACTATGAATCATTTTAGTTATCAATTATCTGAGAATTTTTTTAAAATTTCACCTTCATTTATGAAAGACGTTGTCGTGGGATACAAAATTCTGGGTTGAGAATTCATTTTTTTCAGCACTTTAAAATATGTTGCTTCTTTCTTTTCCTTCATGGTTTCTTATGAAAAATTCAGTCATTCAAATTGTTATTCTCCTATAAACAATATGTCATTTTCTCTAGCCACTTTGAAGATTTTTTTCATTCTTTTTGTCTTCTACTCTTTTATTCTGATATGTCTGGGAGTGTGTTTCTTTGGGTTTATCCAGCTTGAAATTTGCTAAGCTTCTTGAATACATGGATTTATATAATTTACAATTTGGGGAAATTTTCAGCCTCTACTTCAAATATGCTTTTCTGTACCACAATTTTTCTCTTTTTATTCTGGGACTCTGATGATACAGATACTAGATGTTTTGTTATTATTTTGCCTATCCCTAAAGCTCTGTTCATTTTCTTTTAGAAAATATTTTCTTTCAGATTGGAGAATTTGTATTTTTTTATTAGTATATTTTTAATAATATATTTTATTTTTAGTTGTCAATGGACCTTTATTATTTTATTTATTTATTTAATTTATTTATTTTTTATTTTGGTTCATTGTACACAAATGGAGTACAACTATCATTTTTCTGGTTGTACACAAAGTAGAATCATACAATTTGCATATTCATACATATACATAGGGTAATGATGTTTGTCTCATTCTATTATCATTCCTTCCCCATGCCCTCCCCACCACTCATTTTCCTCTAAGAATTTGTATTGTTTATCTTCAAGTTTACTAACTTGAAGTCATCTCCATACTACTATTGTACCAATATTTTTCTTTGGTTATTGTGTTGATCATTATTAACATTTCCATTTGGTGTTAATTTATGTCTTCTAATTCTTTCCAAGACTGTGTATTTGCTGGGTGCATTGGCACATGCCTATAATCCCCTGGACTTGGGAGACTGAGGCAGGAGGATCTTGAGTTCAAAGCCAGCCTCAGCAAAAGCGAGGCCCCAAGCAACTCAGTGAGACCCTGTCTCTAAATAGAAACAAAATAAGACTGGGATGTGACTCAGTGGTTGAGTGCCTCTGAGTTCAATCCTGGGTACTGAAAACATAAACAAACCAAAAATCGGTCTATCTTTCCATTCCCTTCAAGTGTATTTGTCCTTAGTTGCTGGGGTACTATAATAGCTGCTTCAGCATCATTGTCTGATAATTCCATCATGTGCATCATCTCAGTGTTGGCCACCGTTGATTAAATTTGCTGATGTGAGTTCAGATTTCTTTTTTTAGTTCTTTCTATGCCTAATGATTTTGGACTATGTCCTGGACATTTTGTATATTATGTTATGAGGATCTAGATTTTGTTAATAGCCTATGGAAATCAGGTTAATTTTATCTTTTTAAACATGTGTGAGTGTGTTTAGCAAATGATATTTATGCATGTCCTTTAGGAAGGTAAAAATGCATAGACTTTGCAGTATATTGTTGACTCTTTATTGGGTCAAGTGGTGTCAGCTCAAAGATGAAACTTAAATCTGGCCAAAGCAATCTGTTTCAACTACATGATTTTGAGTGGGAGTGATAATTGTAGGATTATGAAAGAATTTTATTTTATGATTATCTTCCTGGCAAACACAAATTTCCAGGGTCAAAAATACTATATTTTCTTGGAATTTTTTTTATCACCATACAAAAATGTTTTTTGGGCATCTGCTTGCCATTTGTCTGCCACAATTTTCAGTCCCCTGATGGGTATAAAGATGAATAGTACCTACACCAGAGGAAATAAATGTTATTCCTTTTGTTATATAGATTAGGGAATTAGACCCAGAGAGGTTGCTCTGACAGTCAGTGGTAGAACCAGGTTTTCTCACTCTGTATCCTCAGGTTACCTCTAGACAAATAGAAATACATGTTTCAGTGGACAGGTAAGGCATCTATCCATTCAACTACAATGTGAACAGAATGATCCACATCATAAAATTCCTAAATGACAGATACAATTGACTATGCAAAGATTGTGACATTGCTGCTCTTTTACTTATATGGGTCACTTAGGAAAATGCCAGGATTATACAGAAAGTCAAAATATCAATGGTCTATAGTACTTCTTAGAATTCCTTTTTCATTGTGATAAAACAAAAAAATCAATGGAATATACATGCTTGCGACTTGTACATTTATTTTTCCCAAGTAATTTACTTTGATGTTTTGTTTAATCATTAATTTAGCCTCATTTTTTCAATTATTGTTTGTTGAAACATTGATATTGAAAATATTGCTATATGGGTATGTGCCTAGAAAAATCACTTTGCACACAATTGAAAACTTAGTATCTTTGGTTTTTAGGTACAGTTCTTCTTGTGAGATTTTAAGAAATGTGTGAGCTCTTGCTATGTACTGGGAGTTGGACTGTTTGTAGCATACATTTTCTCTGTCACACCTTTAAGTACACTTTGAGACTAGTTCTAGAGTGCTTAATAACATTCCTATACTATCTTCCACCCAACAGCTCTTCTGTTTTTCTCAGCAGTTTGTGGACTTCCCAGTACCTTCAAGAGCCCTTGCCAGGCAGGCATCATTACCCTCTTTTCTGCTAGCTGAAGGTAGCTGGGATATTCTTCTAGGAAAGAAAGTGTGTGAGAGTATCAGATTCAAGCCCTAATTGATGATAGTTTTTTTGGTATAGAATTCTTTCCATTTACTCCACCCAAATATATGATCCCTCCTGCCTGACTTTTTAAAAATGTTTTTTAGTTGTTGATGGACCTTTTTAATTTATTTATATGTGATCCTGAGGATTCCCAGTGCCTCACACATGCCAGGCAAGCAGTCTACCACTGAGCCACAACCCCACCCTGTGCTCTGACTTTTGATGTCTGTATATTTATCTCTGGCTTAACTCTTTGGCTTCCTGACACCCAATCATGTGAATCCTAACTCCTAGTACAGCCTTACCCAAACCCTCAGTCCCACAAACCACCTGGTAACCCCAGTTTACTGCTCTTCAAAGTCCCAGCATTACATGTTAGTGAAAACAAAGAGTCCTACTTAAGGTTGCTTCACAGCAGGTTGAACTGCCTACTCCTGTTGCCCACAACTTAACTGCATCATCTGACATTGTGATCAGTAAATATTGCACTAATTTGCAAGAAAAAATGCAGTACCAACACTACTAGAAAATCAAGTCAAAATTAATTGACTACATAAGATATATGTTGTATGCTGCCCTATGCATTCTTGTTACAACTTCCATTCTTGTCCTTAGGTTTGAGACACTTGCTTCTCTTCAGTTAGATATATTATCATGGTAACATTGGAGAGAAAGCATGGCTGAAAAGGTGAGGTTTCCATATTTGATTTCTAAGCATTTCCTGACCAGGCTTCTAAGGTGTCATTGACTGCTCACACTATAGATGGAATTGTAACATTCTATTGTGGTTATCTTTTTGTCCCTGACTTGATTTGTCAGGTCTATGGTTGGAATATGGGTAGTGTCCCCTGGAGTTCCATACATTCAGGATTTAGTCCCTAGGGTGGCACTATTGAGAGGTGGTGGAATCTTTTTGAGGTGGGGCCTAATGGGAGATCCTTGGATCATTGGGAATGTGCCTTGGAAGGGGACTGTAGGACCCCAGTCCCTCTTAGTCTTCCTCTGCTTCCTGGCTGGAGATGTGCCTACTAACTCTGATACACACTCTCATTGTGATATGCTGCCCTTATCAAAGGCTCAAGCAAATGGGGTCACCCAATCTTGGACTTGGACCTCCAGAATAGAATAAATCTCTCTTTACTTCATAAATAGCCAAAATAAACCTTCTTTATTTCCTAAGTAACCTCTGTCAGGTGTTTCATTATAGTGAGTTAAGCTGACTAACACACTCAGTGATCAGAGAGATGAAGAAGAATATAGCTCAGGTGTAGGCTGGACTGGAAGGTGTATAGCATGATGGGAGTAGTGGTAACAATAGATTTGGGAATCATAGATATTATGGTTTGAATTTATACCTTTAACTGTGCATGATCTGAAATAAGTTTACTTCAATGCTCTAAACTTCAGGGTTTTTTTAATCTTTAAAGTGGAGATAGTAATCTAATAGGATTGTTGTGAGGATCAAATGAGTTATTTTTTGTAGTATACTTGTCACTGTACCTGCCATTTACATTCTGAGAGGCTATATAACTTGCCCAGAATCAACCACTGTGTACTTGGTGGAGTACAATCTGGAACTTGGGTCTGCTTGATTACAAAGACTTTTACTTTTTTTTCTATTTGTTATTAGTGCATTGGTGCATTAAAATTGCTATGTGCTGGCAGTTGTACTAAGTTTGTAGCATACAGAATTGTTGTTACATATTCATACATGCACACAATATAACAATATAATTTGGCCAGTATCACTCCCCAACACTTCCCTCCTCCCTCCCTGCCTTCTACCTCGTGGTCCCTTTCCTTTATTGATCTCATTTTGATTTTCATAAGATCCTGGCCCTCACCTTTCTTTTCCTTTTTACTCTCTAGATTCCACATATGAGAGAAAACATATAGTCTTTGCTTTTCTGAGTTTGGTTTATTTCGCTTAACATAATGGTCTCTAGTTCCATCCGTTTTTCTGCAAATGACATGATTTCACTTTTTTAATGGCTGAATAAAACTCCATTGTGTTACCACATTTTCTTTATCTATTTATCCTTTGATGGACACCTAGGCTGGTTCCATAGTTTGCCTATTGTGAATTATGCTGCTATAAACATGTGTATGCATGTATCATTATAGTTTGTTGACTAATTCTTCAGGATAAATACTGAGGAGTGGTATAGCTGGGTCATATGGTGGTTCCATGCCTAGTTAAAGGCCTTTGCTCTTTCTATTCTGTTTTTTCAAACCATTACTAAAGCATTTGAACTGTTATTACTTGGACATTTAGGTGCTCTAGGCTGGAAGGAACTCAATTGTCATCCATTATGCCACTGATCAGATATTTAAATTTCTTTCACAAGATATTTCACAAAGTCCTGCCAAGATTTCATAATACTTTTCTTGGGCACCCCAGTTTATCTATAATTGACCTAATTTGTGATGATATTGTACACTCTAAGGCAAAAAACTGCTGTCATTTTAAGTGCCTAACTATGTTTGTGTTATGTTGGAGAAGACACAATGTGGAGAGGAAGGGGCTATCAGAAAAGTATGACAACAGCATAGGGGTGTAATTCAATAAGCAGAAGCCCCTTACTCCTTAAGTGTTGTAGCAAACTACAAAAGAAATCCATCAATAGAGATAATCACTGAAGGAGTCTCCAGTCCAGGATTACTCTGAATATGATAAACATGGTATGATAAACATGGTAGATCATTTGGGTTCATGGCATACCAGCTCAGAAAGAACTGCTTTGACCTGGACCACATACCTTTATGCTGAAATAGGGAATTTCCCAGACTCCTATAAGGATGGGAAGCCTTTCATTGCCATAGTAGAGATAGCACACAATAATCTCACAATTTGCACAGAGTTTATGTGGCCTACCACTCTATTGGACTTGTTAAGCTGTTTGGGTAATTTGCTTTTTAGCTTCCTGTAACACATTTTCTATTACAAGGGCAACCAGTGTATTTCACTCTTCATTACCTGTTGTTCAATACCAATACCTAAGGAATCCAGGATATTTGGTGCTGGAGTCTTGGTTTAAATCCTCATTGTTTGGCTTCCACAACTGAAGCAGGGCTCGGATTTGTTGTTGTAAGACTAAGTGTGGAAACATTCAGCTGCTTTTAGACCAGGGTATGGGGTGGGGGTAGTCCTCCATTCTCAGCTCATTTCAATTTCATATTTTGGGGAGGATGCTGTGCAGTCTTGTTAGATGTCATAATTTTAAACCACTTGGAATAATATTCTCCTTTGCTTTAATGTTATACATCCCTGTGCATGTTCTTCAGTAATTGAAAGGGATATCGGGCAAATTTGATCTGTCTAGCTTTGACTTATGCTGTCCTTATCTTGGCCTTTGTGTCATTAAGAAAAAAATTGGTATTGATCTTGGACCATACCACTACATTGTGCTGCAATTTTTCTTCCTTGCTAGTGGAATATAAATCGATAACAGGCAGCTGCTTTAGAAGAGGGCCAGATATGGTGCTGTCATTTATATATTGTAAATCCAATGATAGCTGATCAAATCAGTGCCTCTCCTGTTCCAAACTTGACATGATTGAATTGTCAATAAAAAAGATTTTACAGTAAGGGAAGGAGAGCTGACAGTGTAAATGTCTGAAAACCCAATGAAGCTCAATATAAAATGAAACAATGAGCTAGGATATCATTTTATAATTTCCAATGGGAAAAAATATTTAGTGAATCATGGCTGAAATTGGGGATGATCACAGGAGGGAAGGAAGCAGGAATGAAAAGCCAGCTATCTTGCATTATAATTTTTCAGAAATCTGAAATGCAAATTTGCAGATGCAAATTTAGGAATTATGCATCGTACTCACTGAGTTGTTTATTTACAGAAATGGTTCAAATACTCTCCACCTCCTCCCTCCTCCTGCACATATTTTCTAGTGATAATACTCAGTTGCTGGGGAAAAAATAAACACTGCCTTCCCCAGGAATCCTGCTGACTTTTAATAAGTGACTCAAGAGCAGATCTGATAGAGCCTACCTTGTATTCTTAAAGTCAGTCAGTGGAGCTCTAGTTTCATTTAATAGACCCCTAAAAGTAGTCAGATTTGTTTTTTGAAAGGAAAAACTATAAATTGGAATCTGTGGAAATTTCTCAGAAAGATATCCCTCTTAGTAAGTGCCCCACCTAACTTAGCTTAGGAAACTGAAAAAGCTGTATTCCTTGAAACTTGAAGAAATTCTGCCAATTTTTCCAAGAGACCTGATTCTTTTGTTTGCAAATATAAGAGTATGGCACTTGTTTGTATGTTGAGAAGCATATGAAGTCCCATAGGGAGAGACCAGGCTGGGAACTGATAAGAGAATGCTGTTTCATTTAAAAGCTTGCTGGAGCCTCGTTTGCATGAAGTTTTTGCCTCAATAGTTGTTCTAAATGCATGGAACCTATTAGGAGAGAATTACCTTCTGAGAGATGCTTTAGCTTCTGGGTTTTCAGCTTGAAAACCAGATTCTGAGGTTGTTGAACCATTTTTTGGAGGACTTATTTTCCAAGTTTCCTAAAGTTGAAGGGTCAAAATCATTTCATGAACCATAGCGATTGCCACTATCACAACAAGCAGGTGTTGTTTCATCAGCAAAAGGCTCCTTATTGGAGCCTTTTGGAAAGGGGTAATCAGCATGTGTCTCTTGGGAATCCTGTGTGTGTGTGTGTGTGTGTGTGTGTGTGGTGTGTGTGTGTGTGTATGTTTCTGGGAATTGCACCTAGAGCCTTGTTCATGCTAGACATGTGCTCTACCACTGACCTATATCCCTAGCTCAGGAATGACTGTTTGATCTGGGGCAAGAAGAGCCTTCTTTCTTGGTTTTTACTTGAAAAGTTTTTTAATTCAAATAAAATTCAACATTATTGTCCTCCTCCTTGTTCATGCAAATTACATAACTAAGCATCCTCTCTTTCTTTTCATGATATGCTTTTCTCCCAGGAAGCTTTGCTAATATTTCTCTCGTTTTAAAAAACTTTTCAAAAGTACTTTGATGGCTTGTTTTTTGTCTCATTCAATCAACTTCTTGATTTGCTTATGCTGACAGTGGAGTTCTTGTAAAGCTGAAGCATTTGATCTCTAGTTTTTTTTTATCATGGATACCATTTACTAGGAGCTTTTCATAAGGCAAAGAATACACTGTTGAAATTACATGTACAGTAGTCCCTCTTATCTGTGGGGAATATGTTCCAGACCTTCAGTGGATGCCTGAAACTGGGTAGAACCAAACTCTATATACTGTATTTTTTTCTCATTCATAAATACTTATGCTGAAGTTTAATTTATAAATTAGGCACAGTAAGAGATTAATGATGCTAATAATAAAATGGGACAATTATTACCATATACTATATTAAAATTTGTGCAAATGTGGTCTCCTTCTCTCAAAGTACCTCATTGTATTATTGATCTTAGCAACCTCAGCATATAACTTTTATATTTTATTATGGAATTGACAACCTTGGCCTTTTCACTTAAAGAAATCACTAGATGGCTTCTCTTTGGCATGTCTGAATTGTCAGCATCACTACTCCTTGTGCTTTGGGACAATTATTAAGTAAAATGAGGGTTCTAAGTAAAATAAGGGTTTCTTTTTTATTTTAAAAATTTTATTTGTTCTTTTTAGACATACATGACAGTAGAATGTATTTTGACATATCATGCATACATGGAGTATAACTTCCCATTCTTGTGGTTGTACATGATGTAGAGTTTCACTGGTTATGTACTCACATATGAACATAGGAAAGTGATGTCCAATACATTCTACTGTCTTTCTGATTCCCATCCCTTCCCTTCCCTTCATTCCCCTTTGTCCACTCCATTGAACTTCTATTCTTACCCTCTTCCCTCCCATCCATTGTGCGTTAGCATCCACATATCAGAGAGAACATTCAGCCTCAGGTTTTTTCAGATTGGCTTATTTCACTTAACATGATAGCCTCCAGTTTCATCTATTTACCTGCAAATGCCATAATTTCATTCATCTTTAAGGCTGAGTAATATTCCATTGTTGATATGTACCACATAAAATAAGGGTTTCTTGAACACAAACCACCACTGATCTGATAACTGATAAGGATACTGGGTGACTGATGGTTAAATAACATGTACAGATGGATGTGCTAGACAAAGGGATGAATCATGTCCTGGGTGGGACAGAGCAGTATGGCACAAGATTTCATTACACTATTGAAACCAGGGAAAATGAAACTGGATAAGGGGGAACTACCGTATTATTTCATTTGATCCCCACCAAAATCTCCATGAAATTAATCAACCAAGTCAGTAAAGAGAAAAAGGAGGGCCAAGAATATTCTATATGCTTGTTAACATTCAGTTTTACTGCACAGGGAAAAGAGTCAGAGCCAAAAAATGAAATGGAAAGTCATGCTCAGAAAGGAAGCTGAGGAACCAGGAAGGGTAGGATCCTTGAAGCCAAGATAAGTTCATGTGGTACCCAGTATAAATAAGACTCTCTAATCTGTACATCCACATCATCAATTTATTGACTCATGCTCTGTATCAAAGGTTATATGAATGGAGTTTGGGGTCACTGATCTTCCAAAATGTTAATTCAGAATAAAGAATTTCATCTATATACATATGTTCTCCATTATTGCCAAATGGGTTCACAGCTTTTATTAGAGACCCATACTAAAAGTGTACTGCATCCTCAGGCTCATACTGCCCTTGGAATTCTTCCATTATCCCCTCAAAGTCAACGCATCTAAAACTTAATTTAACATTTTCCTTGTATAACCTCTCAGCAAATTTCTATTCTCCCCTCCTCACACTGTTTGCTATGGCCATTACTCCTCTTCAAACCATCCTTTGCTTTGTCTCATATGTTCAATATGTCACTATTACCTCTAGGATTCATCCCTCTTCTGATTTTACTTTAACCACCTTCTCTTCGGACCTTTTCTCCTAGTGTCTGGAGTGTAAGATTGCTCTCAGCCTATATCCTTGCTTCTTAACCATCTTTATTTTACAATGATGTCTGATTTATCTTTTGCAAATTACCTTCATCACATAGAGCACAGTATTTAAGAGCATAGTATTTGTGGACAGTGGAATTAGATATATCTGGATTTTAATCCTAATCTCCCCCCTTTTGTGGTGCAATCCTAGTTAAGTTGCTTAATATTTCTGGTCCTCGTTTTCTCCATTAGGAAATAAGGATTATACTAGTACTACCTCTTAGACTTCTTGTTATGACAAAATGAGATAATTCATGTAAGGAGCTTAACTCAGTACTGAAACTTTGCAAGGTTTGGGGAAGGAGCTATTATTTCCTGTTCAAGAGTGTAAACTGTCTCCATAATGCTTACCTCATAGCACACAAAATCCTCTGTCTGAATTTTCAGGCCTGCCAGAAACTGGCCACTGCTATTATCTTGCCAATATTACCTTGTTCCCAGCAAGGAGTGTACATCAAGTCCATCTCTCCTAAATGTCCTCTCATAATGCGTATCTTACTCTTACCTCTGAACTTTCACTCATGCAATTTCCTCATTCTGGAAATGTCTGACCCCATTCCTTCATTCTTCCTTCCTTCAAGTCCCAGTGCCATTCCCTAATATTTTATATTTATTGTCTATACTGCTGAATTAGTACTTTAATCTCTGTTCTGCATTGTTTGTACTTTACTTATGGATTTTTGGTGTTGCGAAATATGAAGCTATCTTGTTTCCTGCTCATTTCATATTTTTATGTATTTTCTGTTCAATCAAAGCACCTTGTAAAGAGGGATCAGGTCTTGCTCTTATTTTATTTTCCATAACTTATAGTGGTTTGTGATAACCATGTAATTACTTGGTTGGTTTATGTAGTCGATTTATCAAACTATCAAATTTTGGGGACAGAAGATGTGCTATGAAAACCCTGCTGCCATTATGTGCATTCTATGGACTCAGTATTTGGAGACCTAGAACCTATTGTCAAGCCGAGTGGTTTGGGCAAAGCCAATTCCCTTCTCTGAGCACCTCATGTTCCTCATTCCCAGAAATATTTTGTTAAATGAGAATATCAGGCTAGGTAAACTTTCTGATTCCCTTCCAATACTGACCTCTTAAGACTTTCGGACTCTGATAAAACTAAGTCTTTGTTCCAAAGATCTTACTCAACTTTGCTATTTGCCTCTGCCCTGGCTTGCTTGGGTTTTGACAGAATGTAGCATCTCATAACAAGGCTTACGTGCTGTCCTTAATTGAAACTGTTTGTCTCTCCAAGTGAGCAGACAAGCCTCAGTTTTAGGAAACCACATCAGCAGATTTCATTCCAGGGTGGGGAACTATTTCTGACAAGGAGCCCCACAAAGTATGTGTGCTTCAGAGAAAAGGGAAAACTGAGTAAACAAATATTCCCTTTGCTGAAGGAGGATGTGGGTTGAAAATCATATTATAGAGGAGGTATCCTGGAGTGTCCTGGGTAACCAGCCAAAAATTTGATCTGGTTTCTCTTAGCATGGGGTAACTCACCACGCCAACTGACATATTTCTCCAGTGACCTCTACATCCGAAAATGTCCCCTAAAACACAGCTGTCTATTCTCTGTGCTCCAAGCCTCACTTTTTGCCCTAATAGCCTGTAAGATGCCATTCTGCAGATGTTTCTTTGGCATTCCTTGACACAAGGGTGTATTAAGCTTCTTTACATTTCTGACATTTGTACAAAGGAATCCAGTTTTGGTGCTCAGTAGTCACTTTTTATATGGTACAGCCATCCATGCTTGAGAAGCTGGGGCATTGTGAAGTGGCATCTTAATATGGTTCTTTCACCATTTCCATCAAGTGCCCAAATCTGGGTGAACATTAGATTGCATTTTGCTTAGTGAGCCAGATATTGCTGGTCAGGATATTCTTGTGAGCAGAGTGGGAAGAAGAAACATGGTCATCTCCTCCAGAATTTTAAGCAGAGGGCTGTCTGCTGATGGCTGCTCCATGAACTAATTACACAAAGTCATCAGGAATATCACCTGGTGTTCTTCCAATTAATGGGTGGTTATGCCCCACACTTCTTTCATTCTGCATCAGTATTATTGAAATGATATTGACATTCACAGGCAGGCTGGTTTTCTAATTCTGACTAGAGAATCAAAGTTTTCTTTAAAAAATTCCCTAACTTTACCTGTCCTTTCAGAAAAACTGAGCATGCCATTAATACTTAATGTTGCATAGAGTGTTTCCACCAATAATACTTTCCCCAGAGATTAGTCCTATGAGTACAGAGGACAGGGTAATTAGGTCTATTGATCTTTGCTACAGCCAGTGCTATTGGAATGGTGATCCACTTTATAAGCAAGATGTGGATATTCATTTTCGCTAAGGAGTAGGATAGCTCTTATTTCTTGAACATTCTTTGTCCTAACAGGCATTGCTAAGCAGCTACTAGGAGATCCAAAAGAACTTAAAGCTCTTTTTTTATAGTCCTGGTATTAGAGAGCAGAATGAGTACACACTGGCTGTGCCAGGAATGGGAAAGTTTTAAAGTTCAATAGATTTGGCCCATGGGGCAATTTTTGTTAAGTCCAAAACTCTCTCAGAGGCTCCTACCATTGCCATTTAAGTTGACAAGTGAAATCTCTGAAAGAGAGTTTCTCAGGTAAAATGTTCAGCATAAAGCCCTTTTTAGGAGACTTCCTTCACAACACGAATGTCAGTATGGGGCAGGTAATAGCTTGTAGCTGGAAATAAGTCTTAAGCAGGTGGCTTTCACAATCACATTAGAACCTAGAAAGGTATATAAACAGCTATCTAAAGACCTAGAGAGTCTGACGTGATTGTTTCCTGGATTGACTGGGTTGTAATTCCTAGAGTGAAAGAACATGAGCTTGCTGAGTCAGAGAGAAGCTCATGGAGAGGCAGGACAACTTGTGTTGATTGCATTAGGTAGCTACCTTGAGCTCTTTCCTCTTTGGTTTACTAAAGAGGAATGGGTTTAAGAAAACTTAAGTTCACCTATTCAGAGACAGTAGATTTAGTTATTTGGCTAGGGGTGGTGGGGTGGGATAGACAGACTGGAGTCTCATTTGCTAGGCAGGCACACAGCCAAGAGGGCAATAGTTCATTTATAAGAGAAATGATCTACTGAAGAAAGCTAAGTTCATTCCCAGGTAGTAAGATCAATTTGACATCAAGTCAGGGAGATCTGGACTGAGGGCTTTTTAAAAAATCTTCTCCTTGTCTTCCCCTCCTCCTCCCTATGCCTATCCTCCCTGCCCCAGTTTCCCATAGGCTTATGGAAATCATAGCCACTGCTTTCCAAACACATCTGCATATGTGTATACATAGCCTGAGTCAACTACAGTGAGATCCAAACATATTCCAATTTAAATATTAACAGTTTTTGCTTCTCAGATGGCTTTGGAATAGAAAAGTAACTCCTTCGAGCTAGAATGGTGAATGGTTTTGAGACTAGACATGCCTGTCAGGTATACCTTCAACAAAGTATTTTGACATGATGAAGTCCTTTAGACACATTCATATCTGTCTCTCATATCTGAAAAAAATAGAAATACTATACTTAGATTTCAGTGAAGATTCAATAAGAACTTAGCCAAATAATGTGAATGTTTGTTAAAGCTTTGGACAGTTCCATTAGTTAAAATATGGCTTTGGGTCTTCACAATGGCTTGCTGTAGCCCTTTAATCCTAGAAAAGGAGAATTGGGATCTTTCAACACTGCTGTCAACAGAATATCTTCTCCTTATTTGGTTTTTAACGAAAACATTTATTTAAGACTTACACATTCTAACCAGTCTAGATACTTGTTCAAGCGTTTCTTGTAAGTATCCTCAAAATTCAAGTCATTTAAGCCTGAAATTCTCAAGACAAGTTTAAACTAGCACCCAAACTCCGTGATCAGTCTGGTGGGAATTTTTTTACAGATACCTGAGGGCAGATTTCAGCCTACATGAGCAGCTGTGTTGATTATGCGACTTTAAAATGACTGGTTTTCATAATTTGACCTTTTTCTCTCAGCTTATGTGACTTAACCTATACTGTATGTAAATGATGTTTGATGTTAAAAGGGAATGAGTCACACTTAAGCAACATCAGTGCCCATTAAGTAGAATATAAATGACTGTCTCTAGATATGCAATAGAGATTTAAAATCATCCCATAGGAGTTGATTTACATAGGAGAGTTTCCTGTGCAGTTACTCTGAAATAAACAGATAAGAAGAGAAAAAAATGAATTTCAGTTAGGAAAATTTTTGTGAATTTAATCAAATGGTTGAATCTGAATTTTCTGCTCCCCTTATTCAATTTTGTTTTCTTTCATCTCTCTGGTTTTACAGTTCCTTCTTCGCTCCCTCCCCCTTCTTTCCCTTTTTCCATTTCTTCCTTCCTTAAGGAATGAAACTCTGTAATTTACCTATGTTAACTACAGAGATGTAATTAGCTAGAGCTGCATACCAAAGTACAAAGCTTACATTTTAAATGACTCAGAGAGAGTGACAGTATAAATGATTGTCCAAACAGGGGCACTTTTGAGAGTGAAAGGAAGTGCTAAAATAATTAACAGATATGTTGCTCTGCAAGGTATAAACCAGGACTGTAGCGGGCTAATCAGGATGTGTAGTTGCACTATCCGTATAGATTACTAGGTTGCCTAGGATTGTGTAAGAGGTTCAGAAAGCATCCAGTCTACTCCCTTTTAGAAGAGGAAACTGAGAATGAAACAGCAGTGACTGGTTCTGATTCAGTTCTTCTAACTTCAAGCCCACGCCTCTTTCAATTATTCCCCCTGCAACCACATTAACCACTTTGAACCACTCTAGCAACCTAGACACAGAGCATGAGACCATCTCATTCTCAGAGTTTTTTTCCGGAATAGCTTTCAGACGTGAAACTTTTCAGCAATGAGAAAATCCAGCCTCTGTTTTCTCCCAAATCAGAGCTTTACAGCTGAGTGAGTGCACTGGTACTGGGTTGAACCCCCATTGCAAACTCATTTGTGGTCTTTCCCCCACTTTTATGTAGTTTAAGAAGGTTCATCAATCCAGAAAAAGCAAAGCTGAATAGATATTATTAAAATAACATTCAGATAATTTAAATTCAAAAATATTTTCCCTCTTAAATTGAAATAAAGTAAATCCTTCATTGCTTTTTGAAGCACACTTTTCAGACTGGCCATACCTGAGTGATTATCTGCTAACCAAACAGGTATAGCAATGGAGTACAGTTTCTCCTGAAATCATGAACTTGAGTTTGTGCTTTTGGGTAAGAGCTGAGAATGAGTGAAACTCTCAGCTGTTGCTGACTTATGTTTTGAAACTGAACAGAATGTAGCTGAAAGATAATGGACCAGAAAGTGGGATGAAGTTTATAAAAGTGGTGCTTACTGTCTCCTTGTGCTGTTATCTTGTGTATCTTCTTTCATCCCTGTTCACACCCTAGATTCATTTGCCCTGGTGATAGACAAGCGGCTTAGAGACACTCTCATTAACAAAGAGGACCAGCTCCAACAACACTCTTTGTTGCTCTAAACTTCATCACCAGTAGTACAGATGACAGAAAACATACAGAAGAGTTTTAGGAGACAGGGAAACAAGGACTTATAGAATAAAAATATTGTCAAATCCTAATGGAAATATGGATGTGATTGATACAAGGCCCTTAACATTAAGATCAATAACTCACTTCCCTTTTATGTATAGTTCAATAATCATTTGTTGACCAAATAGCATTGCTAGATGCCACTATTGATTCTCCTAGCCCATGTGAGTTCTTCCTTTCATTTGTCTAATGACTCTGAGTAGGGGATTTTTCTGTGGCGAGCAACAACAGACAGTGTTGGTGTTTACTTTAGCATGGACTAGACATTTGGATCACAAAGATCAACTGACGCTAGGAGGCTGGAAAGTTGCAACCCACTGTATATCAGGACCAATGAGGGATGGGGGAGGCTTTAATTCTTACTATCTTTCCTCCCTTTCTTCTTCCTCATTAGTGCTTTCTTTCTAGTGAATTGATCACCCTGACACTTTTCCCCTGCTTCCTTCCAAATAAACCTCCGCATATCCAGGCAAACCAGACACTTGGCTTCACAAGTTATAAATGTTAACAAATGACTGGAAAGCAACACCAGCATAACTAACTTCATTATAGTGAACTTCCTAGAAAGTTTGTCGATGAAAGTATATAACATTGTTCCAGTATAGCTGTGGCTTAGTCAATTATTTATTTCCCTGAGTCATTTGCTTATGTACTCCTCATATTCCTTTTGCACATTCTATGCAGTTGACATTTTACTACTTGGCCCTCATTTTGGTTCACTTCCTCTCCTTACTAGAGGCTTGCAGTTTTTCTCCATCTTCTGTCTCTTCTCCACATCATTGACCTTGTAACATGGAAAGGAATAGGAAAAAGAGAACCCTTTGATAAGGGAAAAAAGGGGGATCCCACGAGAATAGAAATGAGATCAGTGGAGTAGAAGAAGGGTATGGGGAGGGAGGATGGGAAAATGGAGGTACTGCAGAATGAAATGATCAAATTATGCTCTGTACATCAATGAATATACCACAATGAATTCCACCCTGATGTGTATCTATAAAGCACCAATTAAAACAACAATAAATAAATAGGGGGAAGATCAGTAGAGTAGAGGAAGGGAAGCAGGGGGAGAGAAAGAGGAAGCACTGGAGATTGGAGTAGAGTAAATTATATTCCATGCAAATATGTTAATGTCAAGATGAGCCCCACTATTATGTTTAAACATAATGCACTAATAAAAAGATAAAAATAAATAACCAACCCCCAAAAGAAAACAATTTGAAAGATAGGGTTCAAAAATGACTTTGGGACTACTGGGGATTTGTGCATGCTAGGCAAGCACTCTACTACTGAGCTATACACCCTGCCTTAAAAAGCAACTTTTCTAATGCATTAAAAAGGTCTCCTCATCCATATACAAGTCCTGTGTTTGGAAATACCTGAAGTCAATAACTATTTTCTTTATTATGTAAGAAATTTAATTATGTACATAAGGCCTTTTTGTGTGTGGGAGTATATATAGGAATACAGTAGAAACTGTAGGTGGTAGTATTATAAATTTCTGAAGTTAGAATAGGTATTTTCTTGTTTTCTGGTTTTATGATACTTACTATATCCTGTGATCTTTAATTACATTACTTCATTTATTTCTCAGGAAAATCCCATGAAAGTGTGGAGTCTTGCCCACAGTGTCATAGCTAGTATGTGGTGGAAGTGAAATTGGAATGGAGATATGTCTGGCTCCAAAGCCTCAGTCCCTTTATATTATACTGTTTCCAGACAAATGATTCTGGGTTTTCCTTCTTAATATTATAGCATATAAGGACAGGTATATTTCCCCACTGGTCTCAGTGTTCTTTTATTTAATTTCTTTATATCCCAAAGTCTGGTAAGTCCCTTTTCTATTTATGAAGCATACTAAGCTTTGATTTGTATTTTGGGATTGGATGAACCCCCTGCCATTTTCTTTCCCCAACACATATGGATTTCTTTGAAGAATCAAACTGTTATTTGAGACTAAGAAGGAAAGGCAGAGTGTGTTAAATTTCTCCCTGTCATGAGGTCATGGTTTTCATTAAAATCTCTGCTTTTTTTGTAGGGAACAACCCTGTGGGCCCCAGCTTATGTTTAATGTGTGTTTTGTGGCCATGGTCTCCTCCCTATTCTCAAGGTCCTTTCATGACTGCTTCATGATAGTCTAACCAAGTCGTGGCAGTGTCTTATAGTGCCTTAGCCTTTAGCATATGGCTGGTATTGCTTACAGAGTTGCTTTCTGTTTGCTCTGATATTGCTCTGGACTGGCAGAAATGCTTTTGAGGCAAGGAATCAAGCTGAAGATGACAATGTACTAGAACAGTGGTTCTTCAACTTGATCTTGCTTCATAATCCCCTGGAGGAACTTGTCAAAACACAACTCTCTGGGCCTTTTCCCAGATTTTCTGATTCAGCAGATCTGAGCTGGGTCCAAGGAATTCACATTTCTAACAGGCTCCTAGGCAATGCTGATGCTATTAGTCCAGAGACAACTCTTTGAAAAAATGGCAGCAGACAATGAAGGGAAATTGGCCTTACCACTTAATATTATCTTTTGTGTATTTGCACTTCTCTTGAGTCTGGCCATATAGTACTTAATACATATAAATGATGCTTGTTTTGGTGTGAAAACTTTATGTGATGCTTATTCCCTGTGCTTATCCCTTTACCAGGCGGCTCCATTGCAGTTACCTGTGAGAACACTAAACAGCATCTGCCTTGTTCACCAAGTTCACCCACTAGAGATTTACTTCTTCCTTTGTCTTATGCCCATGTTTCAGGCAACTGTGTCAGATTCAAACCATTCGGTTCCCCCTGGGTTTGATGAACTGAGAACATGCAGTAGGATTCTTTTTTCACTTACTTATTCTTCTTGGAAAATGAACCCCCAGAATTGCATTAAAATAAATGATCACAATTTCCGCAAATCATCTATATTGCTATGTTTTTAAAATCTGCATACTTCATTGATGTGTAAACAAGAGCATCGTTAGGGTGCTAAATTAAGGCATTTCTTCAGACTTGAGCCCCATACACTTTCTGATGGAACTTGATGAAGCATGTCAAATGTGGAGTGTTTTGCTTTTTGTCACTATTCACCCATGTTGGCTTTATTTTCTCTCCAAAGATAGACCCAGGTACTTCTAACTTAGAGATAATATTTTGAGTTTTTGTGATCTTATCACTCCTGATTAATTCTGACAATTCTCAGTGCCTCTTCTGTCATTGTCTTGTTGCAAAAGCAGAGAGAGAGAGAGAGAGAGAGAGAGAGAGAGAGAAATCACATTGTTATATGTCTCTGTTTAACCACAACAATAAAAGCAAGATAGAAAACCTCCCACATTCTGCTCTTAATTCCCTACAGCATAGAGATGATATGTTTTATTCAGTTGCCGTAAATGCCGAATATCATCCTTAAATCACCTGAAGTTCTTTACTTTCCTTAATTCCAAAAGATCAGATTTTGTCTTTGCCACATCTAACCAGGTATTAGAGTATACTCTCTTGTTCCGAGAGACTTTTTAAAATGTTATGCTACATCATATAAAACTGCTATTTGTTTTTTTAATGGCCAACATTAAGTTTGAAATAGAAATATAAAGTGATTTTTGAAGGCACTTGATGATGTAACTGACACTATGATGTAAATGACAAGGACGATGACGACGACGATGATGATGATGCAGTAGTAGGAGGAGGAAGGGAGGAGGAGAATAAGTACCATTTATACAGGGCCTGCTATGTGCCATGCACTTTATATGTGATTTTCACCAATTCCTCTTAAGAACTTTTGGAGGGTATAACAAATTAGAACAAATAAAAATTTAAAAAAGAACCTCAGGAGGTAGGTACTTTTATGACTATTCAGATTCTCTCTCTCTCTCTCTCTCTCAACACCTGATATTTTAAATCTTTAACTTGCAGATTACCTGGAACGCATAGTAAGCACTTAATACGTGTCATTTGCAGTAGATCCACATATCACTTTTATCCATATTTCTTCATAAACTCTTGAGCATTCTTAGATTTTACAATCCTTAATGTATTCTTAAGGTAGGTTAACCCAAAGTGGGTACCAGGGCTGGGGGTCATTCATCAGTGCTGTGATGGGTTAGATTACTTGGTTGATTTTAGTTGCTGGCTTCCAGTTTTCAGCACTAATAACTGGCAAACAGATCTATCCCTTTTCATAGTTGTTCAGGTAATAGATCTTTGCTTTAAATGTGATCTTCAGTGGTTTGAATGGGTACTCTGCTGGAAAGTTGATTTTGATCCTGAAAGGATATCAGAAACAATAAACCCTAATTCAATAAATTATCTTTATCAACCCAGATATTATGGAAGCTTTTCATTCCACATTGACCTATTTCTTCAAGTTCCTTCATTAACCTCCTGCTGGCTGCCATCATACATCTGGTGGTGTTGCTTTTCCTAGGATCCTCTCTTTATAAAGGAAGAAACTGAGTGTTGGAGGGGTTAAGAAACTGCTTGAAGTCATACACATTAGCAAAGCTGGAATTCCAATCTAGGTCTGTTGATTCAAAAGCTTGGGCTCTTTCCAACTGGATCATCATTCTTTTTTTTTTTTTTGGCAGAACTGTGGTGTATCATCATTCTTGTGTTGTAATTGAGTACAGGGAATTGTGTATCATGAAGCTGAGGAGGAAGAATTCACTGGTGGCCACATTCGAAGATAAGCTATCTGACATCTAGCTCTAACCTTGGCCTACAACTTTATACTCCACTGTTCCCAAGTCCTATACTGCCTCTCCTCTTACTGCTTCAATTATTTTCCTAAGTTATTCTGGGAGAGAGAGAATTCTAGGACAGGCCACTCACCTTTATTTTCTTTCCAGTTTGAGATGGGAATGGGGAAGGGAAGGGTGAGCAGTGGACCAGAAGTAAATCCTATAGATTACCCAGTTTGTAATAATACCACAGATTTCTTTTTTTTGTATTTCCCTTTGATTTGCAGAAAAAAATAATATATCAGTTAATCTATCAAAGTCTACAGCTTAATTGTGTTCTCGTATATTCAACATGACTCCAGGGTCAATTTTGACCCAGATGTGCCTGATTCTGTGTAATCTGGCGAATAAGCAGCCTCTGAAAAATGGATGATGAAACTTACCTCTTGTGGCACCACTGATACTTTAATCAGGACATATTTTAGTGGATACCATATAGTATCTAATGGTAATATTTGATCTTTGCATATAGATAATATAATAAACCTGTTAGATATTTGTAAGGAGAGCAGATATTTGCTAGGGTACATTACTTTTTTAAAAAAATATATGTAGTTGAAGAGAAACAGAGTGGCAAAGGTTTGTAACAAGTTTTAAACATTATTTTTAAAGTAAGTTGAGACATATGACTAGAACTAGAACTAGGGACCTTGACACAGGTATGTTTTTGAAATGCCATGTTAAGAAAACCACTCTGAAATTAATGAAGGAAAAGGTTGGAGAGGAAAATAAATGGATTCAGTGTTCTGGCTTTGGTGCATTTGAGGTGCCCTTGAGATACCCAGTGGGCTTGTCTGTGAAAGGTCAGGGCTGCGGAGAGATTGTGAGAATCTTCCAAAGAGAGAATAAATACCTGAGGATGGGATGAACTAGTACAGATGTTTTAAAATTACTTTAAAATACAGATTCCTTGGTCCTGCATTTGGAAGTTCTGATTCAGCACAACTGGGATAGAGCCCAGGTTCCCCCGACCCCTCGCTTTTATTTAACAAGCTCCTCAGGCCATTCCGATTTGCAGCCAGGTTAGTTCATTGGCTCATCCATCAACTCAGGAGTTGGCTATTGCTTTGTTGCCTCCAAAGGGGATCATAAAATGTGAAAGATTCTTCTCCTGTCCCTTCAAAAGAGGGTAGTTTCCAAAACAAAGCAAGTTTTGAAAATATATTTTTAAGGAAATATTTATGAAAACTACAGAAACAGTGGAGCCATTTCCATTGTAATCCTGGGCTTAGTTTGTTTGTCTGTTTAAAGAAAAGGAGATCATTTGTTGTGAATTTAACCCAGACATGGAATGAGTAATCTTAGCATATTTTTCAAAGTCACATGAAGAATAATTTAAAAAAAAAATCAGGGTGGAGGACTAATTTTAATATGTCACATAGAAAATATTTAGCAACTATTAGTGTCTTCTACACTGAAAATATTGTTTTATTTCAAGAAATGGAATGCTAAAAATAGAAAAATCATACCTGGACCTTGAAAAATTTTGTCTTTGAATAGTAATGTAAGGCAAATGGCAGTTCTGGTACAAATAACCTGAATATGGTTAGGCTAGGTCATATTTGAGTTCAAATTTTTGATTTTTTCCTTGTAAGGGTTATCTCCAGATCTAAATGTAAACTCAAGATACTCCAGGCTTCTTGAATCACATCTATTTCTCATTTGAGACAGATGAAGCCATCAAGTATTTTTCCCATTTTACTTTGTCCTACGGAAAGAAAGAACCATTCCTTTTAGGTACATTTAAGGCTAATCCAAGTAGTCAAATTGAAGGATGGAGGGAACAATGGCTATTATAGGCCCCAAAGGGTCAGAATCCTTTGCAATGGCTGTGAACCACCCTTGCCTTCTCAGACAACTCTAAGCCTAGAATAAGACAATTTTGAACCATGGTAGAAGCTTGGAAGTATAAGTTGGTGTAAGTTCCTGGTTATGGAAATAAAACAAATTATATCTATGTTGATTATCAACTTAGTCCAGTATTTTGTTTTTACTAAACCCTATCACAGTTATATTTTACTTTTTAAATTTCTTCCATTTTGACCTTGAATCTTTTATATATTTCCAAATCTTCTACTTATTCTCTTCGTCTGCTAATCTATACAGATATTTCCTAGTGGAGCTGGATATAGTCCCTATTCTCTGGGCAGGGATTCTCATTAGATGGGAAACCCGAAAATGTTTCTGAATGATTGTTCGCTGGTGTGTAATTTATAGATTGTTTGTACTGGGTAAAACGTTATATTTGGGGGGAAGTTTTCAGAGCAGTTCAATATGTTATCTCTCTCTCACAGTAGCCTGTGAAATAGAGAGGGTAGGGCAAGGTTTAGTACCACCCTTTTATAGACAAGAAACTGAGGCTTGGAATTTTCTCAGTTTAATATCCTTTACATTCAGCCTCCTTGTAGAATCAGGAAGAGGAGGAGTGGTGGACAAGAGAATACATGTGTACTGACTTTGAAATAGTTTTGCAGATCTGCAGGTAGGTAGTCATCATCATTGATTTCCCATGGGGGAGAATTAGTAAGCACAGTCTTGAGAACCACACAGTTCATGCAAGACTGTTTGCAAGCTGGAGAGTCACAGAGTCATGCACCATATCTTTGTTTTGAATATAATTCCTTTTCCAAAAATGCTATTAATTTTTCATGTATTGATGAGGGAGGATCTGTGAGTATGTACACAAAGTAGAGTTCCTTGACTTTCCTCTTAATAATAGAGTATGTTTGCACTTAGAGATGCACCTTTTTATGTGCCACTTTTCATATTAGATTACATGATACCATGAAGTATTATGTATGTCCAGACATTTGGCATGTTATTTATTCATCTGCATGTTCCACTCCCATGTTGTGGAAGGAGTTACAAGGTTTGGGATTTGTGAATGTTAGAGTTCATAATAAAATGTGTTGAGAATGGCCAGCAGAAATGGTAAGGTCAGTAAGGGTTTTTTTTTTCCTTTCCAGGATCATTTTCTATTTCTCAGTAGCATTCTTACACTATCTTTACACACACACACACACACACACACACACACAAAACCTAGATGGTTAATTCATTCATGTGCAATTAAACTTAGAATGCAGACTTCATGGAGACAACACATAAAAAACAAAAGCTTAAGAGACCTATTAGTGAAGTTCATTTGAGTGCCTGAGGTATAAAGAATCTTTACAGCCTTGACAAAATGTATCTCTAAGTGTTCTTTGTTTAACCAAGATGTGCTAATACATGTTGTGTTGTATTTTAGCATTCTTGACCTTTTAATTAAAATCCCTTGAAATGAAAGTTTCAGGAGATGACATAGATTTAGTTGAAGTTACCAAAGATTTACATTTGTTAAGACTAATGCCAGTTTGGGTGACAGTTTTTAAAAAAACACACTTGCTATTTCTTTCCCTACAGGAAAGGGAAGAAGTGATTTTTCCTGTATGATTTCATAAAATTGTGTTAGACTTTATATGGCCTTTCTTGATTCCAAGCAAAAAGATACATGTATAAACACGTTAGCAAGCATATCCTGATGAAAAATAAGATCTGTGAACCTCCATTTATCAAAATAGGGAAGGAAGCAAGCAGCAGGTCCATTGCTTAGAATCTTCTCAACTGAACCTGCTAAAAAGTATAAAATCTATTTCAAAGAGTATGAGCTGGTTAAAGACTGGGGCCATCTAATCTAATTTCTGTGGCTGTTTCAGATGCAAAGCTCTTGGTGGTGCACATTTCTCATTGAATAAAATCAAACCTTCTTTGTGAACTTCATTACTACGTTTTTTTTTTCTTGTGAAGTGTTCCTTACAAGGAAGTTTCAGAATTCATTGATCAATTCTGCTTTTCCTCCTAGTTCTTGATTACTAGTGCTCAGATCTACTAATTCATTTATTGAGGGGATTCTAGTTTATTCTGTTAGTGGCTTATGAGTGAACATGTCATATACAAGGAGATGTCAAAAGAAGGCAGGGACAGCCATAATCACAACTTTGACTATTTGAAATGGACTATGTGTGACTGTCTCATAGGTTCCCTAGCAAAAGTGGGAGATTTTCGATTTGTTTTGGTAGTCCTTCTCACATACATTGGTGGTCTTCTTCCATAATGCTCTTTAACTTAGTTGAATTCCAAGCAGACTGCTGAGCCTATTTTGTTATCAGCCTGGACCCTCCTACTGTACACAGCTATAACACAGCTAAAGACTCTCTTGTGAGAGTCTTCCCAGAATATACTTAGGAACTTTTCTGCTTTTGTCTTTTGAATCTGCAGCCCCCTTTATTATTTGCAAATCCATTTGTATTTGCTTTTTCCATGTTTCTTCTTTTTAAATGATCACCAAAAGAGACTTCAGAACAAAATAAGGCCAAACATGCTAGATTGACAGTATTTATCAACTTGCTGCCTGTCTCCTAACTCCAAAATAATCATATTTCAGAATTGTGCATGCTTGAGTGTTACAATACACTAGATGAAATAATTTAGAGTGGGGCTTGGAATTTCTTACTCAAGTTCACAGAAATCTGAATGCCCTGGTTTGTAATCTGTAATATCGAGGCTGGTCTGGAATTTGTAAAATATTGCCTGTTTTCTGTGTTGAAGAAACAGATATTTTTGTAGTATATTCAGTAAAGCTCTTTGACTCTGGGGAGTACTTGGATGGTGGAGGAGGTCAGACGAAGCCAAAGTAGCCTTCGAGTCACAAGACAACATAATTCTTTTTATCTGATACAAATGATGAATTGGACTATTTGGGTCCTTTATTTTCCTTTTTCCTTCCTTTGTGTTTTGCTTCCTTCCTTCCTTTTTCCACTGCCTCAGTCTCCCCAAGGCAATCAATCTTTCACAGTCCAAAGAAAGAAAAGATTAGAGGTACTACAAGTCAAAGAATGTGCAAGGTTCATCAGCCATATCTGGAAGAATGCTGGTATCCTACGTGGCTCCCACATGAGTCAGAAAGCAGAGATTTCTCTCCAAAGACATTAGTGTTCTTTTGCATTGACACACTAACTCATCTTGGTGAAAACAGTGGAGCCTATCCTTCTAGACAGAGACTAGATAAAAAGCTAGTGGAAGACTCTCCCTTTGGTTCTGTATAGAGAGGTTACAGCTATGTGAAGTTCCCTCCTGAGTATAACATACATTCCCAAACAAGAGGGAAGGTAGTCCACTGACTTTGTATGGAGGTGAAGAAAGAGGTAGCAAGAAGAGGAAATGACTACATTGAAGCTTTAAGGGTCATAAAGAACTGACATAAAAATCAGACAGGGAATGCATAAGGTGAGTTTCTGGCATAGGAATAACTGCAGAATATGATGAAATCAGATATAAGTCCTACTCTTGTGGTACTCACAACCAGTAGTAAACTTATTCTGACTTGCTTTCTCAATAATGAAGATGGCTTTATCCTTCTGCCCAGGATCAGCTTTAGGGATGTAAAAACTGTGCAGTCTCACAGGATCCTGTGCTCAGAAGGGCCCAGTGCTTGCTTTAATGCTCTGTTGTTGCCATCTTGAAGATCCTTTTTTAAAAATGTACTTGGGTTGGAACTCAGGGCCTTGAGCATGCTAGGCAGGTGATCTACCACTGAGCTATGCCCCAGCTCACCATCTTGAAATCCTTAATACTTTTTGAATAAGGGGACCATATTTTCATTTTCCTCTAGCCCCTGCAAATTATGGGGGAGTGAGTCTCTGCTTGTGTCTCATACCAATTTAACCAGTATGGACCTGAGGCAAAATAAAATATCACACCCTTTCTTGTACCCTTTCATCTTCTCCATGTCACCCCTACTCTATTCTAGTGAGGGAAACTTCAGATAAACTGAATCCTACCCAATTATAGAAGACTTTATATCTTTTTCTTCCAAGGACTTAGTTGTCTTCTAAAAGAGTATAGCAGATAAAATTAATGTGAAAGTCAGTATCAAAAGAAATGCATTTTAGGTGGACTTTTTAAGCAAAGTATTTATCACAGTTATAGAAACAATAATATTTTCACTGTGCTGTTTACAATGCTCATTCATGCATACTGTTATATTCACAATCCACTAGCAATCTGATGGTTTATGTATTCTGTTCATAAAACGAAAATAAATTAACTAGATGGATGAAACAAGCTCTCTAATGTTCACCCCATGACCTATGGTGATCAAATGCCTGTGGTCAATATCTAACAGGTTTGATGGTGGCTCTAGGAGGACTCAGCCCTATTCCTTTGTGGCCAGCATCAATTAAAATGGAGATTTTAAGTACAGAAGCATGAAAGAGGGGAAGTAGTGTCAGGCTGAGAGGTCCTGTTCATCATGTGGGTGCCTACTGCATGGGCCTATCTGAGTCAACTTGGTCTGAAGGTGCACCAACCAGGCTCCTCCCTCATGAACACCATCATCATACCATCTGCCCAACGAACATGGCTTTTAATTATTTACAGTCTGATCTTTCAAGAATGCAAAACTGGTCTGATCTTTATTTTAGCTAGATAACCTTAAAATGAAGTATAAAATCTTAATGTTACTGAGTTCCAGTTCAATTTAAAATTGTCCTTTTTCACTTGTGCTAAAGAAGCATTATAAAAAGGGATTTCTTGACGTTTTGACAAATTTACTCTACTGAGAAAAAATTTGTCAACTTGAGACTTCAGGAAACTTATTGTAATTTTTCTTCAGAAAGAGGACTTTTTTTCTTAATAGCTTTAGGGAGATTGAAAGAAGGTTGAAGAGAAATAGACAAAATTAGATTTAACAATCATTTATGCACTTTAGAAACATAAAGCTAATAATATGCTTGTCCTTTAGTATTTCAGGAAATCCAGAGAAGTGAGATTGGTGATCAGAAAAAAATTCCAGGGGCAGGTAATGAGCAGAAGTTTAGTTTTGTGGCCACGACACCAGATTTAAGGAAGTGTACATGATACATATGGCAGAGGTCTACTCTTCAATCCCTTCTGTCATTCTATGTGTTGAACATTGTGTTCTGCTTTATGGAATCATAACAGTTAGTTGTCTGTACATCTTAAGTACAGTAGCAATTATTTTGATTCAAATACACTTAGACCTCCATATTCTGAGATTCCGTATCAGCACATTCAACCAATTGCAGATTGAAAATATTGGGAAAATAATTGCATCTGTATTGAACACATACAAAATTGTTTTTCTTTGTCATTTGTTATTCCTTAAATCATACAGCATAACAACTATTTACATAGCATTTACATTATATTAGGCATATAAGTAATCTAGAGATGATCAAAAGTATATGGGAGGGGCTGAGGATATAGCTTAGTTGGTAGAGTGCTTGCCTCGCAAGCCCAAGGCCCTGGGCTCAATCCCCAGCACCACAAAAAAAAATGATATGGGAGGATGCGTGTAGGTTATATACATGTACTATGCCATTTTATATAAGAAAATTGAGGCATGTACAGATTTTGGTGTCTGCAGGTTCTTGGAACCAATATCTTCAGACAAAAGCAAGAAACAACTGTAATAAGAGTTTCAGTCTAAAGCTCAAAGTCAAATGGTGGGATAGCACCTAGTCAGAACATTTGATTGTTGCTGAGGTCATCTGATTGTATTTAATCAATTGGATTCATAATCCAAGGCTCAGGGACAGGATCCTAGGGATCGGCAGCAAGGCAGTCCAGAGTTATCAGAGTTCTGTTCAGGAAACCAAGTCAGGGACTTAGGCAAGACAGAGTGTCAAGATGGGCAGAATTGCTATAATTGATGAGGTATATGAATCACAAGGAATTACCAAGACCCAATTGTTACAACTGGGTAATGTGCCAGAGGAGGACCAGAAGCCCAGGAGACTTGATGCTGAGCACCAGGCTGCCTAGGAGCTTCTCCAGTCCTGGAGACCTCCTGGAACCTAGGTAGGACTGGGTTCTTAGGAAGATTCATAAAGAGGCTTCAACAGTACTTCAAGAAAATAGTAGCAATGAAGTTGAGTTAGCTTCATTGAGAAGACAGAGCTAAAGAGTGTTATAATTTCCAGTTGACTAAAAACAAAAAAAGTTATTTTAGGCAATTTATAAATTGTACCACTTAAATTGTTCATTAGCTTGTGTCCTCTGAAATCCTTATTCAAGTGGTGACTCCCTCAAGTAATCATGACAGTGGATACTAGGAAAAAAAACTCATTTCAGTAAGCACTGAGCTGATCAATAGGAATAGAAAATGTTCCAGACTTAGCAAAGGCTCCTTTTTAAGTAGTTTCTGTTTTGAGTCTCAGATAAGGTATACCCAATTTCTGTTTACCATGCTTTAACTTAAAACTATTTGTCTTCTCCCAGCTCACCCTTTTCTTGGCATTACTATAATCCAATATCTAACTTGTCAGTACTTTTTTCTTCAGGCACATTTTTGGATTTGTTCTACATGATGACAAATCAGTTTTTAAAACTCTGACACTTTTAATTGTATCAGCATAGGGTTGATTTTGCCCTTATAGTTCAGTATACAGAAATGAAATTTTGTTGATATGTGTTGGAAATGGCTTGTATAGCCCTTAAAGTTTAAAGGAGGAAATCTAAATTACTGAAATAATCAACTGTGAAAAATGGCTCTAGTCACTTCCCATGAGAACTTTAGCTCCATGGAATGTACTGGAGTACATGTACTGTATTAATGATGATTGTTTACTTAGAGACTGTTGCACGACGGCTAGTCTACTGTTTTTCCTACTGTAGTAGTTCAGGGAAATAGTCTTCCAGCACATAATGTGCTTTTCAAAACCCTCAAGATAATTTATATTACCTGTAATATAATCTCTTAAAAACAGATTTTTAAGTCTGTTTTTATTTAGATGCATAGACAAGATAGTAAACTTGTTTTACAGTGTTTTTTTTTTTTCTTTTGAAGATTTGAATGAAAAGTTACACTTCGCTGGATAGTTTTCCTGACAATCTATCTTACACAACCTAAGACAGGTTGTTCAGAGTAGAAGCTGGAAATTTTCTCTTGTTTTGCCCTACCTTGACCAGGCATTACAACATGAATTTGGAATTGGGACCATATGTGACCCTTATCCATTTATTTAATATCTAATCCTTGCAGAGCATAAGCAGACTCTCACCTTTGTAGTTTTTCATGGCTATGCCCACTTTATGTGAATTAGCACAAGGGGAGGACATGGTCCCTGACAGACAGATAAAGGGACATTGTTCCTGAGAAATATAATGTTTTTAAAAATGTTTCTTGCTTCTCTTGATTATATCAAGAGAATTTATTATTTTCTGGTTGTAATAGCTACGTGTGTCTTAGCTACTCTGTTTGCAGTAACAGTCCATGATCTGCATATCAGATTCATTTTTGGTTGACATATCTTAGGGTGAAGCCCTCATTTTATTGATTGTTGATACAGTTTGGGTCACTCAACCAAACGCTTGCTAAATGCCCCTGTATGTGTCAGACTGAGGTAAATACTGAGACGTGAAGATGAGAGAGACACGGCCCCCTATCCTCTGGGGGTTCACAGTCCAGTGGGGAAGACAAATTAATAAAAAGATATTTTCAATATGTTGTGAAGTATGTAAAATGTGTTATTGGAGTCAACACAGAAATGTTTTCTCTGCCTCTTATTTTTTTAGTAAATGAACATACTGCCTTTATTTTATTTATTTATTTATTTATTTATTTTTATTTAGATGTGGTGCTGAGAATTGAACCCAGGGCCTTGCACATGCTACGCAACCACTCTACCACTGAGCCACACCCCCAGCTCCTCTTCTGTCTCTTCTACTGTTCTTCAACTGGCTACTTATAGATAGATTTAAAAAAATATTCCTTAAAGTAGATTGAGAGGCCATCAGCATCTTCAACCACTTAGTAGCCAACCTATTGTAAGGAAGAATATTTGCAGTGGGGCTTTTGTGGAGATCAGATAAATTAAGGCTCTGGGATGCCTGAGGCTGTTGTGGAGGCAGGTTTACAACCCCAATTCCTGGTAGTTACTTCTGGTCTTTCAATGAGTGGAGACCAGAAGAGGAAAAGGTATGGGAGCAGCACTTTGAGGTAGGAGAAGAGAAAACAAAAAGGCACATAGGACACCCTGCACACCCAATATGTGCTTTTGAGGCTAAAATGGTGACTGACTCTGATGTACACTTTGTATATTTTCAGTAAGCCATGTTTAGCTGTCAACTCCTTGAATTTCTTCTTAGTAACTTACACACAAACGAGGCCTCCTTTGTGCTTAGGGACATTCTCAAGCACTTACGTTTTTTCCTTGGAATTCACAGGCCCTGCTCTGTTTTGTGTTTTATTGCTTTCAGCTTATTTCCTGTTCTCTTGATTAAAAAGTAAAGCCTTTGTAGAAATGATAAGTTAAAAATGAAACAGACACCCAACAATGCTTACTGGTGTCTACACTCTGTCCAGGTAAAGCGAATCCAGAACAAGTAGGAGGAAAACACTAAAGGGGACCAGCTTTCTGCACATGTCTTGTTCAAAGGAAGAAAAGTGCTTTAGAGGCCTCACTTTTTCCAATTCTCTGTGGAGTTACTTTGCTAACTTTAGAGCTGTTTATTTTTTCTTTCATTCTACTGTCTCCTGTACAGATGGAGCAGAAGCCTCTTATGCTGGCTTGGTTTACTTGATGCTAAAAGGGATACATTCACTGGTACTATCAGGGGGCCAACTGAAAATGATCACCTCCGACAGCACAAGATGGACCAGCTCTTTCTTTTCACCTCCTGAGGGTTTAAACACTCTCAACTTTATTAACAGGAACTTGCAGGGACAAGCCTGCTAAGCTTATCTCGTTCCAAATGAACACTTTAATTTATCAAAAGCTTACAGTGAGGCTATGCAGGTTTATAGAAGGAAGGCCATACAAAAACCTCTCAGAGGTCCAAGGCAGTGATCTGGTGCAGAAGCAAGAGACTGTTGGTTTTACAAACAAATATATAGGCTGTTCCTATTGTGAGCAGCCATGCAATTGTGGCCTGAGGGGTTGTGTGCAAGATTGGAGTTCATAAAAGGATGTCACCCAGGGTGCAGAGTTAGGATATTTCTGGGTTTGGTGACTTAGGAAAAAAATCTGTTTAGTTTTAAGGGTATATTTAGTAAGCACATTAAACCTTTTCATCTCACAAGAAGATATTGTTAGTTTTAAATGTCTACAACACGATAGTCAAAAATTAGAAAGTAATAGAACATGCCATCATAATAGAAGTTCACATATCAAATAGTTGTTGATACTCATTAAGCTCCTAAATTTCTTAATAGAAATTATGTGCACATGCCCACACATGTTAACTGTAATAGGTTTTCCTTGATATATTTTCATGTATACCTTTAATACTGTAGCAAGGTATTCAATTTTTGCATTTAATTATACGTTTTAAAAGACTCCCCAGCTTAGGTAATGTGTACAGTGTTTTAATTAAAATGCATTTTCACCAAGTCACAGTGATAAATTTCTTGGAAAGGCAAATAATCAACTTGTAATGTCAGCTCACTTTGATGCCTGGAGTCAGCTGTGTGTGTGTGTGTGTGTGTGTGTGTGTGTGTGTGTGTGTTAACTGAGGATAATCATAAGCCAAAAGATTATCATTATCATTTTATTACATTACTCTAGTTAAGGAGAATACATCAAAAGGAAGATTGCATTTGGCAGCCCGTTGCATAATGGTCTTTTGTTAGAAGCGAACATAGCTCCCTCCCCTAGTGTGTATAGAACAACCCAGGACAATTCTGGCAGCTGGCCATGGAGTCTGTCCTGGCTTTGGCAAGAACAGATGGTTTTGGGGTCTGTTGTTCACATTTGATTTCCATGTTACAAATTTTGAATGAAGTCTTTACTGAACCCTTTGTCCTGCAGTCTGCAGCTCCTCACATCAGGGGGCAGTTAGGCGCCGGTCCTGACATGCCAATTTGACACCAGAGTACTGCCATTTATCCAGAACTTGGATTCCCCCTACCTCTGGCCCTCTACTGGATGGAAGCAGTAAGTGTGGGTATACTGCCCTCCGGTGTCCAGCTCCAAGAGGTGCTGAAAGTTGGAGTTCAGAACTCTGGGAACTCTGGGGAGAGAAATGGTTGAGCTCTCTCTTTCTGGTAGTTGGGAGCAGCTATGAAGGTGCCTGCTTGAATGCCAGATCCTTTCAGGAAAAGCCATAGTCGATGGACTTTCAACTTGGGGAATAACCTTGGGTCTTGTCCATTTCACCACCTTCCTTGTTATAGCCTATACACATTTATTGAGCATATACTATGTTTATAATTTTTGTATGTGTGTGTGTGGTGCTGGGGATTGAACCCAGGGTCTTGTGCTTTTGAGGCAAGCACTCTACCAACTTGCCCTAGGCAAGCACTCTACCAACTCTATCCCCAGCCCTATGTTTATAATTTTTAACTTGAGATATTTATTAGCATCTGTGGTGTGTTAGGCATTGTGCCCTGAAGCAAGGGATATAATAGTGAAAAAAAGGATAAAAATTCCTACGTTGGTGGAACTTACCATCTGTTGGTGGGGTGGGAGACAGAGCAAGAAGACACCAAATAAGAAAATAATAAGGCAATTTTAAATTTATGGTAAGACTATAAAGAAAAAGTAAAGCAATGTGGAGTGAAGGACAGGTGCAGATGGTGGTGTTTTTGATGGGCTGATGAAGAAAAGCCTCTTCTGGGAGAGTAATTTAAAAGAGGACTGAATGAATTGAGAGAATAAGCCATTCAGAAAATGTTAGTAAACTGAGGCCAGGGAAGATGGACAGACTTGCCTAAAGTGTCACAGCTCTTTTGTGGTGGAAATTGGTCTGGAATCTATATTCCCAGATTCCAAAACCAGTGTTATTTCTGAGTTGCATCCAGGTGAAGTAACAGACAGCCAGGTAAAATAATTATTGAGCTGCTTCTTTATATCAGGTAGACAGCTAGACCCTGAGTCAGCAGGAGACACACAAACATGAAGGTGAATCCCTTCTTATGAAGGGGTTTCATGACAGAATGTGTGTGTGTGTGTGTGTGTGAAGTATCTTGTGCATAGAATAGTTAGTAATCACCTGTGTGAATGGCACTTCCTTGTTCAAATATGGCATTGTAAATCTGTAATGTCCAGGACCATTCAATAGGTGGCCTATGTGCTTAGAGGACGCGTTTCCAGGAAGCTGCATCTTCAGGTCACATGCTGATTCCCATTCCGTCCCACCCACACCTCCCCAGCCCTAGCAGAAAGGCTGCTGCTTGTATTCTCCTGGACTGTGTCAGGGTTGAGGAGGGACAGTCTTGGTTTGCTTGAAAGGGGCCAAGTCAGGAGAACTCTATGAAGGGAAAGTCACTATTATAACACAAGTGGTGGTGATGATGCTCAAAGGTCATCTGATTCAGAGGGAGGGTCAAGGCACTAATGAACTGGAACTCTAGCCCATGTGGTTGTCTAGTCACTGAGGACAGACTGAGGAGGTGCTGCCTTTGTTGAGACCCCATGTTACCCATACTTTCTGTCCTGCTCTTGGCCCTCCCAGTTTTTGTCTCCCCACTCCCATTCCTTTCATGAGGCTAATCTCTACCGTGCCTGGGATCTTTCTTCAGAAGAAATAGCCTCTTGTCCACATCTCTTTTTGCATAATGGTTCAAGGACTGGATATGATGTCATGTCTGACAGCTTAATTGTGGATGTGGCTTTTAACACACACCAGTAGACTGCAAAGGGGTGAAATAAGTAAGTGGTTTAGCCTTTATTTACCTCTCATTTTTCTACTACTAAAGGGACATTTTTTTAAAATCAGCATTTTTGGAGTAAGGGAATTTCCAGCAAAAAATATGTTCCTTTGAAAAATAAGTATATTTTATCCACTATTATAACATAATCTTTTGTCTTCCCCCTCCCTCAAAGAATGACACAAGTGACAATCAAAGAATGAGAGTTCAGAATGAAATATGATGAATATGATTCTGAGGTCAATGTTTAGTATGTCCTGTGTGGGTGTAATCAATTTCTTGAGGAAACCATCACCTCTTCTTCCCAGGGAAAGAAATGTTCAATGTGGTGGGTGGGAGAGGAAGAAATTCTCAGAAGCACCTGGGGTGCTTGCTGATTGCCAAGACTGCTTTGCTACTTATACTTCTTTCTCAAGGCTTTTGAATTCATTCTCATTCTGTCTTCTTCCTTTCTCTATTTCTCATTCTTTCCCATAAATCAGTCAGTATATCTTTTTTGGCTGATGTCCACTTCTTCCATGTCTTTCAGCCAATTGACTCCTCATTTATCAGTTAACAACTAATTGGGCACTGATTACCCCAGCTCTTTCCCAGATGTGGGGAACTTAATAAAAAAAAAGACAGTAGTTAATAGGAGTGCCCCAAAATTTTAGCTGATTGGAAATTTTACCTTTTTGGAAATTCTTCTACTAAGTGCTCTCTGTTCTCATTTACCACTTTATTTTATAAAGTTGAAGGATAGCAAAATGATCCATTTGTGCTGATTTTAAAATGATAATAGCTTATATTTGCACAGTACTTTAAAAGCAATTTTGCATTTGTCTCATTTTTCTCCTGTAATAACCCTGGGAGGGAAATGGGATCGTCCCTGTTTGATAGAAAGGCAGCAGAGATGTAGTTAGTTGAAAACACTGGTCTAAGCAATCCATGGAAATAACAGGCGCATCACCTGAAGACCCTGGAGGAGTTTGGTCTCTGCTAATTAAGCTTAAACAATATGCAATAGATCAAAGCAAAGGGATGTCTCTGGAAGGTATTAACATAAGGAAGTGATGTATCAATGAGAATAGATGCCTGAGAGAGTAAATGAGGTCATTGTTCAACTGCACACATATAAGGTGATAAGAAGAAGGAGACAGAAGAGGAAGAGAAGAAGAGGAGGAGGGGGAGGAGAGGAAGGAAGGAAGGAAGGAAAGAAGGAAGGAAGGAAGGAAGGAAGGAAGGAAGGGAAGGAAGGAAGGAATAAAAGGAAAAAAATCCGGTTTTGAGGTTTGGCCTCAAAAGTAATTTGCTGGACATCATGTATCTAGCTTATGGCAGGCAAAAGTAGCATAGGACCCTCCCTGTATTAATTTCTACCAATGGAGGCATAACAGAGCAAGATGTGGCCGTGGTGTGAGGTGGGGATGGGAAAGCAAGAAAGGAAAAAAGCCTCTTGAGTTAGTCAAGGGGGTGTAGCTCTCATGTCAGAGATGAAGCAATGAGGTTGAGCACTATGTGAGCGGAGGGAATTGGTTACAAGTTTAGAGAATATGTGACAATGAGAAAGCACCTAATCCTCCACCTGAATCGCTTAGTGCCTTGTGTAAGGATCTGAATAGCCCCTTAAGCTCAAGTTTTGCATATTTCCGCCATCTAAGACTTTTCTTAGATAGAACCTAGGTACAGAGTTTTTCCCCTAACTTTCTGTTATGTGCTCTGTTTGCTGCTAGATCTCTTTACCTAGGAAGCTGGATGAGAGGAGTGTACTATGAAGCTAATGATAATTGCCCTTGATCACTGAAGATGTTTCTGTTATCTTATGTATTTAACTCACAAAACATCTTTGAGGGTACAGACATATTCATCTTCAGTCACCAAGGGCTAACCCAGTGTCTGGAAATAATGTTAAGGAAGTCTAAAGCACTGACTCAGTCAATGAAAATTTGTTTGAGGGTGGGTCCATCCTATCTATATTCTTTTGATGATGATCAGAGTAAAATAGAGTGTCCAGGGGCATGGGAATGGAATTGTAGGAGCTCAGAAAAGTAGATAAACTACTTCCACATCCACAATTTACAGGTGTAGACACAGAAGCCTGGAAGATTGAAGCCACTTCCTGAGGTCATACAGATAATGGCAGAGGCAGACCCAGAAGCCAGATCAGTTGATTTACTGCAGTGTAGAAAGGAATATATTGGCATAGAAGGAGTTGAACAGATTACTGACCTTATCTTTACTTGGTTTCATCAGCCTGGTGCCCTTTAGGCACTCACCACACTCTGTGTAGTCCATTTTGTTCAAAACTACTTTGTGCCAGAGAAAAATTTCTAGTTTGATGCCTAGAGGTACTTCACCACTTTTCCAGTGTTTACCCAAACAAAGCCTGCTTGCTGGAAGATGTAAATACCATTCACAACTGGTCAGGAAAAAATCCTAAAAGTTAATCATTGTTTCATACAATCATGGATTTTGGTACAGACTCTCAGAATCTAAGAAATCTAGGAATGTTTCATTTAGATGGCTGTTGGTAATAAGTGAGAAGAAAAAGGTAGAATCCAATATTATGTTAGTGACAAACAATAGTGTCAGCCCTCCTCATCCCATTGTATTGGTAAATGTTAGAAGCTCTAATCTGTTCTTCCTGGATATAATTTCATGAAGTTTGAGTAGGGTCATGGACCAGAGATTTGAAAATCCTGAGTTTCTTAGACTATAGGAAATCCTGTAGAAATGGAATCCTGATGGAATGGAAGCCCACTGCTTTGTGATTATTCTCTATTGCTGTAAATAGCACCAAGTGTCAAGTTTTTAGTCATTGAAACTGAGAAAGGAGTTAAATACTTGTTACAGGTATTACGTATAATTCCCTTGTATTTGTTTACCTATAAGATTGACTCTGTGTGCAGTTAATAAAATATTTGACTTTGAACTTTTTATTAGTGAAGATAGATGTTTGAATGTGTTTTTAAAACTCCTTTCAGGAAAAAAGAAAAGAAAAGAAAAAAATCCTATCAGGGTTTTCACACATACATTATAAAATATGTATTCTTTATTTTGACAAGATTATGTTTAAAGTAGCCTTTTGATGAGAGGTGCTTATCTTTTCTGGATCTTTTGTCCCCGATGATTTGCTGTAACTTTTTAATAAATGAAAGCACTTATTGATCTATTGATTTCTTATTATTTTGTGCATGAATAGTCATTGCTATATGACTGGAGAAACTGACTGCCATATAGTCAGGGTGAAGCATATTGATTTCATGGGCTGTAGTATTCTTTTCAGAAAGAACATGTTGAATTTTAATTTCCTGAGAATGTCAGCTTGCTTTGCCTGTTGAGAAATTAATCTGGGGCTAGTTTTTGCTGGTGTGATATCAGTCTCATGTACTTGATCAGACATCATGTCATCTTATTACATGGATATCTTTCAGAGGCATTGCCAACCCTTGTATTCAGAATCCCATCTTTCCTTTTGTTAAGTACACTTAGCATCCATAAATAAGTGACCAGTAAATGTAAAAATTAGTACCTGATACAAAATAGGCATTTAATTTTAGATATCACTTACTGAGATCTTTTTAATGCCTGGCATAGTACCACATTATGTTACCTGTCTGTCTGTCTGTCTATCTATCTATCTATCTATACCTGTCTACCTACCTATGTCTCATTTAGTCCTCCAAATAAATCCTGTGAAGTAAGGTATCATTTTTTGTTTCCCTGTTCCAGGAAAGAAACTGAGGTCCAGAGAGGACATGTGACTTGCCCACAGTCACACACCCTGTAACCCATAAAAAGTGGTAGAGTTATGGCCTGGAATCTAGTTTCCCTAGCTCCAGAGTGTACTCACCTATACTGCTTCTCAAAAAAGGTGTGGAACTGACTTTAAGATATTCAGAACTTCCCTGTCTCTGACAAATAGCAAAGTAAGACTCAACCAAAGGAGGAAGAGAAAATCAGACCTGGTGTGAAGGTCTGGGCTCAAGCAGTGCTATCTGTCAGCAGCTGTCTACATCCACAAGTAGAGCCCCCTAAGGGAAGTTTTATTCATGGAAGTTCCCATATTTTAGAGATCTGAATTTTAAATTTTAAATGGGCCTACTTTGACATTTCCTTCTGATTTGTTTCCTGCTGGGAAAAATAATCAGTGGTTACTTAAAAACAAAATCAAAAACAAAATCCGTATGCAAAAAGAAATAATTGTCCAGAACAGCCAAATCCATAGAGAGAGAAAGGAGAGTAGTGGTTGCCTTAGGCCTGGAGAGGGAAGGGAGGAAATGGGGAGTGACTGTTAATGTGTACAGGGCTTCTTTTTAGAGTGATGAAAATGTTCTGGAATCAGATAATGGTGAGGGCTGCTTATCTTTGTGAATATATAAAAAGAACCTTATGAATTGTGTAATTGAAAGGAGTGAATTTTATGACATGTGAATTATATCACAATTTTTTAAAGTAAAGGAAGGACTGTGCCTCCCACCTTTTAGCAATGGCAGTTTCCTCATTTTCTGTATATTATGAACAGTCTGCTGTTAAGAAGGAAAACTTCTGCAAATGGAATGTCGGCATAAAGCATCCATGTCCTTGGGGGTTCACGGTGTTCTGGAATGCCATGTGTGACCTATGACCCTTGACTAAAGAACAGTAGTGACTTTGAAATCAGCTCTGCCCAGAAGCTGGTCAGTACAGGCTCCAAGTAACCAGTGGGGACTTTTAACTTACTGATAACAATTTCTTATGAAAGTAAGAGAACCAGTTTTAGTCTCTGCCTTTCTGCAGGATACTCAGGTAAAGACTGCTTTTTTCCCCTCAAGAGAAACATGAATAGTTAAAAGTGTAACTTCCCAAATAACTTTATTTATCTTGAAGTGTAGCAATTTGCTACACGTGTGTTTTCCAGAAAGAACTAATCAATTCCAGGTCAGAATCAGTTAAAGCGCCCCACAAATTGATAGTGAGGTCTTAAAAAGGCTCAGCAGCTTTGGAACGTTAAATTTACTTGCTGTAAATTTGGAATAAGAACATAAAGAATCACTTTCCAGCACGATGATGAAAATTCATCATGTTCATTATGTGTTTCTTCAGAAGCACACTACATTAATTTTCCTGCTCAACTAAGTGGAGGAAGTAAGGTTTCTCATTACTAAAAAAGTTGCTCTGATGTTTAGAGAGGCGGTCCAATTCCATTAATGAATCCAATCTGCTCTGACTTGTGATACTGTTTAATGTGTCCTAAAAACCCTAATATGGATAAGTGTCATACAAACCAGTAACAGGTTTTCTCCCCTTAAAACAATGGCTAAGAAGGGATTTGTAAAACTTGGTTTTGTTTTCCAAGTATCCAAATGCAACAGCTTACTATCAGCTCTTGATTATCCATGCTAATGGGGAAGAGCAGTGGCATGGCTCCTCTTATAAAAAATGTCTTTGCCTTTGTGTATTGGTACACTTTGGCTCTGGGTATGCATCAGAATGAAAGATGCAGGAAGATAAAGAAGTTTTGCTAGTCAGCATCTCTTCATCAAAGCCCCCTTTAGATTTCTGTCCCACTCTAGAGCATGCTAGAGAATGATAGCATCACCTCTCTCTACCCATAGGGGCCTTCTGCTAGCTAGATGGAAAGCTTGAAGTGTTTTCATGTTTAAAGGGCCTCTTGCTCAGATGCAGCCAGCATGGGGAAGGAAAAGGAAAAGCAAGGCAATGAAGTGCATCAACATCAAGCATCCTGTCACCTACTTTGCTAATAAGAACTTGAAAGCAAGTTCATGCATCTGATGACACCACAGATAGGTTGGCCTGTCTTTCCAGGTCCTATAAAACATACTTTCCATTTCATGTCAAGGAACCCCAAAGAGCTTTACAAACTGTGCTGAGGTCTAGAATTGCTGAATTCCTCTTGATGTGCAACCTGTGGTGTTATTAATGGTAGCGGCTGTTACATAGCTCCTAAAAATGCTGCCCAAAAATTCAGATCAGAAAAGGGAGGTTGTACCCTGGTTTCTGGGTTGCTGTGATTCCAGCACCCCCAGGCCTAGGTTTTCTGGCTCCCTTTGGCATATTTCTGCTTGGGCTATTCTGCCCAAGCTGAGTTCTAGGATACTTGAAGGATATCTTTTTTTGGCCTAATATCTGTTGTGGTCTCACGGGCCTCTCTGTTCACCCCTTGACATCTGCCAAACTCTGCTGGCTTAATGGACTTTCAGAACTAGTCTTTGCTAACTTGTCTTCTTGCTGCCTAAATGAAAAACCTTGGCAGTCTTGTTTGCATTTGACATGATATCTATTCTTGTGGCAGATCCCTATCTGTAACCATGGGGGCCAGGCCCAGAAGTTTATATGATAGATAACCAGTCTAAACTTCTATGGTCATTTCTTGGTTGTCAGTGCTAATGGAGGAGAGCAGTCACAGGTGATCTGATGAAGTGAATGATCCAAAATTCATTCGTGTTTGAGTTTGAGGTTGACATGCACACTCCATCATGTAGCCATATATAATCAGAAACTGCTCAGAGTCCAATCCTAACTTCCATTTTATGGTAAGATGCTAAGTGGCGATAAGAAAGAGGATGTGGTGGGGGATGAGAAGAATAAGAGGAAGGGAGGGAGAGAAGTTAGAAGAGGGGCAGAAATGTGGATTAGGAAATGTGAAGAGACATACTGAGAGGCAGAATATTTCTCTGAGTTAAAACACGGGGAGAGCTGAGTGCTTTCAAAAGGAACTGACTTGCTCCGATGGGCTCTGCTTTTCCTTCTGTGTACTAAATGGTAATCTCAGATTTGCATTTCTATCACAAAATTTCAAGCTTGATTACTCTAACAAGTGCTCCTTAGACAGTCACCTTTTATTATACTCTCCATAGAGATGAAATTTAGCAGTGATAATTACTATGGTGAAGGTCCTAGCCCCTTGCGGAAAATGAGCTTGCAAGGTTTGTGATTAGCCATGATGTAGTTTTGGTGCTAGGCCAGAGGCTTAAGGCTGGTCCTCTGTCTCCCACAGAAAAGATGGAAGGGAATAATGCCAGGGGTGTTCAATAGATATGGTCCCTCTGGTAGCATTTAGGGCACTATTTCTTCATGGAGAAATTGTTAGTTTGGGAATGGGTTCTCTGATGAGTCACTGTGGTTTGCATGATTCATGGAGGCCTTGCAAATAACAGTGTTTCTGACCCAAAAGGAATTCTGAATGTCTATCCTTGGAAGTACTTGGAAGATTGTGGCACAAATCCTAAAAAAGTTGTTGAGGACACAGCAGAGATTGGATTTCATATCAGATAGGAAATTCCTTCAGGACAGAAATTGAGTCTAATTCTCTTTCAGGCTCTTGGCACCCTTAGTATAGTGTCTGGCACAGAGTGGACACTCACTGAACATAAGAGTATAGGTTAAGCAGGTGAGGGTAGCTTTAGCTATTGCATTTCCCTGGTCTTGTCCAGATCCTTGACTTCCATTTTGCTAACCCCCACCTTCCCACTAGCATGCTTACATGTAGTTTCAACTTCATCAACCTTATGCAAGGGTTTCAAGAAAGAAATCTACTCCAATGGATCCCTTTCTGCCAAACAATCTGAAGTTCATCTTTGCAAATAAATATAAGGCATCTACTAACAAAGATAATTTTACACGTTATTTTCTCAGTTCGTGGAAAAGGTGTTTTATTGGTCTCCTGTTGGCCTGGCCTTAAAGTCATTTCATGGAATCCCCAGTCTCCACATTTTGAGCCCTAATGTAAAATTCTAGCTCTGTGATCCTGGCTGTGTAGCCAGCCAGCTGTGACAGTGACCATCTGGCCTGGCCTTTCACTCTCCCTGCATCAGGATTGACTAATGTGGCAGGAAAATATTCCCATTAAATTATAGTGGATGAGGCAGGCAAGTGGGTTTACTTTTGAAGTGAAGGAAATGAGACTGAGATTTCCTTTCAGCCTGTATCACTATAGAACTCTTTATCAGTAAGCCAGTGGGAAAGAAAATATGGAGCAACTCTGTAAATACAGAGAATTGATTCTTAGAGAAAAATAATAAAATATACAGAATTAAAAAGAAACAAAATGTAAGGCTGTAATGGGGGAAGAAATACAATATCTCACATACTGAGAACATCGTTTTTAAAATAGTTCTCAATAAGTCAGTGAGAACTGTGCAATTCCACAGGGCTTGAGATATGAGAAAAATAAAGTAAATATTTGGAATAAGCCATTATAGGGAAAGGTCTCTGATGAGTTTTTATTCACTGTGACTATACTATAATGATACTAAGGCAGTAATCTTTGGAACCTCCCTTTTGAAAGTTTTTATTGAGGCATTCAAGTTCATTATTGTCTTTTCCTTTAAGATAAGAACAGCCCAGACAGACTGTGTGGGGTTTGACTGAGGTGGTGATGCACCCAATGGTCTCCTCCTAAACCACTGGAAATAGAACCTGCTTTGTTCCTAAGCTAGGCACCTAGATTTCTAATGGGTGACTGTCACTGAGACTGTAGGTCCAGCCTTGCAAAAGCAAGTTGATAGGTAATTATATCAACTTGTTTCCATGGATTGCTTTCAGAGTTTGGTGATTATTGTGAAACTGGCCAGCTGGAACTCACAGCTAGCTCAGGCCCACTCTTCCCAGCCCACCACCAACAACCTGTCTTTGAGGCAGGGTGATGATCTTGGGCACAGATTGTTTCCCTTAAGTGTTATAAGACAGAAAGGCATATGAAATGAGGTATGACTAGGTTCTCCAGAAAATGAAAATCTGTTATTAAAACAAAATATGAAAGTAAATATTATACCTGCATTAAAAAGTCTTCTCGTGGGAAGGACAAGTAAGAAAGGGATACTGTAAAATAGTTGTGCCAGGGCAGTTTCAAAATTTAATATAACCCAAACTATTAAGGTGAAAGAGAAATGAGCTGTACTGTTGAATAGTTAGGAAACTATAAAGTACTTTTCTAAAAATAAAATATCAACTTTCTCTCCAATCCCACTTTTATAAGATTAGAAAACATTAGTGGCTCTCTTCATAGGTTATAAAACCAAACTTAAACTCCATAGCATGGTGTGTAGGTCCCTTCCTTACCTGGCCCCAGCTTGCTTCTAGCCTTTTCCATATGGTCTGCATAATCATTTCATTTCATCAATCCATATGGCATTTAAGGAAAGGCACCATGTGAAGGCATTGCTACATGTGTTGTGATCTAACACCACATCAGTCCACTTTGGTAGGGGCTTTATTAGTTCACCATGCTCCTACTTAGGCCCCATTAAAAAATTATGAGGTGCCAAGTGCCTGGGCAAGGACTGTAGCAATGGCCCGGGGAAAGAATAGGACCAGGATGTGGTGAGAGAGGGAAGAAAGACATTGAGTAACAAAAATGATGGATACAATCCATCTCTGTACTTGTTTTTGTCTTTTAGTAAATTTCCAAACATGTATAAACTCACCTAAAATCATGCAAGATGAAATTGGCTAAGCGCTGTGTGCACATAGTTACATGGGAATGTTTGTGTGAAATAACTATTAAATAACTTCTAAATAACTATGAAATAACTATTATATTACTCATAATTGTTAAGATCAATTGAGTGCTTGCTATATGCCAGGCACTATTCTAAACATTTCATGTATTTTTTGATAAATTTTTTAACATGTAGCTCTCATGAAAATTCTCTGAGAGTAGGTACTATTTTCCCAAATTTATACGTAGAGAATTCCAAGTACAGAATGGTCAAGCGACTGGGCCAATGTCACACATCTAGCACATCCACAGTTTGAAAGGATGCATTCTAGTTCTAGAGTTTGTGTCCATAACTACTAACTATAATCATCTTTGTATATTAAAAAAATTAAAAATGTGTAAACAAAGTTACCTATATACAAATTAGTTGTTAAAGATAATACACAGTGATGCAAATGATTGGATTTAACATGATATTTATTCTCCCACAAATAAGCTTAAATCTGCATGAAGAAGAAAAGATTGAGGCTATAGTTTAGTGTCTTGAAGGTCAAGGTAAAGTAATTTAGGAAGGGGAATGTCAATAGTGTCAAATGTTAATAACTGAGGTCACTTAGCCTCTTTAATAATTATTTCCTTATCAGTAAAATTTTCTATTGTCTTACACCTGTCTTTTGAAGATTAAGGAGATAATGTTAGTAAATTTCTTGTGATTTCCTTGATAATAACAGCTTTCTTAAAATACCAAGCATAATTACAGACTATATTTCTGGGGGGTAAAAAGCTAAATCAAGAATATATCTGAACTTTTCAAGTCTTATGCAGTAGTCTAAGACGGTTCATGTTCTTCAACTCTGGTTGGTTGGCACCATAGCCTGAAATATCTTGATTTCTGGAGGGATGAACAAACAAGCAGGTTGTGGTTTGGTGTCATGTACACAATTAATTGACGGATTAACCAAAATTTTCATTCGTAGCATTCACGTTGGCACAATGTGAACCATCCATGATGTCTAGGTAACATCCTTTGACCTTCCATTCATTTTTCATTCATTCAAATAATTTAGCAAACACATGAGAACCTCCTACATACCCTGAATTAAGGTGAAGTAGACCCATAGTCTTTGCTTGCAGAGCACTTGCAATCTCACTAGAGAGATATATTTTTAAGTATAGACTGTCATTACATTTCAGTGTGTACAATTTAATTATGATAGGTACACATATGATAGTACACACAATATACTCTGAGAGTGCATAGGAAGGAGAAAGAAAACTAGGTAGGCTGATGAAGTTTGTGTACTTGCTGTCTCTTTCCAAGTAAACAAGACACTAATGGATTGAAAAGTAGAGACAACCAAAATGTCTCAATCCCAGGCACTACGCACACACAGCATGGACTTCTAGGCTTTAAGACCCTGTGGTTTTTTTTGGCAACTGCGAAACAAGGGTGCTTTCCAAACCACATTCCATTTGGATGTAGCTAAACTCATATGCAAATATTTTTATTCATCTCTGATCACATAACTAAGCCCAGTGCCATTCTCATATCTTTATATGCCTCTTAAGGGTCCCACCTGCTATTTGGAAAATCATTCATGGGCCCTATACAGTTATTATATTCAAACCAAACTCTTGGAGGCATCTGGGGAGTCCCAGGTCAAGAAAGCAAACTGGCATTTCCAGTAAAGCATCTCTTGCATGTCTGGCTGCCATTTTTAACTAAATCTGAAGCGGCCTTTCTCATTTTTACCAATGAGGAGTTCATGATAATGCTATAATAGACTTTATGTTCACCTTGTCCAGGCCAAAAAGTACTTGAAAACTATTTTAAATTCTCCCTCTTTTATGATAGCTGTTAGTCAGCTTTTCTTCACTGTGACCAAAATATCCAATAAGAACAAACTTAGATGAGGAAGAGTTTATTTCTGCTAACAGTTTCAGAAGTTTAGTCCATGATCTATTGATTCCATTGGTCTGGGTCAAAGGGGAAGCAGAACATCATGGAGGAAGGGTGTGGTTGAGGAGTTTTGCTTATCTCATGGTGACCAGGACACAGAGAAGGAAAGGAGAAGGGCCTATAGGGAGAATGAGCATACCTCCCAAGGTGTGCGCTCAGCGACACCTCCTTCAAACATGACTGCCCCCCCATGCCCACAGTTACCACTCAGTCTATTCAAAGTAGGATGAATTGATTAGGTTACACATCTCATGATCGAGTCATTTTATTTATTTATTTATTTTTATTTATTTATTTATTTATTTATTTATTTATTTATTTATTTATTTATTTTGTGGTGCTGGGGATTGAACCCAGGGCCTTGTGCTTGCAAGGCAGGCACTCTACCAACTGAGCTATATCCCCAGCCCGATTGAGTCATTTTATATGTGAGCATTCCTTCATGAACACAGGAGCTTTTAGGGGACACCTCATATCTAAACTGTAATAATAGTTAATAATCACATTGCTATTTTAATTTGTGTCAGTTGCTAACTGGGTCCATTACTCATTTTATTTCCAAAATATTTATCTGTAAAGGAAAGTTTTCTTTGTGAAAATCTATTCTGATGATTACATGTAACTTATAGATCAACTTCAAGCAACTAAAGAAGGGTTTTATCTGACAGGCCAAGACCTGTTAGTCCTTTCTTTGTTATTGCTTCTTTTCTACACTCCTCTTGGACCTTGGGTTCACCTTGTATCATTTCCATAAAGAAAGGTTAACAAGTAGTTCAGAGAGCTCAGGTAATCATCACATTATAATTCTCTCAAGCTCTAGTGCATTGTTGAAGCATTCAACAGTCTCCCCTGCTTTTGACTCAATAGATTTAGGGGGAGAAATCATAAATCTTCGGTAGTTAATGTGTGTAACCACGAGATGGCTGTCTTTGGTAGTGTACAACCCATTTAAAAGTAGTGTTTTGAGAGACCTCAACATACAACCATTGTGTTCTTTACAAAACAAGCTTTTTATTGCTAATGTACTTTATAACTAGCTCTGATGCACAGCAGTTCCAAAAAACTTCTCACAGCAGGAGAAAAAGTGATATAATGGAAATAATAAAAGACTGGGAATTATGCGACTTGAAGTTTAGTTTCCACCCCTCTCAGTTTCCTCATCTGTGAAATGATGGGCTCTGATAAGCAGAGTGCTGGGACCTGGCTCTACATCAGATTTGCCTGGGGAGCTTGTTATAAGATATATTCTTAGTATCAATGCCTAGAAACTCTGAATTTGTAGGTTTGTGGTAGGCATTCTTAGGTAGGGCCTAAGAACCCATATACTTAATAAGAACCTCAGTAGATTTTTCACACAATAGGTTTTCAGACCAACAATTTTTAGAAGCCACTGAATTAGGTGATTTCTAAGGTCCCTTTGAGGTTTAAACATATGTTATTCTAATATCAAAGATTACTAATGGAAGCGATTGATGAAAATAAACAGGATTGAAAGAATCTTAATATTTTCATGCAATGCTTTTGTGTTCTGAAATCAGAATATTGTGGCTCAGGTCCAACAAGTGCACTGAAATTAGGGTTCAGAGTTCTAAACTGGTAATGGGGGAGGACAATACAAGGTCATGATTTCAGGTCAAGAATTTGGGGTCCAAAGGTGCAGTGCAGGAAGGAATATGTAAGAACAGAATCATACTTTACAGAAATTATTTAAGATTTAGATTTTAAGCAAGAAGGGAATAAAGAGGGGTTGAGACAATGAGAACAATAGATAAAGAGGAGTTGAGACCAGGAAAATAAAATCTCAGTTCTCCATGGATAAGAAAGGATGTGACTTGTCTATTTGATGTGTTAATTTTTGAGTATACTGCTTACTGTAAGATGAGAGAAAGTGTATGGACTGTGATTGGGGGGAAAAAAGGAATCTTAGCTCATAAGGTAATGGGGATGCACTGGACCCAGCATTCTCCTGACCTTTATTTAGACTATCATTGTAAGGGCTGATGGATATGACAGGCTGGAAAGGCATAACAACCGGAAAATGTGGACAGAGACAGCAAGATAGATGTGGATGTGAAGGAGCCTAAAATGCCCATTCCAAAATACTCAGAGAGAGGTGATAGTAAAGAATAATGAATCATAGTGAAGCATTCTTGGCATTAGTGGCTACATTTAAGGAGAGGCTCTTCACTTCTGGATTTGTCACACACAGCAATGGCCTGTATAGGTACATTTTGCTACTCCAGTTGAAAGCCAAGAGTATGTATATCCTACAGGCAATGGTCTCAAATGCTAGCCTCAGAACTCACTGTAGTTCTGAGGACAGTAGGGATGGACTAAGCAGTGCCTGAATGACAGACCTGAGGAATGTTTGGTGTAATTCCCAGGAAGGCCAGCAGGGGGCACCAGCAATTTGGATGATACCCTATAGTCTGAATAATGAGATTTGAGAAAGTGTTTTGATCAGAACTAGCAATGAATTTGGTTTACAATATCTCCTCAGTTTTCTACCATATGTGTTATTAGAAAGATAAATTTAGAATAGATAACTAAAAATAAGTCCATAATTACAACCCTAGAAGCTTAATGTATCATGGATGGAAAAAGACTTCTTTGATTTGACAGAAAAGATGTCTTTGACCATTGTTCCCTTTGCTCACTTGTTGATATTTGCCATGCACACCACAGATTCCCCCTTATGGGAAGCTTTTTCTTTTCCATTGGCTTTGTAGTCTTATCCCTTCAACAGATAATCTTTTAAAACAGTTTTGTACACAACCAGAAGAATGATAGTTGTACTCCATTTGTGTACATTGAACCAAATGTAATTTATTTATTTAAATAAATAAATGTAAATTTTATTATGTAAATTATGTAAATTTATTTATTTAAATAAATAAATTTTAAAAAACAGTTCTGAGGATGCACCTTTCTTTTTTTTTTTTTTTTTGATGCACCTTTCTTTAAACTCATAAACCAAATTCCTTTTTAATTTTTTTCATTTTGAATAAATATATACTCAATGTTGCACTTGTCAGATATCATGAATTATGCTTATGATTCTCAGAGATGTCTGGAAGTGCCTTCTTTTAATAGGTTACTTTTCTGTTTCGAAGGTATCTCTTTTTCAACACGATGCATTCAATTCTGCCCGAATCACCCATATAATGAATTGTTTGTCCAATTCTGTCACTTCCTTGTCAATATACACATTCTTTTGCTTTTTTGGGAAAAGATTATGTAGTTATTGACTCCTGCACAATACCAAGTTCACAATCTTTTATGCTACAATGGATGTTTTGACAGTTAAGAGAGTTCGGCAGGCTAGAAAGAGTGCATGATCTTGGGATCTAATGTTAATAAAATGACCAGTCTATTTGTCTGTCTGTTTATATCAATCTCACCATATCTGATAATGTATACTTGGGATATGAGAATAGCTTCGAGAGGGTCCTGCCCCAAGATGCTGAAAATAAGGAAAATGAAATTGCTGCCTAAGAGTTAAGCCAGAGGATCAACGAGATCAATAAGTTATGGATGAGAACAGAGCTATGCAAATTCCCTTTGAAGAGACTAAACACAAAAGAACAATGAAGCCAGGCATTGTCTAATTTTGTGAAGTATAAATATAGAAAAAAGACTGGAAGCAAATTGCCCAAAGTCAACACTGTTGATACTAGTTGGTGAGAATGTTGGTGAGTATTATTTTCTTTCAGTTTTTTTTTAATTTCATAAAGAAAGAGAGTGAAACTGAGACAATCAGACAGACTTAACAGCTCCTAGGGCAAAAAGATGAGACAGTATCCTGATTGACAGTGTTAACAGCTGAAGAAAGAACGTGTCAGTCAAGGAGTGGGGGTCAGGGGCTGTTAGTTACAAAGTAGATAAAAAGGAGCAAGTCACAGAGAAAGATAATAACTCTGATCAACCTGCTCCAACCAGGAGAGAAATTGCCTTTTAGGTCTCTGAGCTAGGCACAGAGGAGACTTAGATATGGTTGTAAGTGAGGTCTCATAACCATACTGACTTGAGTTCACATCTCATGTGTGTCATACCCCACCTTTATGACATTGGCAAGTGGATATACCTTTCTAAGCCTTAGTTTCTGTCTATAACATGGGAATTTTAATGATACTTTCCATATAGGGCCATTGTGAGAATAAAAGAACATGATTTGTATATGTAACATGGTACCTGGCACATGGTAATCCCTTAATAAATGGTAGCTATTTTTATATTGTATTATTAAGAATGTCCTATTTATAGAGATCTCTTTTAACATGATACCATAATTAGGCATTTGAACCTTGTAACTTGTGTTGACATTGATTCTGCAGTTACTAAGCAAGCTTTGGATTATAATTTGGCTTCCCATGTTGTTTGGTAGCAGGGAGATTATGTGAGGATTTGTTGCCTCATGAAGCATCAGTGTCATTACAGATGGGTACAATCTTTAGGTTTGATAATGTGTGAGGTTCAATCAATCTAGGACATTATCAAAGTTGAGTTTTTTTAACTTTCACATTCTCAGTTTTAATAGTAATTATACATATTTATGGGGTATGGTTGAAATTGAGTTTTAAGACTCCAAACCCTGGGCATTTTTAAATAATAAACATTGCTTTTTGTGAGCTTGTTTGATGTGAATCCACCTCTGAGAGAAGTCTGTACATTTCTACTGAGGGTCAAACTCTGGGCCTAATGAGGTTTTCTAGCAGCCAGTCTGCCAGCATCCTTAAGCCAATTAAATCCGTTTGTTTCTATTAAAATTCTGAAGAATAAAACAAAAAAATCATTTCATGTTTTCTGTGTATGTCCAAGTCTGATATTTTATGTGTGTCATGTATGAGTTCCTATAGTTCCTTAGTAAAATACTAAAGTATATCATCATTCGAATCATCCAACAAGTATATATTGAGAATTATGACAGAATTATAAAAATTATGGAGCTTAAAGGGATTTTAGCACTCAGTTGGTCCTCTCTCCCTGAGGGCCAGAGAAGAAAATGACCCATCCACAGTAACAAGAAGTTTATTTGAGATGGCATTGTGTTCACATAAAAGCATGAAGAATTTCTCTGAATTACTCACCAAAGCAGAGATAAAGGGGAACAGAATGTCTTGGAAATGAAGAATGAAACTCAGAATGAAGGGTCCACCTGATTCTTATTTTGCTCCATGAAAATGACTCCATAACTAGAGTCCTTCACTGAGCCAACTTAAAATTGAGGAGGAAATATAAAGAGTTCTTTTGTTATGTTCACTTTATTGATTTTTCCTTTGTTTTGATATTTTTAATGGAGGAAAAACTGTCACTAGCACTCCAGAGCTGGCACTCTGTGAATCAGGTCAAATTAAAATACAGTTCTGCTAATTTCCCAGGAGATTTTGTTCCATCGCAGGCAAACACCTGAAATGCTTTTCTTTCTTCATTTTCTTTGCTGGAGGACTTCCTTCCTTCCACACAGTCCTTCTTTTTATTTACATTTCCTCCTCAATTTTAAATTAGTTCAGGTACTTATTGAGTCATTTTCTTTTGTCTGGCTTTGCATTTCTCTGTGAGTTGGTACTGTTCTTCAGATTTGGTACATAGACTGCCTACACTCTGCTCTCATGACTAACGCATGTCTCCTTTAATAAAATCAAGTCCTCTACCCTCTTTTATGTTATTTGAAATTTCATTAACAGTGAATGTGCTTTTCCCTCTCCTCCAAGGAGAATGTCTAGTCTCCCATATTGAACATTAGAGAGGAATGCTGAAGAGTTCCCTTTGAATTCCAGTTCTATACCACTTAGTAATTGTGAGTCTTTGGGCAATTTAATTTTGCTCTCTGATCCTCAGTTTTCTCACCTATAGAATGGGAATAATAATAATAATATCTAATCTTATAGGATTGTTGTGAGGATTCAATTAATAAAATATAGGAGGTTTAGAATAATGCCTGTTCCAAATGAACGTGCAGTTGTTACTGTTGTCATTGTTGTTGCTGTTATTGTTATCTAATCATCATTGCAAAGTTAATATGCTGACATCACGTTAACCAGTGATACTCAACCTGAACTGTCAATCTCAGCACTGTCTCCAACAATGCCATCACAATCGTAGAACAAAATGAGCTTTCATTTATTTGATGGAACAAGGGCACACAGTTTGTATGGGGGAGATGAGGTATGATAGTAACATCAGCTCAAATGAGCTAATGAAAGAGACAATTCCAGCTAGGTTGGGACCAGTTACGATGAATCTGTTTATCTGGTTGCTTCTCAGCAACAGACCTTTCTCAGTGTTGGTATGTCCTTATCATCATGCACCAGCACCTTTATTTATTATCAATACGGACATATGTTCAGATAAATTAACATTCTCATCTGACCCAACTCCTTGTTTGGAAACAACTTTGTAAACCAGTGTGTGAACTGACCCACATGACCCCTTGTCTAAAAAAGAGGCATAGTGTTCCATTGTACTTTAACAAACATAGAGAAATGGCAGATAAACTGTATTTTTGTTTTGTTTTTCTTTTTATGGAAGCAGTTACTGACCTCTGTCTGGCATTCTCTCAGAGACACATGGAAAGGAGAAAAAATTCAATAGAGGGAGAGCAGAGTGATGTAGCGAAAAGAGGTGTGCTAGAATCTCTCAGCAGATATGAGTATTGGTAACTTCTGTAGTAAAACCTCAGATCCAAATAGTTCTGAAAGCTTAAATGCACAGTATTGGAAAAGGGTAAGTTCATTATGGGCCTAATATAGGGACAATTTGAATATGATTTACATTTAAAATCCAATAAAGCATTGATATTAAGGTGTGCCAGGACTACATGGCACCAATATTTTCCTCCTACTCCCTGACCAGAGGAATTGCAGCCTAAAGAATAATAGGAAAGAACTTATTTCTTCAGTTTGGTTTTGGTCGTTCTGGGCTAGAGGCATTGACTGTAGCAGCTTCCACATGCAGATTTTAGAAATGACAGACTAGAATTTTAATTTGTCTCGTCATGGCACATCTCAAACTTGAACAATATTTTGAATGGTTTCCCTTCAACTTTCTTTCTTTGAGCAGATAGAACTTTCAGTGATGTCAGCACCACTGTTCTGGACCCCATGAACTGGAATTTATAATGCAAGTCAGGCTAGTGATATCAGCTGAAAAGGACACAGTGCAATTGTGCTGTTTTCCCTTACACTCAGGGAAGCCCCCAAGCCTGCACCAAGGGGGCCCCCAGGCATGTTTAAGGAAAGCGCCAAGCACCAGGATCAGAAGACCTCATTAGGGAAAGCAACTGTAGCTTGTATTTTAGCAATTCTGTTTAAAACGCCCAATCTCCAAATCAGCCTTTTCCAGGCACATTGCCAAATTACAGCAATGGACCATTTCTAAAATGCCCATTTAAAATAAGCCCCCTTGAATGCAGCACTATGGCAAAGGTCCTTCTGGCAGAAAGCCACTTTAGACATCAGATCACTCCAAGCATTATTTTAAAATAATGCCCAGGCCTTTTAGTAATTCAGGCGTTGTTTCCTTTGAGCCCAGAAAATGTCAGTGTACTGAAAGCAGACATAAATGGGACTGGCCTGGCCAACAGCTGGATTTCCTTTTGCACAGATGTTCTCTTAACATGGATTGAGCCTTGAGAGTGTATATTGTGCCTTGTCCATCTGTCCGGATGGAATTTCTTCCCTTCATTTACTCCTTCACCCCATTCCCTCCTGCTTGAAATATTAAATTGTATTTGTAGGAGCAAGGAATAGGGAGATAAGAGGGAGGAAGTCCATGGTGAGTTATTGATGGTGAAACTCCTAAAAGAAAATAGAAAAGCATCCTGCTATGAGGAAGAGCCTGTGCTCGATGCTCCTCCTTTTATCTGTAATAGCAGTGGGGATGTCAGGTTGCCAAAGAGAGTTCAGAAATCATGGATTTGGTCTTGTGCAAATGAAGACTCATAGTTTGTTAGAAGCTGGGGGAGAAATAGCAGCAAAAAGTAGTGTTGTTTCTTATCCTGAAAGACACTAAGGTAGCACTCGGTAGCTGGCATTTTATTTTTAGCTCAGGACCTGGGGCTTTCTCAGATAGTGACCTTGCATATGATGGTTACTGGCAGTGCTCTGACAGTACCAAAGAGGAAACTGATTCAAGCATTTCTGTTTGTGTGAATGGTTACTTGTCTTTTTGACCACACCCTGTCTTCTTCCAGGTTATAATTCTACCATCATCTGTATTGTTGGCTGTCCATTTAAAAAACCTCCTGTTAAGCCATTTCTACATTTTGTTAAAAGAGCAAATTGTTCAGGGTTGTTCAGAGGATCAAATGCCATTAGGTCACCTGGTCCTTAGTCTTTAACCTCACATGGGATTGTTTTTTAGTACAATACAGACAAGGAAGTCATTGCTTTGTGAAGCAAGGTGGTATGCTCCTATATGCAGGGCAGTTAGCATTTACTACAACAATCTGTTGTATGTCTTTTCTATATTGGAGTCTTAAGACATTGTGTCCTTTTCAAAACAAGTACAATTGTGTTTTTTTCCTTTCTTTTTCTTTTCTTTTCTTTTTTTTTTATTCATTGTACACAAATGGGGTACAACTTTTCATTTCTCTGGTTGTACAAGAAGTAGATTCACACCATTTGTGTAATCATACATGTACATAGGGTAATAATGTCAGGCTCATTCCTTTATCCTTCCCTCCCCCCACCCCCTCCCAACATTCCTCCATTCTTCCTTTATCCCCTACCACCCCACTTATCAGAGAAAACATTCGGCCTTAGGGTTTTTGTTTAAAATATTTTTTATAGTTGTAGATGGACATAATACCGTTCTTTACTTATTTTTATGTGGTGCTGAAGATCAAATCCAGTGCCTCACATGTGCTAGGCAAGCACTCTACCACTGAGCTACAACCCTAGCCGCCAAGATATGTTTTTGTCATTCATTTATTTGAATATACACTTGGTTTTTAGGCTCTTTAAATATTGTTGAAGCCCCTAAAAATTGATGCAGACCAAAATTCAGGTGGTAGCCAAGCCTCAGAACCTAGCTGGTTTGGTGAAAATAAGTACTAATTAATTTTATGCAGACCTAGAGAGATTAGATGACCTGCCTCCTAGATCATATTGGTACTGTATTATTCTTTCTACTTCATTGAGGTATAATTGACATATAAAAATTCTTTCTACATCATTGAGGTATGTAATTGACATACAAAAACTGTACATATTTAATGTATGCAACTTAATGACTTTGGAGATAAGTATACATATGTGAAGCCATGATGATCTATGCCATAAATGTGCTAGTTCCTTCAAAACTTTCCTCCCATCTTCTTCATTTGGTATTTATTGTTTTCTATCATCAGAATATTTAACATAAGATCTACCCTCTGGGCAAATTTTTAAGTATATATAATATAACAAGCACTATAGTGTACAGTTAATCTCTAGGATTTTTTCATCTTGTGCAACTGAAACTTTGTACTCTTTGACTAATGCTTCCCTGTTTTGCTCTTACTCCAGCTCCTGGAAACCACCATTTTTCTCTCTGTTTATATGAGTTTAGCAGTATTTCCTTCTTTCTAAAGATTGTATATACACACAACCCATCCATTGTATGTATATACCACATTTTCTTTATTCGTTCAACCATCAACTTCCTTAGGTTGTTTCCAAGTCTCAGCTATTGTGAATACTGCCACATATATGAAAGTGAGAGTATCACTTTTTCTATTGTAGCTGCCCAATCTACATGTCAGTAGAATTTGTTCCTCCTTGAAACACTGAGGTGGGCAGGAGGGGTGGAGTGTGAAGAGGAGATATCATAGGTAATGCTTAGGTATTTACTCACTGTAGTTTCTGATGCATGACAATAGTTTTTATGAAGAAATTCAGTGTCAAAAATTGATTGTTGTTGGGAGATTTGGCACACACTTGCAATCCCAGTGGCCCATGAGACTGAGAGTTCAAAGCCAGCCTCAGCAACTTAGCGAGACCCTAAGCAACTCAGTGAGACCCTGTCTCTAAATAAAATACAAAATAGGGCTGGGGATGTGGCTCAGTGGCCGAGTGTCCCTGAGTTCAGTCCTTGGTATCCCCTCCAAAAAAACCCCAGATTGTCAGGGCTGCAGTTGTAACGTAGTGTTAGAGCACTTGCCTAGCTTGTGTGAGGCACTGGGTTCAATCCTTAGCACCACATAAAAATAAACAAACAAAATAAAGGTATAAAAAAAAGAAAGTATTTTTTAAAAACAGATTGTGAAACATCTGCTGGAAGAAGGAATGAAAATCTGACTCATGAGAAGGTCCATGGAGTCACTTTTACTTACTCTCAAGTTTTTCCTGGAGGAAGAATTCTTTACTTTAGGTGCTTGATGTTCAATAAATTGTGACACATTTCTCCTCCTGCATGTCAACATTACAGAATTTTTAAAAATATTTTTTAGTTGTCAGTGGACCTTTATTTTATTTATATGCAGTCCTGAGAATCGAACCCAGTGCCTCACACATGCTAGGCCAGTGCTCTACCACTGAGCCACAAGCCAGCCCAACACTACAGAGTAATAATTGCACATCACAGTGGTTGCTTTACTGCAGCCCATTCCCTCTTCTCACTTAGACTCATACTCCACAACACACACGCCCTCATTTCTCATGTGCAGATAAATAACTTTATAAAAATACAAGGACGGTTTTCACAAATTAAGACGTTCCTTCCTTTTGACAAGCTCAGAGGAAAGCCACATGATTGACCTTTGATTGTGTGACATCCCTTCCCACTTACCATTACATTTGGCTGGAGTTCCTGTGGTGCTACTAACCTTCCTGCCAAGTCTTTGCCTGCTGCCAGAGCCCATTGAGTGCACCTGAGTAGCTCTGTCCCTCTGAGTTAATCATGCCAGCCTTCACAAGTCTCCCAGCCCTCACCTTCCATGTGTTTGATGTACTAGAGTACCCTGCAGGAGACTGAGTCCCAAGAAACTGTCAAGATTCTGACCCTTCACTCCCGTCTCTGCCAGTACTCCTTCGAAGGAACTGTGGCTCAAGGGAGGGCCTGGCCTTTTTGCAAAGGCTAGGTTTTCAATTAAATACCATGGTTTTATGCTTAGAGCAGAGAGCTCTGGGATTCCATCCTCATATCAATAATCCCCAGGAAATGCACAGTATTGGCCTTTTTCATTTATTTTGTTATAATTTCCATTTCATCATGACTATAAGGCACCACAGGCAATGTATTTCTGGGGAATTGTTCTTAGCAAGTAGTTGGAATCATTCAGCCTTTTGCCTTCCTCTTAGCATCTTACCCAATTTGTGGAATTATTTTCCTGATATATCCAGTAGACCTAGTATAGCCAAACAACTGAAGTATTAAATTTACTTAGAATTGAACCAAAAGAAAAAAGAAAAATAGACAAATTTCTTATCCATTGAGGTATTATTGCATAGTGGCTTAATGGGTCAGCTCTGGATTAAGACTGCATGTATTCACATCTTGACTCTTCTACTTATTAACCTCTCTGTACCTCAGTTTTCTTATCTGTAAAATGGAGACAATAGTATCTTTCTCTCATAAAGTTGTTCGGATAAGTACATGAATTAATTCACATAAAATGCTTGAAACACTGCCTGGCAGATGGTGAATGCTCCATGGATGCTAGTTCTATATTATACCTAAAGGTAATCTTTAAGTGCTATGGAATATTTGCCCTTGAAGGAGGTGGACACAGTGGGAAAAGCTCTACACTGACAGTCAGGAGTCTTGTGTTCTTTTTCTACCACCATCAACCACACAGCCAATCTTAGTTTCTGTTACCTCATGTGTGAAATTGGGATAATAATGTCTCCCTTAGCTACTGTTCGCACACATGCATGCATCAGTGCACAAATACACACTCACTTTCAGTGGTACAGGAGGAAAATTAAATTAGAACAGAGATTTTAAACATCTGAAATGACACAAGACACTTTGCATATATTGAATGGTGACCTCTTGCTATATAAACTAGTTATATTTAATCTGTAAGAGATTCTCAGAACAAACTGTACCTCCAAACCTATGTGGTATTTTATGCTTCTCAACTGAGATAGGTCACCTATTGCTTTATCACAGCTGACTATTGCAAGCTTTTAGGACCTAGGGACAATGTTGTTTGCATGTTATATTCTCAAGTCTAGCAGATAATGTACATTTAGTAAATATTAAATTAAAATATATTTTATACAAGGGCAGTCAATCTAATGAGACAGCTGTCTCAAATGGTTTGTAAATAGTTTTCTAGCAAGTGGCTAATGTTGCTGATTTCACATAACATGAGGGGCTGATCCAACAAGATGAAATTTTGATCAGACATGTGTCTCAAGAGATCATAGTATGACTCAGCAGGAGAAGCATTGACCCCACACCCTTGGGGCATGGACAATCTCTTATCTGAGATTTATCTGATATTTCACAAGAGAGTAGATAGGGAGTCTCACAGCTCTTTATCTGTACCAAGGGAAAATAAAATTATTATAATAATTCCTTGATGAATACTGTTGAATAGATAAATGAATAAGGTCTTTGGAGGGTGTGCGTGTGTGTGTGCGCGTGCATGCGCATGTGTGTGTGCATACAAACATTAAGCCGACTCTGATCTGTTCCTTCTCATTAGTGAGGGAAGGGAAAAGGAAAAAGTACCTTCCAGTAATGATGGGGAAGAGGAGTTTATTGTTTCTGTAGTCACTAAACCTTTGGCTGTGAAGCACTTACAGAAATACAAAGTGCTATGGTAATCCTTAATAACAAGTTACTTACACAATTTTCCTCAATAACAATAGTTGTATGAACTACTGACAATTGACCTTTCTTTGGCTACTAATTTAGTGTCTAAGTGACTTAAGGGGGAAAGAAGAGCAGACAAGAGCAAGATTGTTTGAAATACACACATTAATTGTCTAAGAGCAGAAAAGATCCCCTAGGTGTTTGACTCTTTCTTTTCATAACTAAAGGTACATTGAAAAGGAGTACAGGTATTTATTTGATAAAGGCACTATCAGAATGTTTGCATTTAAACCTTTAAATGAAGTTATTCTCTCTCTATGAAGTATAATCTTTCGTTCAATATGTGCTGAAAATCTCATTTTTCTTTTCCTAAGCTATGGATAATGTTAGGATATGTTTAAGAGAAGGAAGTTGTTAGCCTTGATCATGGTCACACAGTATGAAAAAAATTTCACAAGTTGAGTATGTCTTAGTGGTTTTTGGTCTAGTTAACACCTATGCCATTCTTTTCATGGCTGTTAGGAGTGATCCATGTCTCCTCCACATAAGCTCCTTGGAAAAGGATGTTTTCAAAGAAGAATTTTTAATTAAGTGAATTATTGGGGGAGCTCCGGGATCTTTTTAAATATGTAGCCTGTGCATTATTGGAGGAACTGTAGAAATTTACTTTCTTGGGTCCCATTACATTTTATTTTGTACAGAGGGAACTAAAGTTGTAAGAATGGGACCCTGTTAGTGGGTATCACTTCTTAGCCATGGGAATCTTAAATAAGTAAGCTTTTCCAATCTGTCAAAAATAGGGTGCTTCAGTGAATCCTGGGAGACAGAGAATGAAAAAGACCAAGACAATAGAAATAACTCATTGAGGTGATAGCCTGAAAAATGCTGGTCCACAAGATTCTTTTAGAAGAACAGGTTACTCTTGGTGTGTCCACAGTAAAATGGGTTTCTAAACCATTTGTAGCTTCTGCAAGACAAAATTGTTCTTAGAATTAAGTTTTATCAACTTAAGAAACAAAATTTCACCTGAGGTTCTCCTACATTGTTTTTGTTGCTCCTTTCCTGGTTTTGTAGAGGTGTCATGTTCCCAAATCCAAAGTGAAAACAGACATACTCTGAGTGCTGATGAATGATGCCAGGCTTATTAGTACTTACTTGATTTTAAAGTTATGACATATATTTGACCTTCATCTATTTTTTTTTGCAGTACTGTGAATTGAACATAAGACCTCATACCACATGCTAGGCAGACACTCTACTGCTGAGCTACATTCCATTTTTAAACTTTATTGTAAGACAGTCTCCTTAAGTTACTGAGGCTAGCCTCAAACTTGCCATCCTCCTGCCTCAGCCTCCTGAGTAGCGGGGCTTATAGGATTATACTACCATACCTGGCTAACATTTTTATGATATGGAAAAAGAGCAAAAAGGAGGGCCCTGACAGCTGCTGGGAAAGACAGTGATTGGCTCCTAATGACTCCCTGACAAGGTCCTGGCTATTTATGAGTACAAACATTACTATAGTTGGTATGGCAGCTTATGAGGACATATTATTGCAATGATACTTTGTCATAAAGTGATAGATATAGCTCCTCTCTTTGCTCCTTCTTTTTATTTACTAACCTACTAATTTATTTGCATCTCACCTTGTTCCCAAAAGAATTTAAAGTGCTCAAAAATGTACATAATAAAAATTGGATACATTGCAACTTAGGCAAATAGGAATATAAAGGTAGGAAATTAAGATGGAATTAGGATTAAGGTTCTCACCCAAAATGCATGCACGAAGTTTATTATGCTTGATAAAAGTAGGCTATAAATTTGACTCTAAGCTTTCTCATCATAAATGTGAAGAGGAAAAATTATGAGTTATATGTATCACAGTGTCCAGAAGGTGAAAGTAAACTAGTTGTTCAGGAAAGCTAATGGAGGGTAAATGATAAGAACTAATTGGGATAATGGGGCAAAAGTGTGGTCAACTGTTGCAGACTCATAAATTTTCTAGTGGTTAGGAATATTCACTTCTTATTTGTGAGGACTCTTTGAATGAATCATTTTAATTGTCCTCTCTAGTCTGTAATAGCCTAGGGGGAAAATTTATCTATCTATCTATCTATCTAATTATACATGAAAATTTAGCTCATGTAAATTTCATTTGAAAAATTCTTACTTTTATTCATTTCTTTTCTCTTAATTGATATACCTGTATTTAGAAGCCTAGCATGTGAAAATTAAAAAGTAAGACAAACACATTTATAGGCTGGTCATGGGCCTGCACAAATGATTTACTTTTAATAACAACTGTTTTCTAAGTTTAGTTGATTCAAGATAAATTAATTTGAATCAAAAAAGCCAGAAAACCCAACAAAAATTGGAACAATACTTTTGCTTTCCTTTATGAACTATTTTTTTAAATGTGGATCTTTTTTTACAACCTAAACTTCCAGTTTCTATGTGTCTGAGTTTTAAAAAGTCATTCAGCATTCAAAAATAACATTGAAATGTTTTACCTGTTTGGGTGTTTTGGTCCATTAACTTTTTCCAGTGGTTTTTCCAATTAAAATTACATTGATGCCATATGGCATCTATTGTATGCTAAAACTCCCTAACTCTTGAAAGAAATGTCAAAGCAGATTGAAGGAAAAAAGAGGGAGTGACTTAATGCTGTTCAGTGGTTCTAGTCACTAGTTCCATCAAGAATTAATTTCCAAGGTCCAGGTTTGTTTTCAGTTTTAAAAATTAATACTCTGTTTAGAAGAGTTTTAGGTTTAAAGAAAAATGGAGCAGATAATACAGTTTTTAATGCTTCCTTTTCCCTGCAGTTTCCTTTATTAATAACATTGTTAGCACTAGTGTGATATATTTGTTACAGTTAATGAGCTAATGTTGATAATCATTAACTGAAGTCCATATTTACATTAATGGTCACTATTTGTGTTGTACAGTTCAGTTTTGATAAATGCACAATTTTGTGTATCCTCCATTAGAATATCAATATAGTTTCACCACCCTCCAATTCCAAACTTGAGATATTCTCCCATCCCCTCTGTTTCCCTTCTCAACCCCCTGGCAACCATTAATCTTTTCAGTGTTTCTGTAATTTTGCCTTTTTGAAAATGCCATGTATTTGAATTATACAGCATGTAGACTTCATATTGACTTCTTTCACTTAGTAGGATGATTTGAATTTCCTTCATGTCTTTTCATGACTTGATATCTCATTTCTTTCTAGTGGTGAATAATATTTTATTTTCTGAATGTACCAGTTTATCCATTTCCACCCTGAAGGCATTTTGTTTGCTCCCCAATTTTGACAATTATGAATAAAGCTGCTATATAAACATTGATATGCAGGGTTTATTTGGATATGAGTTTTCAAATCAATTTGAATTGGGTCAATACCAAAGAGCACAATCACTGGGTCACATGGTAAATGTATGATTTAGTTTTGTCCGAAATTACTAAACAGTCTTCTAAAGTGACTGTACCATCTTGCTTTCCCACTTGTTCTTGTGGGAATGCTTGTTCTTTGCATCCTTGTAGCATTTGGTATAATTGTTTTTTTGACTGGTAGCCATTCTAGTAGCTATGCAATGGAATCTCATTATTTAACTCGCATTTTTCCTAATGAAACATGACAGTATCATTTTTATGCTTATTTGCCATCTGTTTATTTTCTTTGCTGAAGTATCTGTTCAGAAATTTTGCCCATCTTCTAACTGGGTTGCGTATTTTCTTCCTGTTAAATTTTAAGTCTTCTCCGTACAGTTTGGATACAAGAATTTATCATATATGTATTTTTCAAATATTTCCTCCCACTGTATGGCTTGTCTTTTATGTTATTGACAAATACTTTTCTCATTTTTACAATCATAGAATAAATGTCTCTAATTTTAATGAAGTTTGATTCATCAAATTTTGAAAAAAAATTTCATGGATAGTGCTTTTGATTTTGTAGCTAAAAATTTATTGCTAAGTCAAAGGCCACCAAAATCTTCTCCATGTTATCTTCAAGAAATTTTATAGTTTTGAATTTTACATTCAAATATTGAATCAATTTTTAGTTACTTTTATAAAGGTGAAAAGTCTGTATGCAGATTCATTTCTTTCATGTGGATGTCCAGTTATTCCAGCACTATTTGTTGGAAAGATCATTCCTTCTCCATTGAATTGCCCTTGCTTTTTTGTCATGATCAGTTGATTACTTTTTTGTGAGTCTATTTCTAGGCTCTGCCTTCATTAATCTATTTTGGTTTTTTTTACTAATACCATCATGCCCAGGTTACCATAACTTTATAGGAATTTTGAATTTTGGTCATGCCAGTCCACCAAATTATTTCTTTTTCAGTGTTGTGGTAGCTATTCTGGTTCTTTTGCCTTTTCACATAAATATTAATATTGATATCCACAAAATAACCTGTGAGTATTTTGATTGCAAGTTCATTGAGTCTATTGATCATACTGGAAAGAAATGACCTCCTAATAATACTGGGTTTTCCTATCCATGGACATTGACTATCTTTCCATTTGTTTAGACCTTTGATTTCTTTCACCAGAGTTTTGTAGTTTTCTCTATCTATACAAGTTTTATTTTATTTTCTTGTCTATTGCATTAGCTAGAACTTTAAGTAGACTTAAAGTTGTATAGAAGTGCTGAGAGAGGAACATCATTCCCTTGTTAGGGATAATTATTAATTATTGATTCACCTTCTTTAATAAATATAGGTCAATTGAGCTTATCTATTTCTCTTTGTATAATCTTGGTAGTTTGTGGCTTTCAAGGAACAGGTCCCTGCCACCAATATTACCAAGTTTGTAAGCATAGAAAACAAGGCTTTCACTGCATCTCACAAATTGTATTGTTACTTCTGTTTAGTTAAACAATTTAAAATTTTTCTTAAAATTTTTTTCCCATGTGGGTTTTTTGTTCGTTTGGTGTTTTTGTTTATTTGTTTTTTAGTTTTGCTTTGTGGTGCTCAGAATAGGACAGACTGTCATGTATACTAGGCAAGTGCTCTGCCACTAGCTACACTTGGAACACCCATGTGTTATTTGCGAGTGGATATGGTCTGTCATTATTATTACTGATTTGTAGTTTAAATCCATTGTGATTTGATAACATTCTTTGTATGAGTTTTATGCTTTAAAATTTAGTAAGATGTGTCTTATAGCCCAGAATATGGATGTTCTATGGGTGCTGGAGAAGAATGTGTAGTCTGCTGTTGATAAAACAAGGGTTTTATCAGTGTCAGTTAGATCCAGTTGATAGATGGTGCTATTCAGTTAAACTATATTCTTACTAATTCTCTGCTTAATGAACTTGTTAGGTACTGAGAGACACTGAATTCTATAGCTGTAATAGTGGGTTTTGTATTTCTTTGTGCAAACCAATCAGCTTTTGCCTCACATATATTGTTAGTTGCTACACTTTAAGGATCATTATGTCTTTTTGGAGAACTGACCCTTTTGCCATTAAGTAATGTCCCTTTTAATCCCTGAAAATTTTCCTTCTTCCAGAGTGTGCTTAGTGTGAAATTTATTTGGCTACTTTAGTTTTTTTCGTTTTCTTTAAATTGATTTAGATCATTTTTTGGTACTAGGGATTGAATTTAGGGACTCTTTACAACTGAGCTACATTTCCAGCCCCTTTTATTATTTATTTTGAGACAGGGTCTTGCTAAATTACTGAGACTGGCCATGAAATTGTGATCCTCCTGTCTCAGCCTCCTTAGTTGCTGGGATTACAGGCAGGTTTCACTGAGCTCAGCTAGATTCAAACATTTTAACTGATGCATTAAACAAAAATTATACATGTTTGTGGGGTACCATGTGATGTTTCCATGCACATATATATTGTATGATGTTTAGATCAGGTTGAAAGTGTCTACCTCCTCAAACATTTTTTATTTCATTATGGTTAAAACTTTCAAAAATCTTTTTTCTAGCTTTTTGAAATATACAGTACATTATTGTTATCTATAGTCACCCTACTATATAATAGCACACAAGAACTTCTTACTCCTATCTATAACTCAGTATCTAGTAATAAACATCTTCCTATCTCTTCCTTCCCTCCACTTTCCCAGCTCTTAGTAAGTACCATCCTACTCTCAACTTTTTATGTTCCACATGTAAAATTATATCTTTGATTTGCAGTGCCTGCCTTGCTTCACTTAACATAATGATCTCCAGTTCTATCCATATTGTTGTTAATCACAGGATTTCATTCTTTTTATGACTGAATAGTATTTCATGGAATATATATGTCATATTTTCTTTATCCATCCATGAGTTGATGGACACATAAACATGGGAATACATAGGTCTGTTTGTCATACTGATATCCTTTCCTTTAGATGTTACCTAACAGTGGGATTGCTCTATCATATGGTAGTTCTATTTTTAATTTTTTTTTAGAAATTTGCATACTCTTTTCCATAATGGCTATACTAATATATATTCCCACCAACACTGTTCAAGTCTTGCCTTTTCTCCATATCGTCACCAGCACTTGATATATTTTGACTTTTACATAATAACCATTCTTATTTGGTTAAGGTGATATTTTATTGTGGTTTTGATATGTTTTCTCTGATGATTCGTGATATTGAGCATTTTTAGGCCTCTTAGCCATTTCTTTTGAGAAATGTCTATTTAGATCTAATGCCCATTTTTAATTTTTTGGTTTTGTCTTCATTTTGCTATTGAGTTGAGTCCTTTATATATTCTGGATTTAACCTTTTCTCAGATAGAGAGTTTGCAAATACTTTGTCCCATTTTGTAGGTTTTCTCTTCACTCTGTTGATTGTTTGCTGTTCAGAAGCTTTTTACTTTGATATAATAACATGCGTTCATTTTTGCTTTCATTTCCTGTGCTTTGGGTTCTTGTCCAAAAATTCCTTGCCCATTGTAATGTCCTGAAGCATTTCCTCTATTTTTCTTCTAGTAGTTTGATAGTTTCAGGTCTTATATTTAAATCTTTAATTTATTTGAGTCATATTTTGTAACTGGTGAGAGACAGTGTTCTAGTTTCATTCTTCTATATGTGGACATCCAATATTCCCAGCTCTTTATATTGGAAAGACTCCTTTTTCCATTTTGTGTTCTTAGCACCTTTATAAAAAATCAGTTGCCTATGAATATGTGTACTTACTTCTAGGATCTCTATTCTGTTCCATTGGCCTGTGGTTCTCTTTTTATGTCAGCACCATGGTGCTTTGATTGTTACAGCTTTGTAGTATATTTTGAAGTCAGAAAATGTAATGTCTTTTGCTTTATTCTTATTGCTTAAGATGGCTTTGGCTATTGGAGACTGTGTGTGTGTGTGTGTGTGTGTGTGTGTTTCCATATGATTTAGGATTTTTTTCCCCAGTTCTTTGAAGAATGTTGTTGCATCTTGATAGGAATTACATTGAATATGTAGGTTCATTTTGGTAGTATGAACATTTTAATGATATTCACCCAATCCATGAACACGAGATGTCTTTCCATTTTGTGATGATTGTATGTTCTTTTTAGTTTCTTTTACCATTGTTTTACAGTTTTAAATTTATAGATCTTTTACTTTACTGGTTAAATTTATTAGTTTATTTTTGTAGCTGTTATAAGTTTATGGCTTTCTTGATTTCTCCACCTGATAATTTTCTATTGGTGTATAGCAGTGCTACTGATTTTTGTATATTGATTTTGTGTCCTGCAAATTTGCTGAATTAATTTTATAATTCTAATAGTTTTTTGTTGAAGTCTTTGGGGTTTTCTATGTATAAGATCATGCCGTATGCAAACAATGACAATTTGACTTTTTATTTTCCAGCAAGAATGCCTTTTATTTCCTTCTCTTGCCTGATTGCTCTGGCTAGGAGTTCCACTACTTTGTCAAATAGAAGTAGTGAAAACGGACCTCATAAATCATATATGACCTTTTTGATATTGAGGTACATTCCTTCTATATGTAATTTGTTCAGTATTTTTATCAGGAAAGCATACCAAATTTTATCAAGTGTCTTTCTGTGTCTATTGAAATGATCATATGGTTTTTGTCCTTTATTCTGTGGATGTGGTGTATCACTATTTTATACACAAATTAATTTATCTCTAGTGAACTCTCCTTGCATCTATGGGATGAATTTCTCTTGAACATGGTGTCTTCTTTTCTTTTGGTACCAGGTATTGAATCCAGGGTCACTTTACCACTGAACTACATCTCTCTCTCTCTCTCTCTCTCTCTCTCTCTCTCTCTTTATTTATATTTTGAGACAGGGTCTTGGTACGTTGCTAAGGGTCTTGCTAAGTGGCTGAGACTAACCTCAAACTTGTGATCCACCCTTCTCAGCCTACAGAGTCACTGGGATTATAGGCATGTGCCACCACTCCTGTCTCTGAATAACCTTTAATGTGCTGGCTGTTTGGATTAAGTTTGCTAGTATTTTATTGAGGATTTTTGCATTTAAGTTCATTAGGATATTGGTCTTCAACTTTTTCTCATTCTTTTTTCTTATTTGTGTCCTTTTCTAGTTGTGGTATCAGGGTAATGTTGGCTTCATAGAATGAGTTTGGAAGAATGCCCATCTCTTTAGATTTTTGGAGTAATTTAAGAAGAATTGGTACTAGTTGTTCAAATGTTTGTTAGAAGTCAGCAGTGAAGCCATCTGGTCCTAGGATTTTCTTTGATAACAGACTTTTAATTATTAATTAAATCATGTTCATTATTGATCTGTTCAAGTACTCTATTTCTTCATAATTCAATCAGTAAGGATTATGTGTCCATATATTTACCTATTTCTTCTAGGTTATCAAATTTTTGGTGCATCATTGTTCTAATGATTCTCTGGATTTCTTAGAAATTTTTTCTAATTTTTCTTAATTAGTGTTAGCATAGTATATCCTTTTATTTCTGTCATTTAAAGTGTGTTTGCTATTAATTACAGAAACATGGGCCTTGTTTTTATATCTACTTCAATCTTTTAATTTGTTTTTAAGTCATTCATATTTAAGGGGATAATTAGGACTGAAGGTATAGCTTGGTGGTAGAGCACTTACCTAGTATATGCAAGGTTTGATCTCCTGCACTGCAAAAATAAAAGGGAGAGAGAGAGAGAGAGAGAGAGAGAGAACTGATGAAGTTAAATTAACATCCACCATGTTCATAATGGATTTCTATTCATTGCACTTGCTCTTTTTTATTGTTATGTTCTGGTTTTTCTAATTTTTTTTGTCTGAGACAGGGTCTCATTATGTTGCCCAGACTGGCCCTGAGCTCCTGGGCTCAAGTGATTCTCCTGTCTGCACCTCCTGAGAAGTTTTAGACTATAGGTTTATGCCACCATGCCCAGCTTCTAAATTTTTGTTGTTGTTATTAAATCTTCCTCTCTATCTCTGCCTTCTCTGGTTTTAATGGAACTTTATTTATTTAAGTTCATTTTTGCTGCTATGCTGGCATATCAAGTATACTGTAAAAATTTTTATACAACTATTTTGTGTCTACTTTCATATGGCACGCTATTACTTCACTGGTATTGTGTCATGTAGTATTCTCAATCCCTCTCTCTCACTCCTTAAAATATTGCTGCCATTCATTTTGCTTACCCAGATGTTACAATTACTAAGTACATTGTTGCAAATATTACTTTGAACAGTGATCTATTAGATTAGTTAAGAAGAAGAAATAGAAAAATGTATTTACTTTCATTTATTTCTCCTCTAACTTTCTTTATGTAGTTCTGATTTTCTGGTCTACATGATTTTCCTGTAAAATGCCTTTAAATATTTCTTGCAAGGTAGGGTTTTTTTAAATTTTAGGTCATTGTACACAAATGGAGTACAACTTTCACTTTTCTGGTTGTATACAAAGTAGAATCATACAATTTGCATATTTATACATATACATAGGGTATAGATGTTTGTCTCACTCTATTATCTTTCCTTCCCCACCCCTCTCCCCACCCCTCATTTTCCTCTATACAATCCATCCCTTCTCCATTCTTCCTGTGCCTCCCCCCAACCCCGCTACGTGCCATCAACCACTTATAAGAGAGATCATTTGGCTTTTGTTTTTTTTGGGATTGGCATATTTTACTTAACATGATCTTCTCCAATTCCATCCATTTACCTGCAAATGTCATAATTTTGCAAGGTAGGTTTACTGATGACAAATTCCCTCCATTTTTGTTTGTCTGAGAAAGTCTTTATTTATTCTTCAATTTTATAAAACAATTTCACTGAATATAGAATTCTAGGTTAATGGGATTTTCTTTGTTGCAATACCTTCAATATTTCAGTTTATGCTTTTTGATTTCATGGATCTGATAAGATTGATGTAATTCATATTCTTATTCCTCTATAAGGTGACCCCCAGCTTCTTTAAAGATTTTCTCTTTGTCTTTGGTTTTCTGTAGTTTAAATATTTGCACAGCAGTGATATTTTATTTTAATTCTGCTTCTTGTTCTCTGAGCATCCTGGATCTGTGAATTTTATCTATCATGAATTTTGAAAAATTTGTGGCCACTATATCTTGAAATATTTCTTCTCCATTTTTATTCTGGAATTACAGTTATACATATATTATATCTTATATATTGGGAATTCTTAGATATGGTTTTAGTTCTTTCTTTTTTATCTCCCCATTTTAGTTTGGAATGTTTTTTTTTTGACATATCTTCAAGCTCACTGATGTTTTTCCTGGTTGTTTCTAGTGTACCGATAAGCTTATTAAAGGTATGTTTCATTTCTGTTTTAGAGTATTTAATTTCCAGCATTCTTTTGGTATCTGGAGTTTTCATCTCTGTTTAAATCACCCATCTGTACTTGTATGCTCTTCTTCCTTTAATGCCCTTCCTACACTAATCTTTGTTATTTTAAATTCCCTGTTTGATAAATCCAAAATCTGTGCCATATCTGAATATGGTTTTGATAATTGCTTTCTCTTTGCAGAGTGTGTTTATCTTGCTTTTCAACTTGATTTTTAGTTGCTTGTTCAAAGCAAGCCATGATATATTGGGTAGAAGGAATTTGAAATCATTAGGCTTTCCTTTTTTCTTTTTTTTTTTCTTTCCTTGTACCAGGGATTGAATTGAGGGTCACTTTACCAATGAACTGCATTCCCAGCACTTTTTATTTTTATTTTGAGACAGGATTTCACTATGTTTCTTAGGGTCACACTACATTGCTGAAGCTATCCTTGAACTTGTGATCCCCCTTCCTCAGAGTCCTGAGTCACTGGGATTACAGGTGTGTGCCACTGTGTCCAGCTAGTAATTAGATATTTAATATGGAAGTTTTATGTTAATCTGATTAGAAGCTGGGCTATTTAATACTTGCTGTTACTGTAAGTGCCAGAGGCTTCAGTTTCCTCTAGTGTCCTCTTAATTTTTTTTCTCACTTATTTATTTTAGGTTTCCCTAAGAACTCTCTCTCTTAAATAGGATCTGTGTCTTGTAACCCTCTTAGTTGTAATGTACTATTACTATACTTTAGATTTATTGATCAGGTGTTAAGGGGAAGTATCTATAATCTGCTGAGTAATCTCAGTATTTTCATGTTCTAACTCCTTGGACTCTGACTTTTAGAAATTTTACTTGGGTTAGGTATGACAGGAAGTCTAGAGGATGCTGAATTATCTAACTGCCCTTCTTCCAGTTATGTCAAGATTTAGTAAAATTTTATCTTCCATGAAGAGAAAGCATTTGTTATGGAAAATGATCATGGAATATTTAAAAAGTATTAATTTTTCCCTTCCCTGCCCCCACAACAGGATTGTTCTTGGATCTTCACTGTGAGAATTTTGTCAATTCTTGAGTTAAATCCCATTTATGTGTGGGTGATCCCATAGGTCTGGAGTCCCAGGAAGCTTTAATCCTCAAACTCGTCTACCCTCAAGCTGTAGTTATTTATAAAAGTATTTGTGTACCAACATTATATTCAGGCCCTGGCCTTTAACTGGAGATAATTACCTATGTGAGTCACTTAACTTCTCAGCCTCAATTTTCTCACAAGCAAAATAAAAGTAATTCCAACCATATACAGTTACATCAAACCTGAATTAGAGGACAGATATGAGAAAGTTTACCCCCTATCCTGGAATGCCTTGCAAGTACCTCATAAATTTCAGTTTCCATTTTCATTAAGCTACCTGTGCTTGAAAATAAGAACTATTTTTAGTTGAGTCAATTGAGAGGCTTTTATCCTTGGAATATAAAATGTTGGGGTTGGCCTGTAGCTCAATGGTAGAGAACTTGTGTAGCAGGCAGGATATCCTAGATTCATCCCCAGTGCTAAAAAAAAGGAAGACAAGAAAGAAAAAGCAATTTTTTCTTACAGAATGTTTGCTATTCTTACAGTGGTGCAGGGAAAACTTCCTTGAAAAAAAATAACCTGCTTCTATAAAGACTTTCTTATTCTATGGGGCTTGAAAGAGATTCCATGGTTCATTTATTTTTCTCTTCTTTCAACTCCAAGTATACTATCTTTTTTTAAATTCTCTGTCTACTCCTGGAAAGGTACATAAAAGCACATCTCCTCTGTCTGGGTATGAATGCAGGGACATCAGCACCAAATACTAAGCACAGTCATTTTGCTACTGTAATAGGCTGTATGTCCTAGGGGGTAGGATAAGAAGTTATTGAAACACTTAAGGAGAGGTGATAGCCTGATTGTACACTTCATCTGTCAAACTACATCTGGAGAATCCTGTCCTTTTTTGAGCTCCATAATTTAATGAGAATATTGATAAAACTACAGCATGGCCAAATATTGAAGACCAGGAGAGTGATGGGGACATCTAGAAATGTACAAACCTTGTTATATCAGACTGTGTATTAACTCAGCTTATGAAATCTATTTATATACATCATGTATATTTCTGTATTGTAAAAAATTAGAATATATTCTATTCAGTGCCAAATTTTTCATAATAGCTCTGATTTTACATTGTTTGTTCCAGTTTTTCCTGGACATATATATTGACTTTGTCCCAGGAAAGAGACATAGATAAACCTCCCCTAGTAGAAGTGTACATTATACTCTGACCCAAAAAATCAATGGACCAAACTTCCTTCAGTTATTTTAGCCCTTGGCTTCATTTTATGAAACTTGAAGTTGCCTAGAAAAGTTTCCCTTTCCACCTCGTGTTGGTTATAGTGTTGATCCTATGTGTCCCCAAGAACCTTTGCTTGAGCACTTATAGTTTGGTCTGTGGTCTTGTGATATAGAAGTAAGAGGATTGGGCAAAACCCAGAGATGTGCTAAGTGAATTCTGAGCCATGGAATTTGGAGGAAAGAACATGTGTGTGCTTGAGTTTTGATATGGACCCCCAGCCCTTTCTCCCTGCAATATGTATTCTTGTTTTTCTTTCTGCAGAAGAGTTCGTGATCTTTTGTTATTGTCTTTTTCTATTGATCCAGTAGTAGTAGTAACAGAAACTTAAAGAAAAGGTTATTGACAGAAGAATGTGTGGAATTTCCCTACCATTAATCTTTTACACTGTATATTTCAGATAAAATTTGCCTTGTAGAGAACATATTTTTTAGTGTCTTTGATGATTGAGATCTACAGGGGTTGCATCTCTGCATCACTCTTTTTTCTTCTCTTACTTCATGATGCTCCAAGGCAAAGGTGAAAGTGTCACTCTGCTTTATTGGTCTTTGGGCTGCAAATTTCCTAGTACATTTTCATTCAGAAAAGGGGAAGCTAATGGTAAAATAATGAGTTTAAAATAGAACTTTCTACAAAAGTTTTTGAGAATGTATATTGGCTATGGGTCTGAGGAGGGCTAGAGTGAAAATGCCCCCAGGAGAGACTAGTTTGTGTTGATTACTTCTGTTTTGCAGCTGTGTAACCCTGTGGACATCCTTTCACTCTGCCAAGACTCAATATCATTGTTTGTAAAACGGGGGTTATAATACCAAATGTGTCTATATGAATATATCACAAAGAACCCCACTATCATATATAATCATAATACACTAAGAAAAAATTTTTTAAAAGATTGTCACAGAACGGAGCTGTCATAATATACTTGCGAAAGTTTTGTGTACTCTAAACCATCTATCTTGTGAATATGTCTTTTTTGTTTGTTGGCAGTATTGAGGATTGAACCTGTGGCCTTGTGCATGCTAGATAATACTCTAACATTGAGCTACACCCCCAGCTTTTAAAAACCTTTCTTTAAAAAATTTTGACATAGGGTCTCACTAAGTCACCCAGTCTGGCCTCAAACTTAACGATCTTCCTGCCTCAGCCTCCCAAGTAGCTGGAACTACAAGCTTATCTTGAATTACATCACCATGCCCAGGATCCTTGCAAATATTTCAAGGACAAGAATGGTGTATCATTTATCTCCATCTAGCTAGTACTTATATACCCCCCAGTATCTGGCACAGAGCCAGTATATAATAAATTATTGCTAAAAGAAATTAAAATGAATAAAACTTTTAAATCTCAAAATTTCTGATGACTTTAAAGAATTCATTGTCTGGTTCTTTGTATTGGTCTCATCCAACTTTTAGGTCCAAGGATTGAGAATAAAATAGTACACTGGAGCTAGGAAGATTGTAGTACCATAGGTAAACATTTTAGTAATTGCTTAATGCTCTAAACAAAACAAGCAAATGAACATGCAGTAATTGATGGAAAGGATAATGTTTCCACAGGGTCCCACAGGTACAAAGCAGTAGTCAGCACAAACCAGTGTCTCCCCAGTTACACTGTAGCTGCCCTTGGACCTATAACCAACACATATTCTAAAAAACTTTTGTAGAAAATTAACTTCTATTTCAAACTCATTGTTTCCCAAAGTGGGTGTGGAAGCTCTACAGAATTCAACTGGCATCTGTTCAACATTGCTGGTATGTCATAAGCCCAAGGGAAGAATCTAGGGAGCATGTTCTACCTTGTGAGGGATCTAGGGCAGATGGTGGTGACACAATGTAGAGCTCACTTCTGCCACAGATGACTGAAATGTTGGACTAAGTGATCCCAAGGAACTGCTGAAGTACAGTCCCTCTAGTAGTCTGAAAGTGGTAATAATTTGATTTTTCAAGGCTCATGAATTGGCATCATTTGGAGTACATCTGTTATGGACCTTTGCATTTTGGAAGGAATTGAAAGAAAGTACTAAGTTAATTTTAAACTTCTCAGGAAATTTGGGTTTTTGTTTGTTTTTAAACTCTTATTTCTTGAAAAACCTATTATTGTAGTTGTTTTTCCTTCCCTTATATAAGCACACAACTGATTATTTGGGATCATTTGTGTCTAGAATGTGTTGGTTTGAAGAAAATGAAATGGTGATATTACCACTTTCTCAGACCAATGACACTAAATGGGCCTTATGCCAATGGGTTGGGATAGCAGATGTAATCATGAATTCTTGGTCTCTGTAGAATAGATAAGGCTTCCAAGTCATGTGGAAGCTGAACTTACCAAGGAAGCTTCAGAGTTATCTTTCCAGATGTTCGGCTTGCAATTATTTTCAGTATCAAATATATAGATAAGTGCATGGATTGTTTTTCCCATGCAGATACCCTTTCAGTGGATAAATTTCATTTCCAGGTCTGGCAGTCTGGCAGATAGCTCCCTTTAAAGCTATCTGGAGAAAATCTACCAAAAATGATGAAATTCATGATAACTTTTATTCTTGGCTAATAACTTGCTTCTCCCCCAGGACTGAACAGGCTTAAATTGTTATGTGAGTTTGTACAGTATGTGGTTTGTAGTCAAATATTTATCTCTGCCTAAAAATGAAATGTTCTGAAATATAATTTCTTTTTAACTGAATAAATCAATGAGAGAAAGAGAAATAATTTCTCATTTAGCCAATTTTTAATCAATATTTTCATGAAAGGCTGAAATGTTAACTGAATCCTGGCTTTTGTCATTTGAAACGTAATTTGTGTGTTTAAGAATTTATGTGCACATCAGAGTTTGGACATGATGTTCAGAAAGGAAAATTGATTTATAGGCGCAAACAATTGCAGGAGTAGAGGCAATGCCAGAAATGAATGCAAGTCAATTATTTAAGGCAAATGGGACCTTAATCACCACAGCAGTAGAGAAATCTCAAATTCAATTACACCCTGGATTTTCATGCTTTAATTTGTGGGCATTTCTTTATCTCTTATTTTACAGAGGCCTTTGAAATTGTTGTTCGCCATGCCAAGAACTATACCAATGCCATGTTCAAGAATAACTACCCGAGCCTGACCCCACAAGCTTTTGAATTTGTGGGTGAATTTTTCACAGATGTGTCTCTTTACATCTTGGGTTCTGACATCAACGTGGATGATATGGTCAATGAATTGTTTGACAGCCTGTTTCCAGTCATCTATACTCAGCTAATGAACCCAGGCCTGCCTGAGTCAGCCATCGACATCAACGAATGCCTCCGAGGAGCAAGACGTGACCTGAAAGTATTCGGGAATTTCCCCAAGCTTATTATGACCCAAGTTTCCAAGTCATTGCAAGTCACTAGGATCTTCCTTCAGGCCCTGAATCTTGGAATTGAAGTGATCAACACAACTGACCACCTGAAGTTCAGTAAGGACTGTGGCCGTATGCTTACCAGAATGTGGTACTGCTCTTACTGCCAGGGACTGATGATGGTGAAGCCTTGTGGTGGTTACTGCAATGTGGTCATGCAAGGCTGTATGGCAGGTGTGGTGGAGATTGACAAATACTGGAGAGAATACATCCTGTCTCTTGAAGAACTTGTGAATGGCATGTACAGAATCTATGACATGGAGAACGTCCTGCTTGGTCTCTTTTCAACAATCCATGATTCCATCCAGTATGTCCAGAAGAATGGAGGCAAGCTGACCACCACTGTGAGTAGTCTTCAGTGGACTGGGCTTTACTAGGGTGGGGTGGCCTGTCTAGTAGCAGGTGTTAATAGAAGTGAAAAATAAGATGACAGATGGACTAAATGACCTCACAGAGCTAGATAATGTGTTAGAACTGCAGGCTATGGAGTCATAAAATCTGGCTTTGAGTTATAGCTCCACCCACTTCCTTGCTGTGGGACGCTGGGGAACCATTTTATCTTTATGAGTTTCATTTTCCTAATTCATGAAATAGGGATAAAAAGAACATCTTCTTCATAGAGAATAGCATGTGTTAAAGCACTTAGTATCTGTCTGGTACATGGTAAGTCTTTAATAAATGTGAGCTGTTTTAACCATTATTGTCAGTTATAATAATTATGATAATCCTGTGAAGTGGGAGATATTATCTCAATTTTATAATCAAGGAAACCTAAACTTCATGAAATTGCAGCTTGTCCAAGGGCACCCATTTAGTTAGCAGAAGAGCCACAATTCAGAAATTGATCAGTTCTTCCTTTAATTTGGTTATCATCAATTTTTCTGATTCTGATTTCACTCTTATGCTCTAAATTATGTATAACACATCGTTATACTGAGTAATGAATTTAAACACAAAAGACCCACCTAGTACCCTCTAACTAAACCTACACAAGAACATCAGAAAAGCAAAACATCCATGTTCCCAATGTGTACATTTGATAATGTGTACATTTGATATGTGTATGTGTACATTTGATAATAGCACTCTTTGGGTCTCATGGGATTGTGATGGGTAAAGGACATTTCTGTAAGTGAGTCAGCTAGTTTCTTGGTTTCAATCATTGTTTATCACAAAATCATAGAAGGCATTCATCCAATGCAGAACAGAACCACCCAAGAGCAACCAGCCAGATCCCCTTAAGATAGTGATTGCCAGCTTTGTAGGAGGAGGTGGCAAAATAGTAGAATATACTATCCTTCTTGAGCTCCTAGTACAGCTCAGGTGCTCTGCTAGCCAGTATACATAATATTTTATAGTAACCCATGAGATAGGTCATAATATTGTTCCCATTCTACACTAGAGGAAATAAAGCTTAGAGAGGTTAAGTGCCTTGTGCAAGATCTCAAAGCCACTTAAGTGGGTTTTCTCACCTATGTGGAATCTAGAAAAAAATAGAAGGGGGACTACTAGGAAAGGGGAAGAGGATCAAGTAGAGGGGAGGGGGAAAGGAGGGAAATGAGAGTGTGGATCCAATCAAAGCATGTTACATGCATGCATGAAAATTGTAACAAAGAATTCCATTATATTGTACTGTTAATTATAATAATTTTTAAAAGCTGGTGAAGTAGGAGGAACTAGGATTCAAACCCAAGCTTGGTTGGCCTGGCTTAGCTTCTATACACTACGGGTGCTATATATTCTGAGCCATTGCTTCTCCAGAATGTGGAGAGCAGATTGGGCCATTTAGCCTTGTCTTTAACTCTGAAAGTACAAAATTATAGGAGTAATTGGATTCTTTGGTGAATTAAACTAGGGAGGAGGACAGAAATGATGCAACCTTCGGCATGGCCACTTATGGGGCTGCTATAATTGCCCCATTCACAATGTTAGCCATTTAAAACACATTTGCTGAAAAAAATTTTATGGTAAATGAGCAGAAGTGCCCTACGGATGGTGTTCTTCAGTGGCTAATTATTCCCTTGACTGCTTTATAATTTGAGGCCAGATTCTGGGGCCTTATGCAAAAGTAAATTTCATAGAACTAGAAAAATTAAAAGTAAGTGCATTAATATGTTCATTCACTACTATGTACTTTCATATGTACATTCAATACTGATTGAGAGTTCACTATGCATCAGATACAAAGCAAGGGTACTAGGAGTGTGGAAATGTGTTTAGCAGGAGGAAAAATAAGACGAGAAGGTTAAATACAAGGTGCAGGAGTATTTAAAGGTTGCCCTTGATAATGGTCACTTGATAGCAACAAATGTCCTGTAGTGCTTTTAAGCAGAAAAGAAATGAAGTGGGGAACTGGTAAGGAATTAAGTGCACTGTTATAATGAGGCTGTAGACATGAAGGTTTATTGAGTAAACATTTATTAAGCATCTGCTTTATGCATGACCTTTTGTTAGGTGCTGGGTATCCAAAACTACCCAAGACATAGTTCTTAATTCTTATTGGTGGACAGACGTGTAACTGAATCAATTTCACCATAGTGAAAATTTCACTAGAATGTGAATGTTGGACAGGCTGTGAGAAATTAGCTAGTTGAATCTCATAGATTTACAATGAAGAAATAAAGTTCAGGGAGGCTTACCCAAAAATAAATGAAATAGCCAGAAGTCAAATCCAAGGACTTCTGCTACTACAATCTAACACTCTGTAATACCACTTTGTCCCCTATTAGACCCTTCCAGACGTTCACTCTAAAAGCTGCATTAGGATTTTGCAAAGACATAGGGTACTTATATTAGATAGGTATTTCAGGTTTCCAAACCTGCTACATTTTAGGTGCATGTTCGCACATGTGGTGTGTGTGCACATGTGCACATATGCGTTTAAAGAGGAGTACATTTTATGTCGTTATCATTTAGGAGGAAAAGCCTTGGCTGACAAGAGGTTCTCAGTGATGCAGTCCCTTTCTGTTTTGGCCATTAAGGGCCTGATTGCTCCCAGCTCCTAGTTGGTTATGAGAGTGTGAAGTCTGCCATCCCTTGGGAACACCCAAACTGAAGCAGAAAGTGAATGTAAATTCTGCCTGGTTCCTGTTTTATGATCACTGAGTCTAAGGAATATGTATCAAATGATAGGGGTGGGAAAATCATTGGGCATATGTGTTCCAGCCCATACTCTGTACAGGCCAAAGAGGGGCAGAGCCATTTATAGAGGTGAGAGGGAATGAGGGTTGAGTAGACTGCAGAATTCTGTTCATGTAAACAAACCCACATAATGCCCCAAAGCAAAAACTGACTTAAAACTAAAGCATTGATGAGATTCTGCTGGAGCACCCTTACCTTCCCGTTGTGATAAAATGGAAAACTTCTGCCTGTCAGTCAGTCCTGCCTAAGATTCAGTTGTAATGAGAACAGGGGAAAAACTGGAGGGCATCTCATGAAAATAGAAGGAAGGCCAATAGAGTAGAGAAAGGGGATTGGGGGAGGGAAGAGGGAAGGAAAAGGAGTGTAATGAGAGATCTCTTTCAAAATGTGCTCCAGATAAAATGGGCCAACCTTTTTAGCTAGCTCTAAGTATGGGATGAAGTCTGCCAGGCAGGGATTTGCCCAGTTGTTTTAGCGGCTATTGTCCACTTCAGATTGTGATGGTCATTTTGACCTGCTAAGTGAATGTGACACTGTTAGATTTTTATAAGTATAGGTTGTTAGTTTTAGTTTCTCCTAGGATAGTTATCAGTCCCTCAGACTAGCAAGTGAAGGCATGCAGATAAATGTTGGGATGTTGTTTCTGGCTGCACCCCTGCAGGTGGTAAGTATCCAGTTCCCATACTTGGTCCACCCTGGAGAATCTAATATCATATGTCTGTGGAGAGACCAGAGAACTTGTCATTTAAATAGTGTCCCAGTTGATTCTGATGCTCCCTTAGGAGCAAATTCAGCCAACTTGTTTGGGAGATAAATAGGCCCAGAAGTTGGAAGTAAATGGCCTGAGGAAGTAAGTTTTCAAAGTGAGAACCTCAGATTCTTCATCTAAAAATGGGGTTGATACATGTGGATTAAATGAAATGATAGTTTGGGGAACATGACAAATACTCACTAAACCCCATCCCAGTACCCTTTCTTACTACATAATTCCAAGTGCCAAATGGAAAATGAATTTTTCTTAAACTAGTTTTTGTAGTCCTGGGGATTGAACCCAGGGCCTTGCACAGGCTAGGCAAGTGCTTTACCACTGAATGATATGCCCAGACCCTAAGCTTGTTCTTAAGTGCCAAGATCTCTTAATGTTATTTTAGTCCAAATAGATCTCTTAATGTTATTTTAGTCCAAATAGATTGAAGAAAAATATTAGGAAATTGTGTGTGTATGCATGGGGCAAGGAATGAAGAGGAGAGCAAAAATTGTACTAAAAAGTCCAAGAAAGTATTCATAAGGGACTGTGAATACATGTGTGTTGACTCTTCAAATACATTTGCAACCTAGGATAAATATCTTGGCCCAAGTGAATATTGAGTAAATCTTTAATAGTATTTGAATGAAGTTACCACATTCAATTTATCAGCATATTATTGAATTTTACACTTTATACCTTGAAGCAGCTACAGATATTTTTAGTTTGCAATACATATATTTTCAGCATTGTTGTTACACCCATATTATTAAATGACACCCTTCTTTTAAAAATGTAACAATTTTCTGGGTACAGTGGTGAACACCCATAATCCCAGCAATTTGGGAGGCCGAGGCAGAAGGATTGCAAGTTTAAGACCATCCTAGGTGATTTAGCGAGACCCTGTCTCAAAATAAAATAAAAGGGGCTGGGAAAGGAGCTCAGTGGTAGACCTCCCCTAGGTTCAATCCCCAGTACCAACAAAAAGCAACTGTTTTTATTCTGAAAATTTTTTATTGTCATTCCATATACCTATATATGGACATAGCATAGCCATTGCGCATTGCACATAAAATTCTTTCATTTATTGAGTAATAATCAGCATGTTGGATGTTTATCCCTTGCACAGAAAGTTTCTCAAAACTTTTTACAATTTTTTTTTGCTTTTTTTACCCCCCAAAGAATTGTTCACATATCCTTGCAAGGATGTTTGCACTTTTCTTTTGCCATCTGTATTCGTGTACTTACTTTATTGATTCATCTCAACACATCTGTGTTTCAGTGCTTCCTCTTTAGGATTTCATGACCTCGTCTTGCTATAATGCTTCACTGAATGTTGGTGCAAAATTGCAACTTTTTCTACCATCACTATTTCTCCCTTTCTTTCCTCATTGGGTACCCATGTTAGAACTATTTGAAAGACAATTCATTTCAGGAAACATTTATTGAGCATCTAATTGTAGAAACACTATGATAGACATTGTGTGTCACAGGAAGTTTCTGGAAAGATGATCATGAATGACTGTTGTTGTTTTCAGGGGACACTTAGGTAGTAGGTGGCAGAGCTAGGATTCAGTGCTGGATCTGTCTGACACCAAAGCTCATTCTCTTAAACCATTTCTCTGTATTACTTTCTCAAATAGTTCCTCTCTCTCTTCACTAGACTCTTCATTCCCCACACATAAGTGAAATAGGTTTTTATTATATTATTTAATATCCTGTATTACTCCCTACTGTTTTTCCAGCTGCACAATCAGTTTTTGAGTTCATTCTCTTTCCTTGGAGACTTTTCCCATGGAATTTCCCAACAAAGTATGAAAAGGCATGAGTTTTTTCATCATCCTAACACTTAAAGGCACAAATTAGTTTCTAGAGAAGAAGGAGTGTTTGTGATGAGAGGTGATGGAAGATCCAGTCACACGGGCCTCTGGTTTTGCCTAGAATCCTTGCGAGTAGTGTCAGTGATTAGGAATAGGTTATCTTCCAGTTGCAATATTGAGAATCTACGCATTGGACCAACAGGTAGTTTTAATGCATCTGCCTTTGATTCTGAATATTAAAAGCATATCCACATTTCTATTATTGGGTTTCCTTGAATAGTAATATTGCCTCCTGAGAACCTAACATACTCTGGTATCCAAGTACATCCATTTCCTTTGCTAGGATGTTTCAAGATATCATCAGTGAAGTCAGTATTTATTTATGTGTGGTATGAAGCTCTGGTAAAGATTCTCCTGTTGATCTTCAATAATAATTCACGCTATCAAGTTCTTACATTTTGCTGTCTGTGTGAGTGAGTGTAACTCATCAAAATTTCCAAGATTAGCTCTAACTTCCTTTCCACTTTTGAAGGCTGAGGTCATTTCTCAGGTGTCAAATTGTGAGTGTTTTTCTCCACATGCTATCACTTTGGACTTTCATTTTTTAGTCTGCGATAGAGATACCTTGTCTGAATTCATACAAGCCATTTTCAGTACCAAGTGACTTGAAAATGACAAAAACCAAGTCATTGGCTCACTACCAAAGTAGTGTCTGCAGGTCAGCACCAGAACGGTGGTAAGCAACTTTATTTACATGAGGTCCACTGGAAAGACAAAGATGTTTATAGGCTGCTATCCTTTGTTTCTATTGGCAATAAAAATAGCTTTGGTGGTTTCTATGGGGAAAGTGTACAGTTTTTAAACACAGATGAACTATTTATTGAAAGAATATAAAATAAAAACTGGCATCACTTATTAGGCACTAAATGTTAATTTCAGGGCAAGTTTCAAAAATTAATAACACAAGAAAAGTTTTTTGAATGTTTAATAAAACTTTGCAATTACATATATGTGTATATATGTATATACATATATATACATATATATATTATGTGACATATTAGGAAATTGGTTGAGGTCCTCACAAATCTAGAATTGCTTACCTTTGCCTTGGCAAGAAGTGACAGCATGTATTTTAGTCAGCTTTTTGTCACTGTGACCAAAATATTTGACAAGAACAACTTAGAGGAAGAAAACATTTATTTTCACTTATATTTTCAGAGGTTTAGTCCATGGTCAGCCTAGTCCATTGCTCTAGGCCCAAGGTGAAATAGAACATCATGGCAGAAAAGTATGGTGGAGGAGTTCTATTTACCTTATGGTGGCCAGGAAATAGAGAAAGAGGGAGAGGAGAAGGGGTTGCAGGGAAGATGAACCCTTCCAGGATAAGCCCCCAGTGACCCACCTATTCCAGCCATCCCCCACCTACCTGGAGTTATCACCTAGTCCATTAAACTAGGATGGACCTATTAGGTTATAGCTCTTGCAGTCTAATCATTTTACCTCCAGACATTCCTGCATTAATACAGGAGCTTGTGGGGGGTACTTCATTTCCAAACCATAACAACATGAATACTAGTTATTTATTTGTTCTGACTCTTTAGAAAGTTCCTTCTCTTTTCTGTGGTCTATGGACTGGTGTGGCGTGAACACATCCTTCAAGAACTGTGAATGATCTGAGATTTTGGTCCCAGTTGCCTCCTAACACATTAGCTTGCCATGTTTTCATAAATGCTAGAAACTTCTGAGTCAGGGATGATAGACTGTTTATTTCTCAATGGAAATAATGAGAAGTAATGGAAGCAACAATGAAAGTAGCCAGAGTATAAGCCCCAGTTCCCACAGGGTAAGTCGAAGTGGGCTGGATGACTCCCGCACAAGTTGCATTACTTGGGAGGAACTTTTAAGGTTAGGGAACTCAAACCCGTTATAGTGGATGGGAAATCCACGTGCTCTTTTTTCTGAAGAGATACACTGTCTTCCAAGGATGCTCACTGTACAAAGATATTTGAAAAATAGTCTGGAACAAAGGGCAGCCAGTGCCTGTGTAATAAATGCAGAAACACAAGAGATCCATGAAGAATTTTCTTCCAACTCACAGCCTCCCACTCTTGGATGTCTGCAAGAACCTCCCACGTTCTTAATGTTTTTGAAGGACCAGGCAAGATCCTCCAAAAGTTAGGTCCTCTGAAAGTTAGAAGATAATTAGCTCAGTTCCCCTGTTGGCAAATAGCAGAAGACATGTCCAAAGACTTAGAACAGTAGCAATTTTGCCACCTGTTCAGACAATACAAAGAAGGTATCAAAGGGCACCTGATTGTTGCCTCTCCTTAGGAGTAAACTCTGTTGGATGGCTTCCAGTTACTACTCTATTGCTCTCTTTCAGTCTCTCAGCTATCTTTTCCTTCCTTGCTTTTTCAGGCTATGGAGTTGGGAGTTTTGTATTGCTAAGTGGCTTGACTGAAGGAAGTTATCTCTTTTACTGCACTTCAAAGGTGATGACCACAGGGTAATAAGCAGATTGTTATGAGTGTCTGCTGGGAATGACAGGGAGGACTGAACTGTTCTCAAAGTATATTCAGAAAGGTTAAAAGTTAGGGTTATTTGCCCAAGAAGGCATAAGTCCAGGAATACCTCCCCATGACCTGATGTTCTGAGAACCCATTTGCTCCCAGGACAGCAATGAGGGAGTCCACAGCTCCTTTTTAAGAAATGTTAGATGATCAGGGAATCAGAATATGGCAAAAGCAGCCTTCTACTTTGTGAGGGCAGAAAAGCCCCTGGATACTTACTTTCTTCGTTGCAGAAGCTGAAATGCCTCAAAAATCATGGTGTCATGTATACAGTGTGAAACACGATTCTTCTATGATTCCCTTTTTCCCACGTGGAGTAAAGTTACTTGGCAAATGTGGTGCCACTCATTCACTCAGTCACAACAGAGCCACAGGTAACCCTGGCTCACTAGCCTCTTAGGCCTATGCATGTTGCTATCTTGCTCAGGTCTCTGGCAGAAAATGCTTTCTAACCTGGACCACTTCTTAAAAGGACCAATTCCCCTGCCTCCACCTTAAAATTTGGAAACACATTTTGAACATCACACAAGCATTTTGTAAAGAAGCTGCACTGTAGTATCATGATTCCATCAAGGAAGGAAGCAATTTTAATATTTGCTGTAATAAAGAGATTTGAAAAAGGTCAATAGGAGCAAATTCTGGGCAGATATCTTACAGTGTGTTGCAGCATTTATAAGATAAAATATAAACTTCATCATTAGCAGTAGCCATGATTTGCTGAATGCCAAGTGTTGGGCACTATACCAGAACTTCCTGTTTACCATTCCATTCCTTGTTGTGGGGAATATTAATGGGATAAAACAAATAACCTTTGTTGTGTAGAAAGTACAGATTTTTAATGTCCTTTAAAAATGCCCCTTTGGGAAGTGCATAATCCAGCAAGGCTGCTGTCTTACTTCATGGGGACTGCAGTGCAGGGGGGAGGGTTAATGCCGCTGCCTTCTTATTACCCAATTCAAATCCTTTCTGAAGAATATTCAGAAAGTGAATTAATTTTCCCTTTTTCATTCCACTCAGAATGCCTAAAACAGATAAAGTAGGAAACGGAGTCATTATATTTGGGTGCTGTCTATTATCATTTACTGACTGAGAGTCTATCTAAGCCTTTCTGCTTTTTGCAGATAATTAATTTTGTTCCTAAATGTAGGAAAGAGTGATTGTAATCAGTATGTTTGTACTTTCAGCCACAAATAGAGCCCATCAAAGATGTGCAGTACAAATAAACCTCATAAAATATGCAGCCCAAGAACTGCTTGAAGTTAATGCACTATCTTTTTTTCCAAAGGAAAAACATTTTATATTCATATATATATATACATATGTATGCATATACATATATATGCATATATATATATGAGTTTTAAAAGTAATTATTGGTATTCTTATAGAGTTAATAGATGGATCCCTCTTTTTAAACTCAGCCTCATGCTGTGAATTATTTTTATCATTAAATCTAATATAGCAGAGCTGAAGGAGACTTTGATTTGGCTCAGAAATCAACTTGTCAGCATATATATATTTCTCAGTTCTGGACGTGGGTTTCTTGTATGTTTGCAGAAAATTATAAATGATCAGATCTAAGTGAGAGGTTCAGTTTCACAAGATGAAACCCAAGAGCATAGCATTTGTGAACAAATTCTTCTGAAATCTTGGAAAGCATTTTCCCTTTCATTCTGACTGCCAGTCCCATATCTATGGCCAACCCCTATTCTAAGCCCATCCCTTCTCTCTCTTCTTCAGAATGGCATCTTGCTCCATGTTGCATTCATTCAGACCCTACACTCTATTTAGAATGATGATGTTGGATCATGGTTTAGGCATCACAGGAAGCCCCATTTCTGCATCTCTTGGTTTTTTAATGCAGTCACTCTCTTGAGAAAAAACTCACTTTACTTTACAACATTGTTACTGTAAAACTCTTTAAAAGGGAAGAAAGATGGATCTCAGTCACTGTGACACAGTTTTAGGGAGAAATAGCAAGGTGTATGTTGAATCTTATGAAATTGCCCGTTCTGCGCCATAGGGTGTAAAGATATCAATGTAGAAATCAGAATTTTGATATAGGATCTCTGTCTTCTCCTGCCATAGGCTAGTAGCTTGGAAAAGTAACTTCCCAGTGCCAGTTTCTTACTCTATACAATGAGGAAGATGATGACAATGGTGACAGTGTTTGCTAAGCACTTACTGTGCTCCTTATATGGATCAACTAATTTAATGTTTACAACAATCCTAAGGAGAAGAGAAGTATCATTATTACCATGTCTGGTTAAAAAACTGAAGCATAGACTTGCAAGTTGTTGCCAGCTACAAGGCTGCTTCAGCTGCTCTCTACAGCAGGAGTTCCTGTGGTGTATCTCTTGCCCAGTCTTAGAATATATGGGCAGGGCCTGGCCTTGGATGCAGGCTCTTAGTTGGTGGGAAGGAGGCAGGATGGGAAGCCAGAAATTGCTCAGGGCCTTTTATTCTTGCCAATTCTCTCAGTTATTATTCATCCTGTTTTCTACTTGTAGCCTTGAGAATTGCATGGAAATTTCCAATGGGCTTAACTTTTCTTCCTCATACTTGTATTAATTAATCCTAATTAGATTTTTCTAAATCTGCTTGGAGCTAAGATCTCCCCCAGGATCAGTGCCTATTTAATTTACCTTTTTTTTTGAAGATCCATTCTTGATGAGCTTAGTTTTATAAGATGCTTTAAAAGATACCTAGCACTTACATTTTCTCCCTTTCAGGTCAGAAATGCAAAGAATGGTGAAATACCAAACTCTGTGGCTTTTTTATTCTGCATTAAGCTGTGTAATGATCTCTTCCCAAACATGGAAGGAGTTCCCTATTAACTGAGTTTCTGATTTACTCAACTGCTCATTCCCTTTAACAAATTCTAAATGCAAAATGAATGGGTTTCTTTTTTAAGAGCCAATGGGTTTTAATTTTTTGGAAATTGGACATATTTGAATTTGTGCAAAAATGAATGGGTTTCTTAACTGTAGCAACCTCCTAGCAGATTTTTTAAAAATTGTGAATACTTCAAATCATCTTTGAGCAGTCTCTTCACAACTTTCCTAGACATAACATACTTCAGACAAAAAAGCATGATTCTAAATTAGTGTCCTTACTCTGATTAAAAATAAAGCAATGATTGTGAAAAATTGGTATAATCAAACTTGACAGAAGCTATAGAATCCATGGTAGATTTCCTACCAGTATGAAAAGGATGTTAACAATCCCCAGATCACAGAGGGTGAAAGAATACACACTGGTGGAAGCATTTCCCTCACACATCTGTGCATATAAAGTTTTAAAGTCTATTTCCTTCCCCACTGTTTATCCTGAATCTGTAATACATTGATTTAAAACAATTAATGCATGACTCAAACTGTTCTGCTCTGAAAGGCCTCATTCAGAATTGTCTCAGCTCTGGTTATCATTGACCAAAGACCATATGACATACCAGGAATAATAAATTACAATAAACATTCATTTTAATAGCACCACAGAGAGATTTTTCAGAGCAAAATTTTCAGCACAGCAAAGGGTCAGCTTGGCATTGCAAGGAGTGCAGTAAGAAAAAGTTGTGTGATATAGGAAAAAGAACATGAGCCTTGTGAATTTAAGAGTGTGACTCTCTACTCAGCCATTCCTTATCTCAGTGACCCTGGGAATGTCATATAACCTACATGAGCATTAGTTGCTTCACCTATTCAATGGGGATAAAAAGGCTAACCTCATATATCTACTACAAATAAATGAGCAATGCCTAGCACTTAATAGCTCAGATCTCCCCCAGGATCTTACTTGTAACATGATCCATTTCATCTTCTGCAAAGCAAAGTAGCTTTTTCTCCTTAGGTGTTTATCTTTGGTGTCTTTTCATTTGCAACACGATACAGATTTACCAATCTCCTATGACAACCATCATATGCTAGGATCTCACAACACAAATAAGGTGGTGGCACATGCCTGTAATCCCAGCAGCTTGGGAGGCTGAGGCAGGAGGATTACAAATTCAAAGCCAGCCTCAGCAATATAGCCAGACCCTCAGCATTTTAGAGAGACTTTGTCTCAAAATAATAGATAAAAAGGACTGGGAATGTGACTCAGTGGTTGAGCACCGCTAGGTTCAATTTCCAGTTCTTAAAAAAAAATCTTTCACAAAGTTAAACTAGTTGGGTTTCAGCAGAATTTCTGGATTTTTTTCCTAAGGTTTTAGATGACTCTTTCAAAATCTGAGGCTGCTTGGCCAGGTTCTCCACATTTATCCTAAAGACTTAAAGTTCCTATTAGACTTTGCATTTAGAACTTCCTGTCTTTGAAGAAGTTTATTCAGTCTGTGTGGCTATAGGCCTCTTCCTCCATTTGCCTACCCTTTGCCACTAATAACCATGAGGATCAGTCATGTTTCCCCAGATGTTCAAGTAGATTGATTCCCAGCCAGGCAGATCAAATAGAACACACACGTTTTCCAGCTGCTCACAGTGGTCTTCACAGAAGACTTCAAGAATAAAGGGCGGTGTGATATATCTGGATCCCCGATGGGGATTTTTGTTTTAGCATTCATCTTCTTTTGCTCTGGTTTCATGCTGAAATCCTTGGGAGTAGAGGGATGACTCAAGCTGTGTTTATGGCTCCTTTGTTTTGGAGTGTGAATTGTGCAGTATAATCCTAAATTGCTTTTGCTGGGTACCACTGTTAAATGATGATTAAATTTAAGTCGATATAAAAATGAATAGATGTCTACTGCATATCTTTGGGATAATTTAATGATATCCCCTTGTTTTTAGATATTAACCTTTTATTAGATCTCTAAATTTTCTTGATGGTTCTTATCTATCCTACCTACTCAGAGTCTTCTCCTCTATAATGAATGGCAACTACCTTTCTGATTCTTGGAATTTGGGTTCCCACTCTATTCTTCAATAGAAGGAAAGGAAGGAAACAAGGGGAGAGGTAGTGAGGGGTGTTTTAGGGGAGTACAAGCAGGATGGGAAATTAATTAGACCATTTTGAAAATGACTTTTTCCAGGTACATGTCCTCTGTGGTATTTACTTAACATAATCATTGCCCCACTCATGCTAGCATAATAGAAATGTCTCAAACTAAACTTAAAAAAATAGAGAAAACCCCATTAGGTCTCAACCATAGTTTAATTACTATTTTCTTAAATCAAATGCTTTAGTATGTGAAATTACAAGTCTCTTCTCATCCTATAGTATACAATGTATTCCGTAGAGTGGTATTTAATTTTTCTCTTATCAAGCTAAAGGGTTCATCCTTGGAATAATGAGGAGCCATCAAGGGTCCTCTGTACACAACCTGAATCTCCCCCAACAAAATCAGAATAAGATTAAGTGCACCTTTTATTCTTGACATTCTTTTGTTGCTATTTTATAATAGACTTCGCTTTTTAGAGGACTCTTAAGGTTACAGCAAATTTGACCAGAAATTACTGAGTTCCCATTTGCCCCCTGCCCCAACACATGCACAATGCCCCTTATTATCAACATCCCACACTAGAGTGGTACATTTGTTAAAGTTGACGAACCTACATTGACTCATCATTATCACCCTCATTCCATAGATTATATTAGACTTCATCTTGGTGTGGTATACTCTGGATTTTTACAAATGTATAATGACATGTCTCCAGTATTACAGTGTCATACAGGACCATTTTACTGCTCTGAAATCCTTTGTGCTCTAATTCTTCATTCCTCACTCCCCACTATCCTGTGGCAACCAATAATCTTATTATTGTCTCCAAATTTTGCCTTTTCCAGAATTTCATTAGAGTTAGAATGATCTGGCATATAGACTTTTTCAGATTGGCTTTTTCACTTAGTAATATGCCTTTAAGGTTCCTCTGGGTCTTTTCATAGCTTGATAGCTCATTTCCTTTTAGCATTTAATAATATTCCATTGTCTGGAGCATCTTTTAATATTAAATCAATTTAATTTCAAATCCAAACATTTGTTCCTGTTGGGTTAGTGGCAAATTATACCTCATTATTTCTTTTTTAAACCGATATATGAAGATATAATTCACATAGAATGCAATTCACTAATCAATCATTTAATGTATACAATCCAGTGGTTTTTCAGTATATTTATGGACTTGTGCAACCATCACCACAATCAATATTAGAATAATTTTACCATCCCAAAAGAAACTCCAAACCAATTAGCTGTGACTCCCCTTTCACCATTCTTTTTATTATTTATTTTTGTGTGGTACTAAGGATCAAACCCAGTGCCTCACATGTACTAGGCAAACACTCTACCACTGAGCTATAACCCCAGCCCCCCCTATTTACCTTTCTTTCCAACCCCTGGCAGTCACTAATCTACTTTCTGACTATATAGATTCATCTATTCTAGACATTTAATACAAATAAAATCATACAATATATGGCCTCCTACATCTGGCTTCTTTCACTTAGCACAGAGTCTTCAAGGTTCATCTGTGTTGTATCATGTATCACTACTTCATTTATTTTTAAGGCTAAATTCTATACACACACACACACACACACACACACACCCCACACACACATATCACTTTGTCCATTATGTATTGGTGGCTTTTTTGGTTTTTCTACATCTTGGTCATACAGTATTGCTAGGAACATTTGTCCACAAATCTCTGTGTGGACATACATTTTCATGCTGGAGATGTGATTCAATAGTAGAGCACTTGCCCAGTATGCATGAAGCCCTGGGTTCAATCACCAGCATTGAAAAAAAACATATATTTTACTTTTTCTTGGGAATATACCTAGGAGTAGAATTGTAGTCATATCACAGCTCCATATTTACCTTTTTGAGGAACTACCAAACTTCTAAAGCAGCTGAGGCATTTTCTTTTCCTCCCAAAAATATATGAGGGTTTCAATTTCTCTATGTCATCACTGTCTATTATTATTATGTCTTTTTGATTACAGCTATCTAGTGGATTTGAAGTGGCATTTCATTATGTTTTTAATTTGCATTTCCCCAATGACAAATAATGTTGAGTAATTTTTGTATGCTTATTAGCCTGATCTTCTTGGCTAATAAGCCATTTTCAGTATTTAAACTGGGCTATTTCTCATTTCATTGTTAAATTGTAAGAATTATTTACATATTCTAACATATTCTATGTCTAGTAAAACCCTTATCAAAAGCATTATTTGCAAATATTTTCTCCCACCTCTGAGAAGTCTTCTCACTTTTCTGATAATGTCGTTTAAAATATGAGTTTATAATTTTGATGAAACGCAATTTATGTATGTCTTTATGTGTCATAGCTAAGACACCATTGCCTAATTCAAGTTTATAAAAATTAACACCTGTGATTTCTTTTATGTGTCTTATAGATTTAACTCTTACAAATAGGTGTGTGATTAATTTTGAGTTAATTTGTATATATAGTGTGAGGTAGGGATACAAATTAATTCTTTTGGTGGATATCCTATTGTCCTAACTCTATTTATTGAAAAGACTATTCTTTACCCCATCAAGTGATGTTAGCACCCTTATCAAAGTCAACTGACTATAAAAGTAATGTTTATTTTTGTACTGTGAATTTAAGTGTGAATTCTTTTTAAGTTTTTTATTGTTTTTTTTAGGTATAGAGTGTATGTTGACATATTATACATACATGGAGTATAACTTGTTCTAATTAGGATTCCATTCTTGTGGTCATGTACTCAAATATGAACATAGGAAAGTTCTGTTTGATTCATTCCATTGTCTCATCCCTCCTACCTTTCCCTTTTCCTTTGTCTAATCCAGTGAACTTCTATTCTTGCCTCCCCCACCTCATTGTGTATTAGCATCCACATATCAAAGACCAAAGATCTGGGATGAGTTACCTCCAAAAGACTGAATTCAAGGACCAGGCAGGGGAAAGCTGCACAAAACCTGGAGGAATGGAATATAAGCTATTTCAGATGTCACTTTCAATGATAGAGTCGTTCTGGAAAACACTTTCTCCAGGATAGTATATTCTTTTCATCTTTGACTGTAGATTAGAAGGTGGTAAAATGAGTGGAGCAACCTGTGCAACTGCCTTGATCTCTCCCTTTATCATTTTCCCTGATTAGACTCATCATAATGATGAATAAATGTTTCTCATCACTAGAAAATTGGTTAGTCTCACCTTAACTTTGCTTTTTTTTTTTTTTTAGTTCTGGGGATTGAACCCAGGGGTGCGTTACCACTGAGCCATATCCCCAACCCTTTTTTGTATTTCATTTAGAGACAGGGTCTTGCTTAGGGCCTCACAAAGTTGTTGAGGCTTGTTTCAAACTTGTGATCCTCCTGTCTCAGTCTCCTGAACCACTGGGATTACAGGCATGCACCGCCATGCCTGGCTCCCTTACCTTTGCTTTCTAAAGAATTATCCTTTGTTTTTGCATTGAATTTTTAAATTTTCTTCATCACTCAATTCAATACCTACCCTATTTGGGACAGTCCAAATCCACACCTGTTTTTGTCAGGTTATTCATGCTCTTGGCTCCCTCATTCCCCTAACTTTGGGTTAAACCTATTACTCTCTGGCTCTGACAATAAATGGCTTAGGACTCAAGTTTCCTTTCTGTTAATTTCATGAACATGCTGTTCAGAATTGGTGTAGAGGCTGTCTTCTTCTTACCCAAATTCTGTTATTAGATTCCAGGTCTCATGTTTCATAGATCCTTATCAATTCTATGAACCTAGAAGCCTGATTCTGCAGGCCACTGAACTTTCCTCAATCTAAATTACCTGTCTGTATCTTCTTTCCCTCCTTCACACACCTAATATAGCATCTAGACTTCCAGGTTAGGGTAATAGCCAGAAACCTTACCCATGCCCATCCCAGGTAACTATCCTGGACCCCAACCTTGGATTTTGAAGGGACAGCACAAGCAGAAAAATGAAACACTCATTGAATTTAACTTGCACGATAATGTGCAACTTTTAAGAAGCAGCAAGTGAAGACATCTGTTTGGGAAGTGTTTTATTTTCTTTTTGCAGTGCTGGGGACAAAACACATACTAGGCGTTTGAACATGGCAAGTGCTCTACCACTGAGCTACACTGCCAGCCTTATTTGGGGAACCTTACTCTTCAGAACAAAAGAGGATTGGGATAAAAAAAGGAACAAATACATCAACCCTGCACCTAGGAAGGCTTAATGTAGACAGGACAGACATTTCCTTGTTTTATCTTATTGAACCAGGATAGGGAGATTAGTTGGTCAAATGTGGGGAACAAGCCAGCAAAGTAGAAAATGAGTGTTAGAAACAGCAAAGTAAGCAAATGAGATATGGCTGCCTGTTGTAAATACAGGAAGAACAAATGCTAAGTGGGTACTTTTGTAGCATCTGTGAGTTCTGGGATCAAAGGGAAAATTTGTAAATACTTCAAGATGTTTGCTTTGTACTGCCTGGCCAATTGGCCAAATGAAAAATAAACTTATAGGAGAAAGTGAAATAGGTGTAGAAATAGACAAATAATCCAGCTTGGCATATGCACATGTGTCCATAAAAGAAGATGCCGACCATGGAAGTTTCAACTTTTTGGGGGGGATAAGCCCCATGGCATTTTTGTGAATTCAGATTCTGTTCTGTCAGAGGTACTTCTAGAAATATTCTCCCAAATCACAAGTTTTCCTTAATGGTGTGTTCCTTAAAAATCATAGGGAAATGCTCACCATGTGTTTGTACTGATCTTGGGTTATCAAAACTCTCTCCCTCTTTCTGATCCTACAAAGCATTCTCTCTTCTCTTGGTCTCTCTTTCCTCTTACCTATGTGTCCTAGAGATGGTATGAAAATTTGGGCTTCTTTCAAATCATTTTTTCTTTTCTATAAATATAGTCAGAGAATGACATTTGGAGAGACCCTTAAAGATCTAGTCTTGTCTTTCACTTTGAAGATGAGAAAACTGAGGCATATGGTTTGAGGCAAAAGGTTTGCCAAAGATATACCAGTTAGTGTCAACCCAGGGCTAAAAACACTGGCTTCTGACAATCAGGCCATTATTATTTCTGCTGTATCATCCATTTGTTTGATAGAATATAGTAAGCATGCTTCTAAGGTTTTCCTTTAAAATTATTCTGTCTTCTACCTAAAAATATTCAAACTGCATTTAAGAGGTTTCTTGATTTTCTTTCCTTTTTGATTGTAGGATTCCTAGAAATCACAATAGAGGCATTATTAGTATAGATTTCAATGCATAGACAATTACGAGCACTTTTATGTAAAGAAGAGAAATAAAATAGGCAGAAGATGAAATTTCCTGTCACGATATTTTTGGATCTGCATATTTACAAGTTACCTGAGAAATTTTTTATAAGGAAGGAATCAAATATAAATATGCAGTTGAGATGAGAAAAAACCATGAAATATGTCTCACTGTAGAAATAGTGAATACAAACTATCAGTCTCCTTTCTCTCTGTTTTAGACTCTAAGTCTAAGCAAATCAATATTAAAGTGTTGTTCAAAGTGTGCCCCAGTTATAGCCAATTAAAGGACAGCATATATAATTTACATGAAACGGATGGGCAGGAACAAAAGGTATCTGTTGAGCCATGAGGAATGATTCTATTTCGTTTGCAGATGAGTACTATAAAGGTCATTGAAAATGCAAGATGCAAATCATTGTTTTTTTATAAAGCATTTTCTCTAGGTTTGGTATCTCAGCCTGTTTTATTCTCTTGTTTGCATGCATGCCATAGTCATTAGTACAATTGAATTATCGAATGACCTACACTGTTAGACTGTTAGGCTGCTTGATTGAAATTATCTTTATAATGGAAATCAGAGAACACTTTTAACCTTGTTAGAGCACCACTGTACCGTTGATTAATATATAAAGCAAGTCATAAATTTCACAGTGAGCTATTTATTTCCAGACAATCTTGTGAAAGCAGTTTGGGCTATATTACAGAAACTTTCTTCATACCTTTGTCAGGCTGACACTAATGATCCTGATTATTTCTAGGACTTTCAAAGTGCCAGTGTTAATTAAACTAATGCTTAAAATGTAGATAGAAAAGAACCTTTGAATGCTATTTCTTAAATGTTTGAAATGTGTATGAAAATTCTTTTGTTGCCTAGTTAATTTCAGAGAACTGATTTCATTTGATAAGGTTTTTCCCAATAGCAAATAAATGCTTGGCTAAGTGGAGGTGGCCAATCTTATCAAGGTCATCGTTTCATGCATATATTCATTGTATATTTATTGCATACTTTCAATATGTATTGCACTGGGTATGTAATATGGAAGAGATGTAAAAAGCCAGTCCCTGCCCTCATGAGAGTTCATAGTCTGGTGAGGGATACAGAAACATCAGCTATGCCCAAGCATTACAATTGCAAGATTAAGGGGATATTATCAAATCTCACCCGAGAAGGTTAGGAAAGCTGTCCTGGAGGAATTCTCCTTAAATTAATGCTCTTCTAACTACTGATGGGGCTTAAGTGGAGGCTAAAGAGTAATAGAAGGAAGAGTGTCTTTGTTACTATGGTTTAGGACTCATAACCATCAGTCCAGATGCATGTCCTGGACAGTATGAAACTTTGCAGATCGTGAGACCTTACACCAGCCCTGACAGAGAGAACTTCATTATACTGTTTTTCCCTGAGCTCTGCTCTAGCTAGTTTTAGCAGCAAGAAGGCAACATGGTAGCTACAGAGGTCAGGCCCCTCACACTGGACCATCCACCAGTATGTATGGGAGGTTTGCAAACAGGAGCTTGCACATCTGGGAGGGCCTGAACTGGTTCCAGAAAAGAAAACACAAAGGCTGGAGAGGGAAAAATGGTCCTATTTCTTTTTCTTTTTTTAAAGCTGGTCCTGTTTCTAAAGAAACTGCTTTCTATAAAATTGTACCCTTGCTTTTAGACTGCTATTAGTGCAATGTAGAACTAATTAAGAGAACTTAACATCATTATTAATTTTTCTACTTGAGTTTTATGAGCACCAGTTTTTCTTAAAAAGCCTTCATGAAGTCACTGTTAGAAAATCTAATGCACAGCAGCATATTGCCCTTAAAGACTTAGATTATATTTAATCATAAATTGCATACAAATAGCTAATTGCTAGCTCCCACCATAAAGTGTACTTATTATCTCAAATTGGATTCAAAGCTTAAATGTCAAGCTATAGCTAATCTTTTTTAACAGAATATTGCTAAGGAGATGCTAAACCTGCATGGACATGATACTGAGAGGCCACTGGACTGGACTGGTGGACTTTTAAGTTAGTAGGAAGGGAGCTGGAGAAACTCATTGATTTACAGATCTTTTTTGTGCTAGGGATTGAACTCAGAGCCTTACACTTGCTAGGGAAATACACTATGACTAGTCACAACCCCACCCCGGGGGATGGTTTTAAGTGAACTCTTTATATTAGCAGTGATTCATACAGTGGCTTCTGGCTCACATTTGAGAGTAATATATCCTAAAAGGTAATTATGTTCCCTATCTAAGTACTCCTCCTCCTTTGTCTTCCCCCATTCATTCCTTCTTTCCTTCCCTTCCCCTTTTCCTTCAAGAAAAATGTACTAGCTGGGCATGCTAGCACATGCCTGTAATGCTAGCAACTGGGGAGGCTGAGGCAAGAGAATTGCAAGTTCAAGGCAAGCCTGAACAATTTAGTAAGAGCCTGTCTGAAAAGAAAAAATGAAAAAGGACTGGGGATTTAGCTCAGTGGCAAAGTGCTCCTGGGTTCAATCTTCAGTTTTCCCCCCAAAAGCAGTAGCAAGAATAGATTATGATTTCATTTTAAGGGAAGACCTACCACAGGGTTGTTTTGTCTCCAGAAGCACATCTTTACCATATCTAGAAAGTAAAAGTCAAAGGGTTCTGCATTGCCACATAGACCAGTGACATACTAGTATGGCTATTTGCATGTGGGGAGAACCAGTGTCTCATGCCTTTCTCTTGACTTTAGGGTAGGTTGCAGGACTCAAAAGTAGAGACCCAATAAAACTTTCAGATACAAATAAAGAGAACCGAGAAAGTTTGTTTCCCTTGGGGTAGAGAAGTACCATATGGCAGTTTCATGTTTCCATGAAAAGACCCAGACTTCATCCAGATTGTAGTAATAAGTATTTGCTTTCCAGAAACTTTATTGAAATGGGAAATGTCTTCCCTTGAACTATTTCTCATGTATTTTCTCTTGATCAGAAAAAGTCAGTACAAAATGAAATACTCTTAAGAATTTCCTGTATGATGTGCTATGATTATCTAATCTGTTTATGATGTAGTAGTTAGAACACTTGGTTGCCTAGGAAGCATTGGGACCCAGACTGTGATCTTAGTGGTATTGCCTGCAAGACCCTTGGAGATGCTTTAGTCAAATTCTATTATTTTACCAACAAGGAAAGTGAAGAGCAGACCAAGAAGGAGAGATACATAGAGAGAACAGGAATCCTGAGAAAGCCTTGGCAAGAGAGAGTTAAAAGGAAGAATTTGAAATACGTTAGGAGGTATGTTAGATCACTTTTTAAAGATTTAGATAAGGTTAGAGGCTGGACAAGGAAATAGGCATATAGTAAGGGAGGAGGGAACTGCTGTTTATTGAGTGTATTTTATAGCCCAAGCTTCTTTCTAGGTACTTTATGTATATTCTTTCATTTAGCCTTCATCATAACCATATGAAGCAGAAAATTATTTCCCCCATTTTTCAGATGAGAAAACTGAAACTCAGATGAGTGACATATTTTCTTTCCCTTTGAGAAAAAGTAGGAGACCCAAGACCAAATGTCTTTGTTTTGGTAGCTCAAGTCAAGCTTTATGTCTCCTGGTTCAAGTTGCCCATTCTCTAACCTGGGAGCAAATTCAGGGACTATCTACTTGACAACAGTAAATAGTGGGACAAATCCTTAAGTCAGAAAACTAGGTCTGGAGGGAGTTCCTGATAGGAAGAACACATGGATACCGCAGCACAGAGGGTAATGAACAAGGTCACCCAGATATAAAGCACGTTCTTTGGAAAATGGAAGCCAGAAGAAATACTTATGAGTATGGAGACAGGAAGGAGAGAAGATATATTTGGATCAAAAGTAGGAAGGTAGACAGATAGGAGTGTGACTGCCTGCTGAGAGGGAACCCAGGAGAAAATGGGAGAATTGGTACATTGGGTGGAGGAGTGACTAGAGAAGTGAATGAGGAGGTAACAGCAAAAAGACTCTAGAGGAGACCTAACACCATGGTTTGCTCTCTGGGCATTTGTGCAAGGCATATTTTTATGGAGTGATCCACACAACTGAATGGTAGCTCCATGTAGTTGTTGCTTCTTGGAGTGTCAATATTATCATTAATTATTTGCTCTTTTAATGTTTATGAGGACTCATTAATTTGGATTCCCTCTCTTGGAGTTGATATTTGAAGCAGTGTCCTAAGGGAGCCCTACCCAGTGGCCTTTTGCAGAGGATTTGCAACCTGAATGCTAGTGTGTTCTTTTGTTACTGTGCTGCCAACTTTCAGATCAAAACAATCCATTTCTGATTCATGTATGTTATTAGCTCTGGCAGGATGGCAAGACGTGAGGCAGATACTGTTTTGTGTATTAGAGAAACCTAGATAAGCAAACAGAGAGTGAAGAGATTGCCTTTATTAGAAAAGCAATCTTTTGTGATATTTCTTAGCACCAAGCAATGAGTTTTTAATAAAACTGAGTAGATAGAGCACTCATGTGTTGGGTTGTGCCCCCCCCTTGGCTCCAGATATATGTGATTTCATGACACTAGCAAGAGGCCTGCTGATTTGTCAGTTAATCAAAAGTTGCTAAAGGAAAGTCAATATAAAGGAAGCTAATCATCATCTTGTCTTTTCCCTGGGATGCTATTGGACTTCTAGTTTTCTGAGCTGCCCATTCACTACGGCAGTGTTACTCACAGTAGTACCTGTGCCCTTGCTGCAAAGGGCGAGAATCTCATTTTGCTTCTCTTCCTCTTGATAAAAGACTGGAGGCTGACTCCTTGGAAGAGCTGGAAGAATTATTAACAGCAGCTATGTGTAGCCAAGTGTTGCTTTTCCTCCCTTTCTTCTTCAGTCATATTCACAATAATTCATTTCTTTCTCACACTTGCCTTTCTTCTAGACCTATGTCTTTGAGACCTGGCTCTCACTCCCTGGAAATTGACTCAAAAACAAAGTAATTTGATTTTTCTTCAAGTGGAACAATATGTTTTAGGTGTCCCTACTCCAAATGGGATTGTGCAGCTGCCATACAAACTGTGGAACCATCATAATAGTGTCTACCAACATTTTATAATAGAAGTCACTCATTTCATGCAAGCAACTCCCACACAGGAAGAATCTGATGTTACAGTAGGGATTTATTTTTTGCTGACAGCACCTTTCCTTTTTGAAACAAACTTTCTTTGAACATTCCCCTGTATTATGAAGAGGCTAAATGATTTGTCCAAGGTGAGTTAGTAGCAGTGCTAAGATTATTTATATTTACAATATTCTGGGTACCATTTGAAATCAGTGGAAGGCTCTCTGTGTCCTGACCCCCAGATCTGCTCTTGGTCCCAGTTGCCTGAGGTAATGTGCTCTCCTAATAGATCATAGCCTATATGATATGATGGTGCCTGTCAGGAGCCCCATGTGTGGCCTCTCCCTGACTGTTTATTTTACAGTACTATTTGTCACATCAAGATTCTCAGTTTTGAAACCTGTTAAAAGCTGGTGGTGCAAGGAGCAAAGTTCTTGTCCAAATCTTACTTAACTTTATTATGACTGCTGAAATGTCTCCAGGGACAAATGGCAGGATGATGGGAAAGGAGACATCATCTACTTTCAAAGAGAATCGAATCCCCATCCTGTACAACAGTCCTACTCTTAGGTTCAGAGAATTATGAAATGTCAGAATTGGAAGTGATTATTTAATGCAGTCCTCTTCATTCTACAGGTGAGAAAACTCAGGCCTAGAGAAAAGAAGGGAGCTTACCAAGGGCATGCAATCTCAATGGCAGGGTTAGGAATGTAACCTGGGATATTCCCATCCCTAATTCAAGGCTACCTTTAGAGTTCAAATCTGGGGCTCTTAGATATAATTCAAGCAAAGTCATCATTACTGACCACAGATAAATGCAGGCCCTATGGTTTTTTTCTTTTTCTTTTGTTTTGTTTTTTTGGTACTCGGGATTGAACCCAGGGGTGCTTAACCACTGAGCCACATCCCCAGCCCTTTTTAGTTTTTATTTAGAGACAGGGTCTCACTGAGTTGCTTAGGGCCTCACTAAGTTGCTGAGGCTGGCTTTGAGCTCTCAATCCTCCTGCCTTAGCCTCCCAAGCCACTGGGATTACAGGCATGTGCTACCATGCCTGGCCAAGCAGGCCTTGTGTCCAACTGGACAATCATGCAGTACAGGCATTAGTTGAGACTATTTTTTGTTATGGGAAACACAAAGAAAACACTTGGCCAGTATTTCTCTTCTTATTCATAACTTATCCCTTCTTCTTGAAGACCACAATTTATTTCTTTATTTAAATTTTAATTTGTTGTTTTTGGTTATATAGGACAATAAAATCTATTTTGATATATTTATACAAGCATGAAATATATCTTATTCTAATTAGGACCCCATTCTTGTGGATGTACACGATGGTTGGATTCACTGTGGTGTATTCATATACATACATAAGAATGTTATATCTGATTCATTCCACTGTCTTTCCCATTCACATCCCCCTCCCTTCCCCTCATCCCCCTTTGTCTAACCCAATGAACTTTTATTCTTCCCCTCCCCCTTGTTTTTGGGTTAGCATCCACATATCAGAGAAAATAAAGTAATTAACCTTCATCTAGTTGTGTCTTTGATCATCAGTTACTCTTAAAGTGTTTCCTCAAGCAGGGACTTGAAGCAATCATCTTATTCTTTGGAGTTCTAGGTTCTGGTTTCAAGGCCCTGTTTTGTTCTTTTCTAGTTGTGTGGCCTTAGGCATTCACTTAACCTCTTGGCAACTCAGTTGGTAAAAATAGGTATGATATTCTCCTTCACAAGCTGGTTACAAAGGTTCTCTGTGATAATATAATGTGTGGACAAGTACTTTGTGAGGAATGAAGGGCTATCCTCAAAGTCTTAGCTGGGAGAATGTCTACCACACACTTCACAAAGCTCCTTTGGAATGACTTCAGTCTTTGCAGGTCTCTTAAGCAAAAAAAACAAAAACAAAAACAAAAAACAGCTATTTCTCGATCATTTACACTTTTGGCAGATGATGGGAGCACAAATGCAAAACAGAAACTCATCTAGATACTATTTCTGTTTGGGTTTCAAATGATGATGTTTGGGAAAGCTTTAGAAATCTATTTGCTGAGAGCAAAATTCAACTGAGGTAGAACTGTAGAGGCAGGCCATTCACAAGTTCCATCCTTCTCTGGGCCTTGGATCTCTATAAAAGGGGGAATTGCCCTAACTGATCATATGGTCTATACCTTCTCTGACGTCAATTGTGTCTCTGAGTCTAAGCCCATGGAGGGACAAGCCAGCAGGAAGAAGCCAGGTTGAGATGATGCCCAAAGTTTTGTAGGGCAGTTGGAGCTGTGCAAATAATAAGGGGAAAAATCACAAGCTGCCGAAGTGTTATTGCCTCATTAATAGAATAGGCAAAGAGAGAAATCAGTCTTGGGTGTGAAAAACCATGACTGACATTTAAGGAACTGATCAGAAGAAGAGATTGGAGAAAAGAGTGAAAATAGCATCTGTAGACCACAAGGGCTGGGCTGATAGCAATGTCCAATGCTGCTGTCACTGAGGGAAATGCACAAGATGAGTCTCTGTGCTATTTCTGTTCAGGGGTCACAACTTGTCTCAATTCACCTGATTTTTCTCTCCTTTCAATCACGTCCTTTTCAAAATTCATCTCAGAAGTGTTTCGGAGCCATTCTGATTATAACTTCTGCTAAAACCAATCAGCAGAGGTCTGTCACAGTGCAGGGCAATCAGCAGATATCCAAGGTATGGGTCAGAGATGATGTCTTCATTTAGAGGGACTGTGGCTATCAGTTTGGCTGAAGCTATAGTCAGAACAATCTTGCAACAATGCTGCTGCCTGCCAGGGGCACTGCTTCCCATACAATTTTAGGAATGGTGCCCGGTTGAATATCATAGTGTTCTATTTTGTTTTGTTTTACTATTTGCATGAGTAGAGTGTGAAAATGACATATGCTGTACTCGAAAATACATTCCCTTTTTAACCCACTTAGTACTCCCTCAGCCTGTAAGAATTTTTTGAAAGTGAGTAAAACAGGATCCACAATTGGGCTCTCTTGACATCCTATGCTATGTGGTGATTTCCTACACTCTGAGTCTTCTCGTAAATTGGGAAGGCAGGGGTGTTATTATATGGGATTAGGAACATTATGCTAGGGTGGTACATAATGTTGCATGGTAGTTAGCTCTGGTTTCATATGCCATGCATATATATATATATATATATACATATATATATATGTATATATATATATATATTTATCTTTTTGGAACTGGGGATTGAACTCAGGGGCACTTGGCCACTGAGCTACATCCCCAGCCCTATTTTGTATTTTATTTAGAGAAGACAGGGTCTTGCTGAGTTGCTTAGCCGCCTTGCCCTTGCTGAGGCTGGCTTTGAACTCACGATCCTCCTGCCTCAGCCTCCCCAGCCACTGGGATTACAGGCGTGTGCCACCACACTCAGTTGCCATGCATATTTTAAGTGAGACTCATCTTAACTGTGTACAATGAGTAGGAACAGATAAAGAGCAACAAGCTATGAAAAATAGAGTATAATTACATATCAGCATCAGGTAAGTGACAAATTATAAAGGGGCTCATCAGACTGTACCCATGTGAATAACAGTTATCTTTTTTTCAGTGCTGGGTATTGAATACAGGCCCTTGTGTGTGCTATGCAAGTGTTCTACCACTGAACTACATCCCAAGCCCTTTCTTTAATTTTATTTTGGAACAGGGTCACACTGAGTTGCCTACAGTGGCATCAAACTTGTGATCTTCCTGTCTCAGCCTCCTGAGTAACTGGAATTACAAGCATGCATCACCACTCCCAGCTAAGAGTCCTTTATATATTAAGAATACTAGACTCTTATCAGATATAATTTGAGAATCTTATCTCCCATTCTATAGGTTGTCTTTCCATTTATTTAATAGTGTCCTTTGAAGCATAAAAGTGCTTTGATTTTTATGAAGTGCAATTCATCAATTTTTTTGGTTGCTTGTGTTTTCAGTGTCATGTCTAAGAAAGCATTGCCAAATTTAAGGTTACAAATATTTACACCTATGTTTTCATCTATGAATTTTATAGATATGCTTGCCAATTAAATTGGAGTCTTTATCCACTTTGAGTTAATTTTTATGTGTGGTGTTAGGTTGGAGTCCAGATATGTTATTGGATTCATCTTGCTACTACATTACTGAGCATTTTTCTGTTTATCCTCATAAATGATATTGGTCTGCAGTTTTCTCTTCTTATGATGTCTTTGTCTAATTTTGGAATCAGGGTAATACTGACATCATAGAATTATTTGGGAAGTCTTTTCCCTCTTACATTCTTTGGAAGAATTTATGAGGGATTATTTAAATGTTAAGTCTTAAAATGTTTGATGACTTTACCAGTGAAGTCATCTGGTCCTAGAATTTTTAAATGATAAATTCAATCTTTTTTTTATAGGTCTATTCACTTTCTCTTTCTTCTTGAGTCTTTCTAGGAACTTGTCCATTTCACCCAAGTTATCTACTTGGTTGGTAAATTCTAGAATTTCTGTTTGACCCTTTTAAAAATATAATGTCTACATCTTTATTTATATTCTCTATTCAACAAGGTATAATTCTCCTATTTTCCCTTAACATCTCCACCTTAGCCTTCATGTCCTGCTTGCATGTAATCTCTAGGTCAGCTAGATGTGAAAACAAAAGGCCTTTTCAGGTCTTTTCTGAGAATGAGTATGGTATAGCCCTGGATATATGCAGAAGACCTATGTTTGAATGTGGCCCACTAGATTGTCATGAACATAGAGGAGTTTTTAATAGCACTTCTGTAAAACTCATTCCCCAGATTTTCCTTTACATATTTTGGGTAGCCTATTATTTGTTCCATCTATTGTCCCTTCACCTCAAGCAGCTGTGAAGTTAAATAATTTCCTCTAATTTATTTCAACACATGCTCCTAGGGAAAGGATTTTGTCCAAGGTGAGCTCCTTATCAGTTAAAATAAGACATACTCAATAACATGGTCATTTAGGCATCCACCACACAGTTCAAATAATGACAATTCACTGAAACTGATGCTTTGAACAAACTCCATTTCCATTCTGCCCTCCCCAGTGGCTACCATGCCATGATTGTGGTCTGTTACTTTTCAAGACTAACACAGAACTGGAGATGAGGAGTGGGAATAGGACAGTTAAAATGCCACCAAGCTTATACTTTTGCCAAGATTCAACTATTTTTCTCCTCAGATCGCTGCTATCCATATTTGCTCATTTCTAGAACTCTGAAAAGTTTAGTTTTTAAAAAATGAACTATTTGCTGCTGTCTTAAAATTAGTATTTTAATGCACATATTGTAAGGCATTTTATTGCATGCTAGGCAAGTGTTCTACCACTGAGCTACATCCCCAAGCCAACTTTTTTCTTTCATTCAACAACTATTTATTAATTACCTAATAAGTGGACAAACTTTGCTAATCACTGAAATACAATAACAACAAGAATGCTTTGGTCTTTGCCCTTGCAAAGCTTGCAGCCTTGTGCAGGAAGACAAAGGAATTATGAGCATAGAATAGGAGAGGAATAGGGTGAGACATGAGAATAGTAGTTTCTCAGGGGCAACGTAAAGATCTTATAAGTGAAGTTAAGATACATATTTTTCCCTAAGCTATGGGAAGTCAATGAGGAGTTTCAAATTGAGCAATGAAATTACCATTGCAGTGTCTCCAGCATTTAAAACACTATCCAGCACATAGTAGGTGATGAATAAATGAATTATTTATTATTCCCAAATAATGTTTTATTTATTTATAAATCATTTAATTAATAATTTACTTACAAATTGTTCAGGTTATTTTCAGTATTAGTGTAAAACAGAGATTATGGTATCAAAACCTTTTCACAATCTTAAAAAATATTAAAGACTCAAGATATGGATTTGTGTGAGTTATAGCTTTTGCTGTTTACTTTATTAGAAATTTAGCCAGGCGCGGTGGCACACGCCTGTAAGCCCAGCGCTTGGGAGGTTGAGGCAGGAGGATCTCGAGTTCAAAGCCAGCCTCAGCAACTTCACGAGGCCCTAAGCAACTCAGTGAAACCCTGTCTCTAAATAAAATACAAAATAGGGCTGGGGAGGTGGCTCAGTGGTTGAATGCCCCTGGGTTCAATCCCTAGTACAAAAAGAAAAATTTAAACAGTATTTAAAAATATTCATTTAGTGAATTACTAAATTAATTATTAAAAATTATTAGTAATGATAATAGTCATCAGATGCCCACATATATTGTTTCCAAAAAAATGTTTTCCAAAACAAAATGCTTTAGTAGAAAGAGTTGGCATTGCTTTTTATTTTTGCAAATCTCTTTAATTTCTGATTTAATAGTAGACAGCTGGATTCTCATATCTGCTTCATTACTCAATCTTGTTTGAGGAAAATTTGGCCTCACAGATATACAGTTCTATAAGTAACAATGTTTTAACCACTTTCACATAATTAAGGATATTTTTCTCTGATACTATACAAAAATATGGCAAGTGAGTTTCTTAAAGATTATTTACAAAATGGAAGCTGCACACATACCATATCAATTAACTTTTCACTTTCCATTACATTAAAATCTATCTTGCACTATGCATGAATCTTTAGCCATCATGTGATTTTTTATTATGATATATGAGTTATTTGAAAAATATTGGTTACTGAGTTACGCAGATTTGGTAAATGTGAACACACTTCATTTTACAACATCAAAACATCATATTCATGAGTATCACCACTGTTCTCATCAAAAAACCCTCTAAGTATTAGAAAGCAGTCAAGCTTCATTGTGGAAGATAGAAATTTTCCCAAATTGTGGTTTTTGCTTGAAAGTGAAATTTTATCATTGACTACAAACACTGTCGGTTGTTTTCCTTGAAGTAACTGGCTCACTTTATTTATGAGAAAATGCCTGCCAATACTCAAGTTTGAATAACAGTTTGTTATTCTGCCAGTCTGTGTTTCAGCTAAAAACAGGGAAAAAGTATCTAGTTCATATCATATAATTCATTGCAAGTGTGTTTTTCCTCCAGATGACCATAGTTCAGTTTGTAGCAGAAGTATTTTATGTATACTTACCCTGATCCTTAATACGTAAAAAGACATGTAGTCAAGACCCTCAAGACAAGGGTCAAGAGTTACTAAAATTAGTTTTTACTACTTTAAGTAAATTCTTAAGTGAAACTGGCTCTTTTTAAATGTGAGCGCTTGGCAGTAAAACTATAATGACTACTATTGTAATTTGGTGTCACTACCCTGGCTCATGATGAAGAGTCAGCAATTTTACCTCCTATAGCTCCTGCACCATCATTGCAATTGTCATCACATTTGTTTGAGGAAAAACCATGAACTTGAACATTATTCAATACTTTGAATATTTCAGCATGACTAGTGTTTTTCTCAGGCTCTCATATAGTAGATATTCTTTGATAATTAATTGTTGCTGATATTAGATAAATGTGAACAAAACAGCAACTGTAGCCCATATCTGTATATTTATCCCTTTGTAAGGCAAAAACACAATCTGTAGAGGATATATTCACTCCCTTTTATGTTTTCTAGTTCTGTGAGTTGGTTTCTCTCTCACTAGAAAGTGGCATGTTTTCATCTCCTGAATTTTCATCCAGCAGGCATGCAACAATGTCAATCCTACAGTAGTTTATTAGTTTTTCCACTAGTGTGTGTACTTCTCCAGCTAATGCAATGCAATAAATTATCCTATAGTATGTTTCGGTGGCTTTTCATTTCTATCTGGAAAGGCTGTAACAAACAGTTTTGACTTTTAAAGAGCTCATAACATTTACTTTAAATATTGAATTCCATTTTCTCTAAACTCTGAATGATTGATTTCAAGATGACTCCACAACTTAGCTTACACTATAATACTATTCTTAAGTGTTCTGTTGCATCAGGCACAGTAAATTATTTGTGTCTATGCAGTCTAGGGAAAGATAGCTTTTGTCATTTTTTTGTTATTGTTTTAAGTGATAGGGATCAAACCCAGGGCTTTATGCATGTGCTGTAATTCCCAGTCCCTGTCATATTTTTGTCTTAATTATAGTTTAATCCACAGAGTAGAAGACTCTCCTCCATGAATCAGAAAACTTTCTGATATCAATTTCACACATTTTTTATCAATGGATTGAACAATTGAGTCTTCTAGAATCTCTATTTTTGAATTTTGAAGCCAACCATCCACTCTTTTTTTTTTTTTTTTGGTACCAGGAAATGAACTCAGGGGTGCTTAACCACTTCACCACTTAGCCACATTCCCAACCCTTTATACTTTTTATTTTGAAACAGGGTCTCACCAAGTTGTTTGGGCCCTCACTAAGCTGTTGTGGCTGGCCTCAAACTTGCAATCCTCCTCCTTTGGCCTCCTGAGTTGCTGGGATTACAGTCATGTACCACTGTGCCCACCTCATCCATTCTCAAACATTAGAAAAATGCTGTAAATAAATTTTGTTGAATTATATGAAATATAAAATAAGTCATACATAAATTTTCAAACAGAATTTTCAAAAAATATACAAAGTATTGCAAAATAAGGCTACAAGTATATTCACTTCTTATATATTACATAAAAAACTTGTAGATTTCAAAATAACAGTTTATTAAATGATGAAATTGCAAGGATTATGGTAGTTTTAACCTAAATAGCCAGTAAAAGCACTAAATTCTGAGATAACCTCTGGAAATGCATGTACCTTACTGTAAACCTGCTACTTTAGAACATTCTAGAATACACATACATATTTCAGAGCAGTGGTGTCATTTTGTATCATGTGGCCTCTTGTGGAAGAGTAAAAGAAATGGGCAAAGTCTTGGTGGTATTACTATTATTATTATTATTATTATTATTGTTGTTGTTATTAGTAGTAGTAGTACTAGGGCTTGAACCCAGGAGTCCTCTACCACTGAGCTACATACATCCCCAGGGCTTTTTACTTTTTATTTTAAGATAAGGTCTCACTAAGTTGCTGAGGCTGGGCTCAAAGTTGTGATCCACCTGCCTCAGACTCCTAAGTAGCTGGGATTATAAGCACATGCCAACAAGCCCAGCTGTAATGCTATTTTTTTTTGTTTTTTTATTTGCTTATTGATTCATTGAGCACAAATGGAGTACAGCTATTGTTTCACTGGTTGTACACAAAGTAGAGTCACACCATCTGTGCATTCATACATGTACACAGGGCAATGGTATCACACATTCTGTTATTATTCTTACCCCCCCACCCCGACCCCACACCTCCCTTCCCTCTATGCTATCTATCCTTCCTCCATTCTTGCCTCCCTTCCACCCCACATTATGCATCATCATTCATTTATCAAAGAGACCATTCGGCCTTTGGATTTCTGGGATTGGCTGATCTCACTTAGCGTAACAGTCTCCAACATCATCCATTTACCTACAAATGCCATAATTTTATTCTTCTTTATGGCTGAGTAATATTCCATTGTGTATATATACCACAGTTTCTTTAGCCATTCATCTATTGAAGGGCATCTAGGTTGGTTCCACAATCTAACTATTGTGAATTGAGCAGCTATGAACATTGATGTGGCTGCATCACTGTAGTAATCTGATTTTAAGTCCTTTGGGTATAGGCCAAGGAGTGGGATAGCTGGGTCAAATGGTGCTTCCCATTCCAAGTTTTCTAAGGAATCTCCGCACTGCTCTCCAGAGTGGCTGCACCAACTTGCACTCCCACCAGCAATGTATGAGTGTACCCTTTTCCCCACATCCTCGCCAACACCTGTCGTTGCCTGTATTCTTAATAAAAGACATTCTAATTGGGGTAAGATGAAGTCTTAAGGTGTTTTTGATTCGCATTTCTCTTATAACGAGGGATGTTGAACATTTTTTCATAAATCTGTTGATTACTTGTAGATCTTCCTCTGTAAAGTGTCTGTTCATTTCCTTGGCCCATTTATTGATTGGGTTATTAGTGTTCTTGGTGTAAAGATTTTTGAGTACTTTGTAGATTCTGGAGATTAGTGCTCTATCTGAAATGTGTGTAGCAAAGATTTTCTCCCACTCTGAAGGCTCTCTCTTCACATTGCTGATTGTTTCCTTTGCTGAGAAAAAGCTTTTTAGTTTGACTCTATCCCAATCATTGATTCCTGCCTTTATTTCTTGTGCTTTGGGAGTCATGTTAAGGAAATCTGGTCCTAGGCCAACGTGATGAAGATTTGGACCTATTTTCTCTTCTATTAGGTGCAGAGTCTCTGGTCTAGTTCCTAGGTCCTTGATCCACTTTGAGTTGAGTTTTGTACAGGGTGAGAGATAATGTCAAAATGGCCATACTTCCAAAAGTGCTATACAAATTCAATGCAATTTCAATTAAAATCCCAATGACAGACCTCATAGAAATAGAGCAAGCAATCACGAAATTCATTTGGAGGAATAAGAGACCCAGAATAATTAAAGCAATCCTTAGCAAGAAGAGCGAAGCATGGGGTATCACAATACCAGACCTTCAACTATACTTCAGAGCAATAGTAACAAAAACAGCATGGTTTTGGCACCAAAATAGACAGGTAGATCAATGGTAGTGAATAGAGGACACAGAGACAAACCCAAATAAGTACAGGTATCTCATACTTGACAAAGGAGCCAAAAACATACAGTGGAGAAAAGACAGCCTCTTCAACAAATGGTGCTGGGAAAATTGGAAATCCATATGCAGCAAAATGTAATGTTATTATTATTAAAATAAGTTTGACCTGAAGACCTCATGAGAGGGTCTCAGAAATTCCTTAAGAAGGGACTTGGAGGGGCCTGGGGTTATGATTCAGTGGCAGAGCACTTGCCTAGCACGTGTGAGGTGCTGGGTTTGATCCTCAGCACTGCATAAAAATAAATAAATTAAATAATGGTATTTAAAAAAACAATGGACTGGAGAAAAGCAAAAATGAGCTTGGGAGACCAATTAAAAGACTGTTGGGATGGTGTTGTAGCAGTGGTCCTCCAATTTGTGTGCATTTGAATCCCCTGGAAGACTGGTTAAAACACAGATGGACAAGCCCCACTCCCAACTTTCTGATTCAGTAGGTCTAAGTTCAGTAGATCTAAGTCTAAAATTTGCATTTCTAAGTGCCCAGGTGAGTGCTGATGCTGCTTATTTTAGGGCTACACTTTGAGAACCACTGGATGATGGGAGGGCCTTGCTACTCATCTCAGCCTCACCCCAGATCTACTCAATATGAATCTATATGAATAAATTCTCAGGTGATTTATATACACATTAAAGTTTGAGAAGTACCCTGGATTCAAGAATGGGGAAAAATATACAGGTTTAAAAGCTATTTATAAGAGACAAAAAGTAAGGCTTAGTACTTGAAAGTAGGGGAAAAATGATCAGAAATATTTTGATTCCTTCTAGCTTGCACAACTGAGTTCATTGGGGATTTCTATTGAGTGGGACAAGGAGCATAAGAAGATGAGTAGACTTAGGGGAGTGGTATTTGAGTTTCGTATTGAGTTTATTGACTACATAAAGTTGTCTTTGAACTTCACATTATTGGTCTTGTGTGATTAAACAATAATGTCATGGACTGCCAGTGATAGAAGGAGATTGGTCTTTTGTAAGAGTGTAAGGGACACATGCAGGATCCTTTTTCAGCTCAGCTTCCATTTGTGGTGGATAAAAATTAGTACAAAGCAAGTCTCTTCTACAGAAGGAACATTTAAAAACCTATCATCCCCAGAGCATTCAGACACAGACATGTGAGTTAGAGACACAGGGTAACACACATAATTACATAGTGTCCATCAGTAATTTGAAATTGGAAGGACAGAAGAGGATGTTCTAAGTATCCCAGAGCAGGAACAATCAGACAGCATGACTGTCAAACATGGGAAAACCCTATATGGTGTCCTTTTAGAATGTGGCCCAAGCCACATCAAACCCTTTTACTGTTTTCCAAAAGTTCCCCATGTAAATAACTCCTTTAAATATTATTACCTATAGCTACTTATTTGCCTGAGCAGCTAAGCAAAAAATCTGACACACTAAAGCAGGCTGTAAGTAGTCTCCTTTTACAGAATGAAGTAGTTGAATTCTGTATGAATGGGAGGAACATGACACTTTAAACCATTTATTTGATCCTCATTCTATGGCCAGGTATGGCAGGCATTGTTGTTATTTCCATCTTACAGATAAGAAAACTGAGTTTCAAGGAATTAAATGACTTCTCTAAAGTTAATGAAGTGATGATAAGAGGAAGAGCTGTGACTGGAACCCAGGTTCCAAATTGTGTTCTTTTCACTAATTAATATGATATACTTTAACATACCAGCAGACTGATCTGCAGGACTGGTTCTTTCATTAGATTCCATTTTGAAGAGCTGACTTGTATGAATTGTTCAAATAATGACAGCTAATTTCTTAAAATAGCTTGATTCATAATACATTACAGATGATTAGTGAGCTTTTATATTAATGGTCAAACAATTAATAATGAGTCCCAGCAAAATGTCTGTGGGGTGAAAAAAAAAAAAGCTTATGTTGTCACCAGGTCTGTTCATAATCGTCTGCGCTCTATATCCAGATCAATCAATAGTTAATTAATAATGATGTGCTTCCTGGAGTACAAGGTTATAAATTAATTTAATGCTCATATGCATATTTTCTGTAGGAAAATGAGTGGAAAATGCCTTCCATGCCCATCTCATTGTAAGAAAATGTATGTAATGATTACAAGCATATAATAAGAATGGTTTGCTTAGCCAAATGTTTGTTCATTTCTGTTAATCAGTATTCATTTGAGCTACTTCTATGCAGTTTGTGGAAGCAGTGCAATCAGTTGAGTAGTGTGGCAGATTTAAATCAGTAATAAAAGCCCTGGGGAAATTAACAAGACAAAACATTAACCACAGACTAAACATTAACATATATTAGCATTTTTATTACACCTGTAGAATTGTTAAATGAACATGGTTACTACTATTAAAAAGTTTATGTTGTATATCACATAATTTCAATGTATATTTTGTTTTAAAACTTTGAAGATTTAATTAAACAGAATTGTACAAAGGTATAATATATGATTCAAGGGAATGAAGTTCATTTTTTAAAAAACAGGAAATCTTTATAACTTCCACCCAAACACAAAGTACCCCAAAACAAATGCCACAGGCAATATTCATCCAAAGCGGACCATGAAGTCAGAGTTGATGTTTAAATTACATAACCCTAAAGAAATTTTTATTTTTAATTATTCAGGGTTCTGAGGAGTCTATCAATGATCCAAGACTAAATTTATATCAAGTATTTAGCAACATTTCTCAGAAAACACTGTTTGGGACCACAGTAATAAGCTGGGGTCTCACAGAAAAGTTATTCTATAATTAAATAAAATTGAAAAAGCCCTCAAAAGGTCTTAGAATCTTTTTTTTTTTCACCAGGGATTGAACCCTGGGGCACTTAACCACTGAGCCATATCCCCAGCCATTTTTTATATTTTATTTAGAGACAGGGTCTTGCTGATTTGCTTAGGGCCTTGCTAAATTGCTTAAGCTGACTTTGAACTCATGATCCTCCTGCCTCAGCCTCCGGAGTCACTGGGATTGCAGCTGTGTGCCAGTGCACTCGGTGTTCCTAGAGTCTTGATGGTCTCAGTTGCAGCCCTGAGAAAGGAGCCACGCTGATCTCTGAATACAATTCAGTAGGACATCATGTAGTATTATGCAGCCACGGCTACCAGTGCCATAGACTCACTAGAGAGAACTTTTCTCTTTCTGCTTCTGCTTCTTCCTCTCCTTTTCTATCTTCTCACACCTCCCTCCTCTTCCTCCTTTTTTTGAGTCATTTAAGTTAAAAGACACAGACTCAGTAACACCATGCCCATGCACACCTCTTACATATTTCTTTTTTATTGGTTCTTTTTACTTATACATGACAGTAGAATCCATTTTGATATAATTAAACAAGCATGGGATATATCTTATTCTAATTAGGACCCCATTCTTGTGAATGTATATCATGGTGGAATTCACTATAATGTTTTTGTATATGTATATAGGTAAGTTGTTATATTACATATTTTTAAATATATTTTTTAGTTGTAGATGGACACAATACCTTTATTTTATTTATTTATTTATACCCGGTGCTGAGGATGGAACCCAGTGTTTCACACGTGCTAGGCAAGTTATCTACCAATAAGCCCCAACCCCAGCCCCATGTCTCAGCCCAACATTACATATTTCTTGGGAAAGAAAATGTAAAGCATGCTATTCATGCAGAGCAAAATAGATCCCTTAGGGTTAGTTGAAAGTGGGACAGGGGGAAGGAAAGATAATAGAATGAAACAAACATCATTACCCGATGTATATGTATGATTACACAAACGGTGTGCCTCTACCTCATGTACAACCAGAAAAATGAAAAGTTGTACCCCATTTCTGTAAAATGAATAAAAAAATACGGGGTTGGGGGTATAGCTCAGTTGGTAGAGTGCTTGCCTTGCATGCTTGAGGCCCTGGGTTCAATCCCCAGCACCACAAAAAATAAAAATTAAAATAAAAAAAAAAGAGTGGAAGAGAGCCAGAGATACACATTAATATAGTAGCAGCACGTGCCCTACTTTTCTACTGTTTTGGCTATTGCAGGTAAAGTCTTGAATCTCTTGCATTTTTGTAGCCTTAGGATTAGCCTGGAATCTCCATTGTGGGAGGAATTACAAATGGATACAGGTAGCTCAGACACCAGGCTAGACCTGACTTTAATTATTGGAATTAAAAATATTATAGGGGCTGGGGTTGGGGCATGTGTGAGCCACTGGGTTCAATTCTCAGTACCACATATAAATAAATAAATAAATAAAATAAATGTCCTTTGACAACTTAAAAAAATACTTACAAAAAGATATTGTAGCTGACCCAAGAATCTGAATTCAACAGCAAGGGTCCAGGGACATCCTGCAGGCAGCAAGCAGCAGATGGGAACTTCTTGGGAGCCACCTCTCCCATAGAGCCTGACATCCAGTGTTTTAGTGTGACTGCTAATTGACTCTTACCTGGCAAACTAAGAAATTTAAATCATTCCACTATTGGCTTACTACTACTAGAAATACTACCAGAAAGCTAAGTTAAAATCAGATGTCACTTTTCTGTTTGTCTTGAATAACTTAAGACTTTCTTTTCGTATGCTTTTGCATTTTTCACCATCATCACCACTCTTTGATTATGAGTTGAATGCTCACCAGATTGCAGACCTGGGTCACACCCAGTACTGGGATGCCCCAAAATCTATGCTGTTGACAGAAATCTATGGGTGGTGCAGAGGGAGGCATCAAAAACAAAAAAAAAATGACCTTTGGAATCAGAAAGTCCCAGCTTTGTCATTTAAAAGTACTGTGACCTTGCTTTAAGTTCCTCGACAATTATGAACCTGTTTATCTCCAAAGTGGGATTAATAATACTGTTCATTATAGTCAGGGAGTTGTTGAAGGATTCACCAGGAAGAGTGAAGAATGGATGTTGAAGTTATTTGTGAAGCACTAAGCTGGAGTAAAATGTTATGTTCCAAAAGTGTTTGAGAAGCTCACAACACAAGCTGTCTTTCTCTGCTCAGTCAGCCAGAGTGAAAGAGCAGGTCTCAGATTTTTGTGCCTTGAGAGTTCTCAAAATGAGCAGTGAATGTGAAACCAAGAATAAGTATGGTTAGATTTTTAACCATTGGGCTATCAACATAGCAGGTATGGCATTCAGGTGTGAACTATGACAAATCAAAAGCTTTGCATGGTTTTGAAATCTCTAATAATGATGGAGTTCAGGACACATCACCCCAAAATATGGCACCTTGGCCCTTAAGATAACAGAAGAACAGGAAGTTTACTCTTACCTTCACCTGACAAGACAATTAGAATGATCTAGCAGACTCTTAACTGAAGTAGGTCATAAGACACTCATGCAAGAGGCATATACTATATACTTGGAGAAAAAAAATGTACTTGTCTCCAAAGACACAGAGATACAGAGAATAATCTGAACAAGAAGGATGTGCTTTGTTCACCCAGTATATTATCATTAGATTATAGCACTTTTGACCAATTGCACTTCACCACTGTCCACTTTTGTCAAATTTAGCATAAGACAAAAGTTTCCCTGTTTCTTTGGGCCTTCATTTCTGAAGGCTCCCGTGTCATGTAAAACTTACACTAAAAATATTTATATGCTTTTCTCTTGTCATTCTGTCTTTTATTATAAGTACTTCAACCATGAACCTAGCAATGGATAAAGAAAATAATTTTTTCCTCCCTTATAGTAATGTACTCCACTAGGAAAGTAATGTGTACTTTCTTTTTCTCAAGGGAACCTAGAATAAAATATGGTACTTCAAATGTCATATCTTCCTCCTTTGTATATGACTAGAGTTAAGGTGGAGTAAAACTGTGGGTGCCAGGTCAGAATAAAGTACTGTTGTGGGTGAGAGGTAGAAGTGGGGATGTAGATGGATGAACCTGCAGGGCATTTTGCTGAGTAAAATAAGCCGGGCACAGAAAGACAAATACTGCATGTTGTCCCTCACAGGGAGAAGTTAAAAAAATTCGTCTCATAGAAGTAAAGAGTAAAGAGTAGAATGAATGGTGACTACCAGAGCCTGGGAATGTTGAGGAGAGGGGGTGGGGCTATAAAGAGAGAGTGGTTAACAGGTACAAAAATAGTTAGGCAGGAAGAATAGGTTCTAATGTTCTATAGCACAGTGGGGTTATTATAGTTAGCAATAATTTATTATACATTGGAAAAATAGAAAAGAGGATTTTCAATGTTTACACCACAAAGGAATGATAAATATTGGAGGTGATGGATATGTTAATTATCTTGATTTGATAATTGCACACTGTATACATGTGTTGAAACATCACACTATACCCCATGAATATGTATAATTGTTATGTGTCAATTTAAAAGAGAAGATGAAGAAATGGGATTGTAGGCCAGGTCTCCTGATGCCCAGCCTACTGAGGGCTTCACTATACCTTGCTGAGCCCTAGCAGTTTGTTTGCATGAAGATAATGCCTCTGGATTCTGATGGGAAACAATGGTGCTAAGATTTCTAGAATGACTTGCTGGCAAGGCTAAGGTCAGAGCCCCTGCCTTCTTAAGTTTCAGGACTTGTAACAGTTCAAAGCACTATTGCTTTTCCTGCCACAGGTTCTGGCCCATAAATAAAGGTACCATTAGGAATCACGCTTCATGGAAAACAAAATGGTAATATATTCCAGAGTTTCTGATAGAAATACTCACATATTCAATAAATTCACTCAAACTAACCATTAGTCAGTAAAAGGAAATTGGATTGCAATTCTTATTTAAGAGCCTAAAACTCCTAGACAGGCTACTGATTTCTAAAATGCCACTTGGGAGGCTGACTTCTTTAGCAAGTACAGCTGAAGAATAAGACCCAGTTCTCCCAGCATAGCCTGATGTTTCTCAAGTGTGAAGTTGAAAGGACTTCTTCAATGTGAAAGCTGCATCTCTTTGTAAATTATGTTTTCTTTTAGTGTCCACTTCTCAAAATAAGCTCATACTATTCACCTCCAGCTCACACAGTGTGAAGGTGAAAGATGTGGGAAGAAGGACTCAAAGGAGGGGGGAATAGATTTGACAAATGCTTTGTATGTGAGAAGAATTTGCTTCATGGTAGATTTGTGGAAGAAAATACAGCCTGTCTGATAAGATGTGGCACATTTCAGATGGGGGAGTGGGGGAATTGGCAGGACACCATTGTTTGCCCCTTACCCCACACAGAGCCTTGGGAAGTCTGCTTGCTAATGCCACATTGGGTGGCTTGGGAAGAAAGGTCAGACTGCAGACTGGCTACATTCTCATTTATTCTTAACCTTCCTACTTCTGCCTCAGCTGCACCTCTTTCCAGTAGTTTGGGGCTGGGTAGGGGGCAAATACTTTAAAGTCTTGCTGTGGCCCAATTAGTATTCACTGATACAAAGGACTGACTTTCAATGCATAGGGAGATTTCACAGCTGTGGGGTGCAAGTAGACAAGTTACAGTGAAAGACGTGTGAAAGATTTCATTTTGGAACAGGTGTAGGTCAAGAGAATGTGTCCCATGCACCTGAATGTTCTAAGAATACCTTGATCCTGGTGAAATAGACTCTCACACTGATGTATGTTCACAGAATAATAAATTGTTATTTAGAAAGCAAAAATCAAGGTTTTGCTTCGATGAAATTTCACCTGTGGCTTATCAAAGTAAACATGTATATGTGTGCAGACATATAGTTAGAATGCACAGTCTGCCTTCAGTTATTTTTATCTGTGTTTGTGCTTTGGAAGTGATTGGAACTTAACTCCCCAGTCTACCTGCGCAGACCTTGGCCTAAAGCAACCTACCCGAATACTCCCCATTCGGGCATATTCAGAGAATGCAGATTCTTTATTTGAAGTTAATATAAGCCCAAGTTAAATAACATTCATTACATAAGCACATGTGAAAAATTCAGTATCATACATTCCAAAGCCAGATGAAATATTTTTAGGTGTCTGGAACTCTTGTTTTGTTCCCATTAGAATAAAATATTGAGAATAGGTAATAGGAATATCAAATGATAGGTGCTATCTTTCATAAACGGAGGTGATTCTACTCCTAATTCTAGATATTTTTTTCCTAGTTCAAGACTGTTGGGGCTGGGATTGTGGCTCAGTGGTAGAGCACTTGCTTAGCATGTGTGAGGCACTGGTTTCGATTCACAGCACTAGGTAAATAAATAAAGGTCCATGAACAACTAAAAAATATACTTGAAAAAGAATATATTTAAGGGGATTTGGGAGTAGCTCAGTGTTACAGTGCTTCCCTAGCATGCACACAGCCCTGGGTTTGATCCCTAGTACCATAAACACCATTTTTAGCGGCTGAGGCCATAGTTTGGTAATACTGTGCTTACTGGGCAAGTGCAAGGCCCTGGGTTCCAGCCCTAGAACTGCAAAAAAATGGGGGGAATATATTTATGTATAGAACCTTCAAAAACTCTATAAACTAAAAGCCATTTATGCTTTATATGGACTGATAATTTAGTAAATGCTATCAGGGCCAACTTGAAAAATCCAGAAGCCAGGATTACCGCACAGAGTCATGGCTTATCAGTAGAGTGGTGTGCTAGACCGGATAATTAAAGGTTCCTTCATTTCACTTCAGTTAATTCACCTAACAGTACCTAATCATTTACCACATCTGGTCTGAATTTTGTGAAGGAAGAGAAGTGATGAAGATACAATCCTGTTTTTGTGAAATGTTTCTATTGTTTTTCTTAAACTTTACAATCTGTATATTAACCTTGGCAATGTTGACTAGTTATGTTTTTGATAACTATGACATTTTTTTCAAAACAGAACATAAGTAGAAATCAAACTACCTCCTAGAGAGGTAATGTTGCATGAGATTTGCAGTCAGAAAAATGGGTTCAAAGTCAGGCAGGTGAATTCACTGCCTATTTGCCTTAGGCAAGTCTCAACCTCATTGAACCTCAATTTCCTAATCTATAAAATGGGGGTGGTATCTAGGCACAATGGCACATTTTTATAACCTCAGCTACTCAGGAGGCTGAGGTAGGAGGATGGCAAGTTCCAGGCCAGCCTGGGAAACTTAGCAAGACCCTCTCTCAATACAAAAAATAAACAGAACTGGAGGTATACCTTAATGGTAGAGTATCCCAGGATTCAATCCCTAGCACCACAAGGAAAATAAACAATGAAATGTGGATGGTAATATTTAGCATAGTATCTGGCACAATGGAGAAATGTAAAAAAGTTTTTATTTTTTTCTCCTTCCTATATTCCTTCCTTCCTTTATTTTTTCTTTCTTTCTTCTCTTTCAAACCCAGGGATGCTTTATCACTGAGACATATTCTCAGCCCTTTTTTATTTTTATTTTTTTTATTTTGAGAGAGGGTCTCAATAAATTGCTCTAGCTGGCCTTCAACTCACAATCCTTGTGTCAGCCTCTGGGCGCACCACTGCTCCTGACAATATTCATGCTTCTTTATCTTTTGTCTGAAAGTGAAAAAATGATAAATCTGCAAATAATTTAACCAAAGAAACCAATTAGAATGGAGGAAAGCAAGGGAATTAATGCTATTTAAAACAAAATTTATTGCTACCTGAGTGTGAAAGAGGAAAGTTTTAGAATAAGATTTCCAATGAGCATTTTTGAACGAATGAAAAGAATTATAAGGCAGGAGAGAGAAAGGGAAAAGTGGGGAGAAAAGGAAGGCAGGCAAGCAGGCAGATTGGCTGTCTTGAGCACCTATACTCTTTAATCCTCTCAATCCTGGGCTTACTCAGTGATGTGATTCACAGTTGATGACACTGACTATTCACTGGTTAATGTGCTTTCTTCTCTTAGGCATTTTTAGGAAAGTCAGATGAACAACTCCACTGATATTTTTCAGACTCCCGTAGCTTGACTCTTGTAATTAAATGTTCATAAGAATCAGGAGCACTCTGTGCATGGGAGGCTTCTCTTCTATTAACGGGCTACTCAACACCTCTCACACCCCCATTTCCTATGGCAGTTCTTCCTCAACTTTTCAATTCCCTTTTGTGAACTTATTCATAAATATAAGCACCAAGTGCCATTGATGGTATCAATAGCATGAGGCCTGTGTAGAGTGTCCCCTCAAGTTAAAAATGTATTTATCATCTTGGGAAACCTCTGAATAGGCTGTGTCTTTAGAATGGAGTTCCCCTTCCCACTACTCTTTTGCCTTCTTTTCCACCAATGATTCTTTGTCCTAAAACTTTATCACCTTTTTTTACTCTAATAATAGCTGTGTTCTGCTTTTTATAAGGAAATTGGGCTAGGTGTGGTGTACACCTATGATCCCAGCAGCTCGGGAGGCTGAGGCAGGAGGATTGCAAGTTCAAAGCCAGCCTCAGCAAATTAGCGAGGCCCTAAGCAACTTAGTGAAACCCTGACTCAAAATAAAATGCAAAAAGGGCTGGGAATGTGGCTCAATGTCAAAGCACCCCTGGGTTCAAACCCTAGTATAAAAAGAAAAAAAAAAGGAAATTCAGGGAGGTTGTTGAAATGCATTTCAGAATTTGTTTCTACTATCATTTTTGTGAAAGAACCATATAATTATATTGCATTTCTTTTTTCAGATTGGCAAGTTATGTGCCCATTCTCAACAACGCCAATATAGATCTGCTTATTATCCTGAAGATCTGTTTATTGACAAGAAAGTATTAAAAGTTGCTCATGTAGAACATGAAGAAACCTTATCCAGCCGAAGAAGGTGAGGTCTTCCCCCCCCCACCCCCACCCCCCGTTTCTGTTTCAGCATACAATCAGCAATTGTGTTTAAGGTCAAAAACCACTGGAGTGAAGTTTTGTAAATACATGTTATTTAGTTCTTCTGAGTGGAGTACTTAATTAAATTGCATTATCTGTCAATGTTGAAGAAAAAAGATATTGTATTATAGCTGAGTCATATTTAAATATAAACTTTCCATATGTAAATATCTAGAAAAACAGCACAGAATGAAATGAACTTTCCTCTTCAAGATTTTTTGAGTAAACAGTAATATTTTCCACAATCAGGTGTTACCATTTCATGGCTCAGTTTATGACTTTTCCCATTGCTAAGACTGAGTCAGGGTTTGGTTCACCAGAAAGACACTGACAAGACCTGTGTACACACACACACATATGCATATACTGCACACTTTATATACTCTTTTTAAAACAATAAAAGAAAGGATCTAATTTATATTTCTTGGAACAACAGTCAAGGGATAAAATATGGCCTCTTATTCCTTTTACTCTCACTCTGCCCAGCCAGATTCCCTTCAACCCTATTTTAATTCCTTGGTTACACTTGAGGGGTAGAAATTAGATGGGAAGCACATCACAACTCTAGGAGAATTGCCATACTGAAAAAGTTAACCCTGGCACTGGCTCAAGAATAGATAGCATGAGGGCTAGGGATATAGCTCAGTTGGTAGAGTGCTTCCCTGTCAAGCACAAGGCCCTGGATTCAATCCCAAGCACCACCAAAAACAAAGAAAGAAAGAATAGATAGCATGAGTTCTTCTTCCTGTTGAATTTGAAGGACTTGGCCTATAGATGGAAAATTAGGTCTGGCCTAATGGTGCATGCCTGTAATCCCAGTGGTTCAGGAGGCTGAGGCAAGAGGATCACAAGTTCAAAGTCAGCCTCAGCAACTTAGCAAGGCCCTAAGCAACTCAGTGAGACCCTGCCTCTAAATTAAAAAAGGCTGGGGATGTGGCTCATTGGTTAAGCACCCCTAGGTTCAATCCCCAGCAACAAAAAAAGAGCTAAAATAAGTAACATCTCAGATATAGGTTACATTATTCAATTCCTCTTTATTTACTGTGAGAAATTTTGAAATGGTAATTCTGAGGCTTATATGGTACTGTTCAGAATAAGAGAAGGCAGTAATGCAGCTTGAGAGACAGTGTGTGCTCCAAGGAAACATTGCAAAAAGTTCTATTTTCTTTTCTCTAGTTGACATCCAATCTAACGGATTTCTAGTTTCCTTATAGCAGCCTAGTTAAAGTGTGATTCAAGTCAAGTCTTTGACTCTGGGAGTCAAAGACTCTATCAGGGTATATATCCAAGTGAAGCTAGAGTTTATTCATATATTTCAACCAAGACAAAATTGCAGCAGATTAAATATAGGAGTCAGTAGAAGAATCTACCTGTCTCCTATCAAGCCAGGCAGTAAAGGTATCTTGCAAAAAGAAACAAATGTTACTTTTGTCATTAATTTATCAATAAAATGTTATTATATTAACATAATGAGTTTAAAATGGCTAGTTTCAAATTAATAATACATCTTAATTTTTTCTGAGTTTTAATTTCTAAACCAGTAAATATTGTTAGATATGTACTATATCAACTAAAACACTTAAGGGTCCTCAGTTACTTTTAAAATTGTAAAGGAATTATAATAGTCCTATTACTATGTAATGAATTACCCAAAACAATTTTTTAAAATAACAAACATTTATTATCTCACAGTTTTGTCCATTAGAAATATGGAAATGGTTAGGTAGGTGGTTCTCAGAGTCTCTAAGGAATTTTCAGTCAAAATGTTGCCTAGGGGCTAGAGTTGTGGCTCACTGGTAGAGAGTTTGCCTGGCACATGTGAGGCCCTGGGTTTGATACTCAACACCACATATAAATAAATAAAATTGAACAAAAGATCCATTGACAACTTAAAAAATATTTTTAAAAAAAGATGTTGCCTGGGGTTGCAATGTGTTTTTGGTTTTGTTTGTTTGTTTTTGGTGTTGGAAATGGAACCCAGAGCTACACCCCCAGCCTAGAACTACAGTTTTGACTAAGACTAGAGGATCTACTTACAAAATGGCTCACTTAGAGATTCTGGCAAGATAGTGCTACATGTTGGAAGGAGATCTGAGTTTCTTGCTAGGTAGACCTCTGAAATAACATGGCAATTGGCTTCCCCAGAATAAGTGATCCATGGAAGAAAGCAAATAGGAAGCTGTATCATTTTTCATGACCTAGTATTGGAAGTGACACACCATTAATTCTGACATATTAGATTTGATAGAAATGAGTACTAATATATATATTCAAGAAGTGGGAACTCAACCTCTACTTCTTGAAGAGAGGGGTATCAAGGAATTTGTGGACTGGCCTCCTAATACACTATATTTGAGAACCATTTTTTCAGTCAGCAGCTTATGGATTCTTTGGGACATTTTTGTTACTCTGGAAAGACAGAATTAGGCCATATATCAAGGACCTCTTTAGCTCTTGCCTGTTTTTTGTTCATTGTTCTCCATTGCCTTCACTCCTGGCCTGAACCACTGAACTTCAGTCCATATAAAGCATTAAATTTGAACTAGTGAAAACCCCTTCCATATTTAACTGAAGTGAATACATACATATACATATGTATATGTAGATATAGATATATATTATATACTATATAAGTTCAACAGGAATTTATTTAAAACTTAGTGCTAGAATATATACTGGACAGTGAAAATACCAATAAACAGTTCCTGTTCTCCAGCTCAGTATAATGAGGAAGTAGACTTTAAATAGAAATAATTCCAAAGATAGTCGTATGAGTACTAAAGCCAAAGAACTCCAGAGTACAGAGGCAAGCTATGTGCAAGGACAGAACTTCTACCCAGGAAAGTTAGAGTAGAGGCTTCATGAAGGAAGTGGCATATGAATTTGTAACAGAATCACATGTGGAGATTTTTCAAAGTAAACATACCAACCCAGTCCCATTTTGAAACTCCTCTCCAAATGTACAATTTTTGTATATCAATTAAAAATTAAAACAAATAAAATTTAAAAACAGAAATTATCCTGTCCATCTAGATACATTTATAAGTAAGAGTTTTATCAAGGCCTTACTGCCATGGCTTCTGTCATGGTCTCTGTCCCATTCACCATACCAGGAAGGAGTATATTGGTGTTGATCTTCCAGGAAAGGAAACATTGTCTGGACAACCAGGTATGACACTTTTTTAGAGTCATTTTTGAACTTGTAGTTAACCCCAAATAAAAGAAAAATCCCCAAAATCTATAGACTTGAGTAAGTGGCAGTTAGACAGGCTCCTTCCGGTGTTGGGAGAATGAACCTGCCTCATGATGTCCCCCATCTTTTTTGCTAGCTGAAGCCTTGGAATCTAATATGGAGCCATTCTTTCTGAATTTTCTAACAGAATGAGTGTATGAAACAGTAGGAGAGTATCTGACTTTATTCAACTCCTTCAAATCATAAACTTTCTTAGAGGAAAGGAGTATGGATTAAGATGATCTCTTGCTAAATGCACTGCCCCCCACAATCTGATGTTATCAGAAGGATTTGTTTTGGCAGAGTGTTAGTACCTCTATAAATTACTCAGTATGTCCTGCACAGCATTTCACACTGTCCAGAAAAATATATGTGTGCTTCCAGCACTCCCCACACCATGCCCAAGCTCTGTCCTCAGTAGTTAAAAATATAATCATTCTAAAGGAACCCTATTGCAGCATTCAATCTGTGGAAGTGGTGAGGGAGCTGTCTGAATCTGATTATGACTTGAAAAGCCCTTTGCCTTATTAAAATAACAACACACAAAGAAATGCAGGATTCCTTTGGTAGCACTCAGGAGTCATCTGTTTGTTTTGTCTGCCCCCAACTGGGTAGTTTGCAACACACAACTAATCTTAGAAATAGCTTAGTTCAATTTAAAGGCGATTTTATACTCAACGGGTGGTCTATATATAGCACTCAGGGTTCCTTTAAGGGATAAGTATTGAAAATATCTGTCATCAAATTTAAAACAGTAAGGGTCGAACAAGATGCACACATAAGAGAACCAAAATAGAAGCAATCAGATCTTCACAGCCCCTTCCATCACCAATGTTTTCAGCACATCTTAGTTAGCCTCTCCATCCCTGGTTGTCCTGACTGTGTCCTTTACCAGTTCCCTTGTGATACTGTTTACCTTGTCATTTTCATATCCCAAATACTGTTTGTTAGAAAACATGAGCAATATCTTTCAATTTTCCAAACCCCAAATCTATAACCAAATAGTCCAACTTGTATCTATGCACTAAGCTTCTGGCCCAGCTGATAACCTGTGATAAAATCACAGTTCCTCTGCCCTTGTGAAATTATGTTTATGTGCTACAGCCCTCTACATCTTCTCCTTCCCCTCTGAGTTGGTCTAAAGGGGCAATGGATTATGTGACACTAGTAAATGACCTAGAAAGAAAAGAACAAAAGGTGTTCTCAGCTCCCTTATCCAAAATCAGTGCTTACTCTCACTTACTCTTGGACTACTTCTCTAGGTTTGGCTAGGCATCTTTGAAAGCCTTCCATTCTCTGACCAAAACCACAAATGTCCTGAGTAAATGAACAAGTTTAAGATCTGGTACAAGTCATTCTGTCTTAAATAGGACTCTACTTCTTTCAATATTTGTCATCACCATCTGTATGCTCAGCATTGTGTAAGAGTTACAAGGAGCTCCTACTCTAGTTAGGGAGACAGAAATACAAATAAATAATTTCATATGTTGGAGGTGAGTGCCAAAATAGAGCTATGTACAAGAGTCAGAGCATCACAGATGGGGAAACTAGCAGCTCCCCTGGGAGAGTCAAGAAAGGCTACTTGGAAAACATAACTTTTGTGCTCAACCCCAAGAATAAGTAGAAATTCAACAGATGGAAGAGGGAAAGAAAGGTGTTCCAGATAAAGGGAAGAAGATGAGAAAAAGTATTCTAGTCTTTAGAAGTGCAGAAAGTTGTTTGAGGTCAAACTGAAAGGCTCTCTGCAGCAGAATTAGGTATGATCTTGTACACTCCAATCTTAGTTATTGGATTTTATAGGGTTTTTTTGCATTTTCAATTCTTTTTTAAATATTGAGTTTATATTACTTTACATTAAGAAAAGAGAACCTTAATAATAATAAAAAAAAGTTCAGGGTCTGCAGTCAGGGATGAAAGGCTGTTTTTATTTGCAGTGGTTTCCAATTAGCACTGCTTTGATGCCTGCCCAAGCAAATCATTGCAAGAAAGCAAAGGCAATCCCCTCCCCCATAACCACAGACTGGGACGCCCCTCTCTAGGATGATGGAAGCCCTCCAGGGAAGATCACGTGCACCCAGCTGCAATATTTCAAAATGGCTCATGCATGCAAAGGAGCCCTATCCTTTAGTTCCACATTTAACAGACTGAAAGGGAACCTCTATGAAGAGACTCTTTTTCCTCAGCAGACTGCCAGAAGGAAATGTTGGGTTTGTCCTGAGAACCGCAGGCTCCACTATTTATATGGCAATGGTATGTTTGGCATGTAGTATTTAGAATAAAGCAGAGTTAGAATCAAAGAACAGTCCCTTCAATCAAATTGTTTTCTAATCTCAGGCAACTAATTGTTCATATATTCTAGAGACAATTCAGTTGAACAGGCTGCCTTAGTTAATGGGTGGATATTCTTTTGTCATGTTCATGGGCTACTAGCACAAAGGACAAATCTGGACTGAGTAGTACATGGTAATTAATATGTCACTTAATTTAGTTTCAGGTATCTTTATAAAAAGAAAAATAGTAAGATTTGGCACATATTTTAAAATTCCAAGTGAGGGAATATAAAGCTTTATTTAAGAAAAGATACAAATACACATATTTCTCACACAGAAGCTAATTTAGGAAGGAATGGCAGGAAGATACAAAGAGAAAGAGAAATGAGAGAGGCACAGTAAACTCGGTAGGGGGTAAACTACTCCTGTCACACTCTGCTGCCGTGGTGTCAGAGGACATTATCACCTGTTGTTGCTGTCCTTTGAAAAGCTCATTGACTCTCCAACAGTTTAGAAAATCTTCTTTTTTTCCTGTCCTCCAAGATAGTGTGTTTGGATTTATTTTTAAGAGTTTAAGTTTCTTTTGGTAACCAAGATTCATTTTCCCACAGTAATGCAGAAGCTTTTGCATAAAACAATGGCATGCACTATAACAATGCTGCCATTTGGGACTCTGAGATATTGGAATTTGGTAGCTGTGTTGTTCTCCAACAGATGGGTACTACTTCATCCTACAAGGCTAAGAATTATTTGAGAAACAGCTTGCTTTGTTATTATTTTGCAGTGCTAGAAATGAAACCCAGGTCCTCATGCATGCTAGGAAAGTTAGGCAAATGCTCCACAGTGGAGCTACATACTTGCAGTCCCTATTCCATTATTCTGAGGTCCCTTTCCAATCAAATCCACCTTGATTCTGTGTGACTTCTAACAGAGATTATACACACTGAGAACCAGAAAGAACTCAGTGAACAAACCTATGAAGAAGAATAGGTTTGGGGCTGATGAGGTAGCTCAGTGGTAGAGCACTTGCTTGACATGCACAAGACCCTGGGTTTAATTCCCAGCACTGCCAAAAAAAAGTTTCCAAAAAATAAATGTGAACTTTACTCAAGTGAAAAGTCTAGAAGGAAATATACCTGAATATTAACAGTTATTAACTCTCGCTGGTGGGATATAAATGTTTTTTTCTTCTACTTTTCGCTATTTTCTAAGTTCTCCATCTTGAGTGTATATTTCTTTTACAATGGAAAAGAAAATCAAAAGACTTTATAAAAGATGAAGGAAGAAATATAATGTAACCATTGTTTACAGATGTTACAGTGCTAAAGTTGAAAATCTTACAAATTTCCCCTTCTCATTGCTCACCTGTATGTTTATTTCATGTCCATCCTGCTCTGCTTCTCCAAGTTCTCCTGCCTCCTTCCATTCTTCCAATGGATATCTCTCCCAGCACAGAAGACAAGTCTCTCTTTCTCTGAGACATATTTCTTACCTCTTCTGTACCCAATTTTTGGAGGGGGAGAGTGAGAGTTTCTTGAGATACATACCATACAATACCATACAATTCGTTCTTTTAAGGTACATAATTCAATCAGTTGAGTATATTCAGAGATATATGCAGCCATCATCATAATCAATTTTAGAAATGTTTCATCACCTCAAGAAGAATTCTTGTACCTTTTCACTATTGTCTCCCTATCCCTTTATTTCCAAGCCTGAAACAACCACAAACCTACTTCATATTTCTATAGACTTGCCTATTCTGAATATTTACATGTAAACAGAATCATAAAATACATTTTCATGACTGGCTTCTTTCACTTAGCATAGCATTTTCAGAGTTCATCCATGTTATAGCCTGAGTCAGAATTCTATTCCTTTTTAAGGCTGAATAATATTCAATTGACCTGGGTTCAATCCCCAGCACCGCAAAAATAATAATAATAATAATAATAATAATAATAATAATATTCAATCGAATGTATATACCACATTTTGTTTATTCATCAGAGTATTGATACTTATCTTGTTCCACCTTCTGGTTATTGTTGATAGAGCTGCTGTGGACATGTACTTGTCTAAATACTTTGTATCAACCCTTATTGGTATATTACTTAAATGTGGAATTGCTGGGTCATTTGGTAACTCTACGTTTAACTTCACAAGTACTGCCAAGTAGTTTTCCATAGTGGTGTTACCAGTTTGTATTCCCACCAGCAATATATGAAGTTTCCAGTTTCTCTAAATCCTCACCAACACTTGTTGTGGTCTGTGTTTTCCATTATAATCATCTTAGTCAGTGTGAAGTGGTATCTCATTAGTTTTGATTTGTACTTCTCTATAACTAATCAATATTTTTATTTTGACTTCATCTTGGCCCATCACATCTGATTCTGCAATTCTTAAACACAAATCCCTATGAGGGCCACCACCACTACCTTCCTACCAGGCTCAGAGAAGGAAAAAAAAACATTTGTTTCCATACCACTTTAGTCTAGAAGTTTACTCAGCCCATTAGCTAGCTAGATTGTGTGTGTGTGTGTGTGTGTGTGTTTATTTTTTTGTTATTTGTTTTTATATTAGTAGAGATTGAACCCAGGGCACTCTACCATTGAAGTACATCCCTGGCCATTTTTCTTTTCTATTTATTTACTTATTTATTTATTTATTTATCTATCTATCTATCTATTTATTTATTTTTGATACTAGGGATTGAACCCAGGGATACTTAACCTCCGAGCCACATCTCCAGCCCATTTTATTTTTTATTTCTGCTTTGTTTTGTTTTGTTTGTTGTTGTTTTCTACTTTCTGTTTTTTGGATACTAAGGATTGAAATCAGGGGTGCATAACCACTGAGCCACATCCCCAGTTCTTTATATTTTTTGATACAGGGTCTTGCTCAGTTGCTTAAGGCCTGACTAAGTTGTTGAGGCTGACCTTGAAGTTGTAATCCTCCTGCCTCAGTCTCCTGAAACACTGGGATTACAGGTGTGCACCACCATGCCCGACCTTTTTCTTTTATTGTGGTATAAGGTCTTGCTAAATTGCTTAAACTGGCCTTGATCTTGCTATTTCCCTGAATCAGCCTTCTGAGCCAAGTGGCTGGGCTTACAGGTATGTGTCACTATACCTGGTGTATTTGTCTGTCTGTGTGTTTTAAGCTAGCTCGTCTTTGAAAAATAATACCAGAAAAACATCTGTTGGGAGAGAACATGGTTGTGCTTATTAATACCCACATCAAAAGATGAGGGATTTTAATTATCTTGTGCACATGAAGTTATCTAGAACTTAATTTTTTTTAAAAAAATTATCCTGCATACCTAGGTTTTTCTGGAATATAATAATACTTCATATAGATAATGTGTTTCTAATTACAATGATAATTAATATTGGCCATGGCTAACATCACAGAGGGACAACTCTGCTTACTTGTACTATGGTAAACACATTGTGAGATAGTTGCTATCATTATGTTACTTTTACAGATGAGGAAACTGAAGTTCAGAGAAAGTTAGAATTTGCCTAAGTTTCATTGCTGAATAAATGAGGGAGTTGCTGGTGTTCAAAAATCAGCTGTGTCACACTCTGAAATCAGTGTTCTTAGCTATTACTCATCACAGGATTGAAGAGGCTGTTTTGAGAACTGAACCATAATTATAACATGCTTGTTAAATGAAACTGTGTTATCAGTTCAAAACAATAAATTCAGAAGTAAGTTGTAAAAAAATCAGTCTCATATATCCATTCTGTACGTCCTGGGGAGGTAAAGAATACTCTATGAAGTAGTATGAACTTTTATTTCTCTAAGTTTCCTCATTCAAGTTTAAGAGTTTCCCTGAGTCCTAGAATGTGATGACCTAAGACTGTGTTACACTATCCATGTTCCTTGTGGTTTTATTAGATTTTTATCTTCACTCTTCCAAGTAATATCCTTCCATACTAAAGTGGAAGGTCTTACGTTTATTGCAGTTCCTCATCCCCTCGACATGTAAATCCAACCTCATCTGGATCTTTCTCAACTTGTCAATGATATTTATGTTCAGCTAAGAAAATTACAAGGATTGGGAGGAAGGGAGAAAACCAGGGTACTTTTATTTTCAACATCTTGGGAAATCAAATGAAGGCCTTGCCATGGGTTCGATTTTTCTTGCCCTGAGTTATGTTAATCAGAGTGGGTATGGAGGTAGGAGGAGACCTTAAGGGAAAGTCTTTCATTAAAAAGAAGACCATGGTTTCCCATGGACTAATGGCCACATTTCATTTCCTCATGAAGTGGGGGGAATTACTCAGTCTCAGCCTTTAGTCTTTCAGTTTCCACTCTTGGGGACTGTATTATTACCTTGTAAAACAGAGCATCTCTCCTATTAGCTGTTAATTGAACCCATCTTTTTCCTCTGTGAGAAACTAATGTTGACTTTTATTTTCAGAGCTCTGTATTGAGCCTCTTCTCTTTGAAGATTGATGGTACTCAGACACCAGGATTAGGCTGTGAGAGGAGTAGGGGCACAGCAGGCAGCAGCTGTTGGGGTATCAGGAGTTATATATGTCCCAATAACCTTTCATGAGTCATTCTGTCCATCACCCTGGCTTTCCTGTGACCTGAGTCTTTATGTGCTGAGAGCTAGTTTGTTCTTGTTTTACCCCCCACTCAAGTCATTAGATGAAATGAATAGTTTTATGGTAATAAAATGGAAAATGGCAGTAAGTGCAAGATGATAATTCCCACCATTTTGGACAAATCTTAGAACAAACCTCAGAAAGCATTTCTGGGCTTTGGATTTCCACCAGTGTCCAAATGAGATTCAAGCCTCTGGCTCCTCCAGAGGCTTTTACATCAGGCCCATCCATTCTTAGTCTGGAGACAGAATTGAATAATTATTCCACTACCAGAAAATTTCCTGACCAGAGTCTTCAAAAACTTTGTATAGACTTAGGGTAGATTTGGATGTGGAGAGCACTTTAACTTTCTGTAAGGGACATTGCTTTAGAAAAAAAATGTATTTTATTTTTGTTCACCACTGGACATCTATATATAGATATTTAAATATTTCTTCATAAACATGTTCACTTCTCTCTAGTTTATGGTGTCACTTTGTATATAGATGTACAGCTGAAACAAGATAATAGGTAAGAAAATTTGCTGGTATTTATGTGTGTTTATACACATTTTCATATATAATATGTTCTGTCTCACACACACGCACGTGCGTGCAAGCACCTTTGTCTTATCATACACAACATAAAAAGCAAAGCAAATAATAAAATATGCTAGAACCCTCTGACCTTCCCTCCCCCTCATAGGAACCACAGTATACACACAAAGAACAAAGAAACCTTCCTCCTGTAGCAGATGTGAGTTTCTCTGACTATATTACCAGGAGAATTTCATAAAGCTTATACTGTTCTGAGCACCCTATGATTCTGATCTGCAACCATTAGCCAGAGCCTATATGGAAAGGGGCCATCTCTAGGGTAATAGCATTGTAAATTACAATCAATGCACTCAATTACACTCAGAAACCAAAAGATATGTAGTGCTCCAGTGTGCCTTGTAATCAGCACCTTTGAGAATGTAGGTAACAGCATTCTGAACAAAAAATGGAAGCTGCCGAATGTGTTAGAAAATGGATGTTGGAATTAAATCATCCTTCTGATAGGAGTAGTACCTTATATAGCAGACACTCTTTTTTTTCCTAATATCATTTTATTGATTTAAAAAAAAACTAAATTGTGGCCTTGTAGCCAAGAATGTCTTTAAAAATCATTTATTGCACTAATCAGCCTGGCAGAGCCTTTCTATCATGCTGATAAGGAAATTAAACTTTTCTCATACTGGGTTACTTGCCTCTTATGCACAGATGTTTTGTTTTTCTTTCAGAGAACTAATTCAGAAGTTGAAGTCTTTCATCAGCTTCTATAGTGCTTTGCCTGGCTACATCTGCAGCCATAGCCCTGTGGCCGAAAATGACACCCTGTGCTGGAATGGACAAGAACTCGTGGAGAGGTAATCTTTTCTAATAGTTAAATATAGCAATATTTGACAAATAATCATATGTTCATGTGAAGGTTGATTCTTGTCTGCCATTTTTTCATAAGAAAATTCTGTACAAAACATACATACGAGCATCTATGATGTTTGGGTGCTATGTATAACTCACAGTCCTTGTTAGTGAAAGTGTAATTTACAAACTTTGAGGCACATAGAAAACTGTGCATTCAGGGACATTTTACAAAGGGTAAAGCATAAAACAATTCTTTTTTTATTGTCTTTGCTTTCTTTCATCTCTTTGTTATGTGAATATGATTTGAAGAAATAATATTCATACCAATAGCTATCACTTATTGAACATTAACTATGTATTAAGCACCAAGATAAGTGCTTCATATGTATTAATTCTTTTCAGTTTTACAACAGTTCTATTAGATGAATACTGTTATTTCCCCCCATTTTATAGAGGAAGATGGAGGTAAAAAGGGAGTACCATTTCACTGAACAATTTTAATGAAATGTTTATCATTTGCGTGATAGTACAATCTATGCTGTCATCATCTGTAAAGAATTTGCTCCTCAATGACAAGGAAACAATATATATTCATTTATTCAGCAAATATTTACTGGACACCTTCTAAGTGCCAGGCATGTTGTACTGAATGAAACAGACAGTTTCCAATTCTCCTGGAGTTTTCATTCTATTGGACTAATGGTGTCCCTAACTTCCTTTGCTTTATACTCATGAGCAATATCTTGCAATAAAGGAATTAGATCAAGAGGGTAGAATCCTTAGGAAACCACGGAGTTGATGAACATGCTTTAAAAAACATTTGTACAAGTAGTAGTGTGTTGTAGAACAAAACACAGAAGAGACCTGAAATCAAGTTCTGAGTCTTTCAAATTAGTTTCTTAAGGAAAGTGACTTACTCTTTCTAGGTCTTGGTTTCCCCATTGAAGAAGATGAGATGTTTGAATTAGAGACCCTCCAGTTCTGATAGTCTGTGTGATTTTTTTTCTTTATTAACTTATTCATTCATACCCTTGGCTTTCATCTTTTGATATATTATGTGTTAGGCACCATCCTAGGCACTAGGGATACAGGGTAAAGAAGGAAAGCTTTGATGAGCTTATTTTCGAGTGGGCTCTGATACCAGCACACAACATGCTGAGTGTAATTTATTCACAATTCAATGTAATGGATGAAAGAAGGATCTGGAATCAGAGGAACTTGGATTTGTACCTCAATTCTGCTACCTACTGTGTGTGACCTTGGGTGAGTCACTGAACCTGTAGAAAATCTCAGGGTCCTCCTCTATAAGAGAAGGGCATCTAACAGAGTTGTTGTAACTACTAAGTGATGTCATATATGTAAAGCCTTTAGCACACTGGCACACACTGGAAGCTCAATTCATGTTACTTCTCTTTTTCCTCTCTTCCACCTCTAATTTTCCTCTTCCCAATACAAAATGAAACAAGTGTCTGAACACACGTTTTTTTCCCCTCACATAAACTCTTTTACTGAAATGGGACACTGAGAATGAGGGATGCATGCCATCCTGGTTGAAGCACCAAACTTGCATGGAGATAGATCTCCCTGTAGTAGCAAATGTGAATCAAGATGGAGGTATAAATGTCTGTATACAACCCACTGCACTCTGGAGAAACAGTATGTATTTGACCTCCTAAAACCTTGTGAGGTACTAAGTAGGATCATGAAAAGGTACTTAGCTGTTATGACTTTTTTTAATTGTCAGAGAAAAGAGATGGTATTTGGCTTTACAAAAAGTTGATGCTTCAAAACAGGTGTAAGGAATATATTATTTATAAAACAAAATACTCATAGGTCAAATATGTGTTTCTTGCATGAACTTGAAGAGAAATCATCACACTCATTTGTCCAGTTACATTAATATGGTGAGAATAATTCCTGAATATTTACTTGTTTTAAGTAGCATATATATATATAGTGTGTACATATATATACACACACACATACACACACACACACACACACACACACACATATATATATATAGTACTGGGGATTGAACCCAAGACCTTGCACTTGGTAGCACATGCTAGACAAATGCTCTACCACAGAGCTACACCCCAGCTCTTTTCATTTTTTTTCCCTTTGATCCAAGGTCTCACTAAGTTGCCCAGGCTGGCCTGGAAATTGCAATCGTTCTGCCTCAGCCTCCACAGTCATTGGGTTTATAGGTGTGCACCACCAAACCTGGCTAAGTAACATATCTTTCAACCATGGTCCCTCATTAAAAAGGAAATTTTAATTTACAATATATTTTCTACTAGTGTTTTTGTTCATTCTTTACTCATTTAACAAATATTTGAGCACCTACTATATACCAAGCACTAATACTGGACTGGAAATGTAGCTTATTAGTAGAGTACTAGCCTGGCATATGTGAGACCCTGGGTTCAATTCCCAGTACTGCAGAAACAAACAACAAAAATCCACTGATGGGCTGGGGATATAGCTCAGTTGGTAGAGTGCCTGCCTCTCAAGCACAAGGCCCTGGGTTTAATCCCCAGCACCTCAAAAAAAAATTCACTGATATTAATGTCTTTAGCTTTTATATATTTTTTGTTGCTGAAGGAAAAAAAACATGATCTAGTTTTAGTTAATCCAAAATATTATCTTCCCAGGCTTGTGAGTTTTGAATCAGTGGGATTTTTATTGAATTTTTGAGTATTAACTATTTCATGGCCCGTATACTTTTGTGAATGATGTTGCTGTGGAATCAAGAAAGTTCTCATCTATCAAATGGTGTAATCCAAAGTGTAGTGAATTTGAATGAGTCCAAGAGTTACCAACTGCACTTTTGCCCCATTAAAAGACTTCTGTTACCTGAAAAAAATGTTTTACAGGGTTGGCTATTGAACCCAATGCCTCTTGCATGCTAGACAGGTATTCTGCCAATGAACTATACCCCCACTTATGTTAACTGAAATTTTTGTTTTATTTGCTAGCTTTAAATACATTAGGGTACTGAACAAAGTAATAAATATTATTATATGGGGGAAAGTTATTCCAAACTCTTATTTTTACTTCTGAAAAAAAAATACCTTTCTTCAAAACAACTTTTATGTATTATGTATACTGTTCAGGAAAGAAAAGAAGGAAAGAAGAGAGGGAGGGACAAAAAGGAAGGAAGGAAAAAAGAAGGAAGAAATCAAACCTATTTGCAGAAAGAATAATGCTAATATAATCCAGGAAGCAACTTCTCCTTGGTTAGTAACCTCAGGTTATAATTAACCAGTACTTGTATCACTGACCTAATGCAATGATGAGACTAGGGAATAGTGTCAAACTAGACTTTTTAAAAATCCTAAGGAATATACATTTAATAATATGATGTTCTTTAGCCTGAAGACATGAATGCCCTCTATTTGTATCATTTATAAAGATTAGCTTTGCACTCATGTCTCATTTATAGTTAAAACCCCTTTCCAGAGCTTTTCATTGAATTTCTCATTTAATCTAAAGTAAGAGTTGACACTTCATAATGTCAAATAGGTTGAAACTTTGTTATCTTTATAGGTCAGGTTTGTGTTCCTTTGAAACTATTTTACATTTAGCCAAGAAAGAAAAAACAGGATAACCAAGAATTCTAACATGGAATGAGGCTTGTCATTAGAGATGCTTGAGCAAAAGGAAAATACAGATGCTGAAGGAAATATTGAGCAATATTCATGTCAGCTATGTTATCAATGCTATTTATACGTTTCTACTGTGGATGTACACATTTCTCAACTTTTAGAAAATTCATCCATTAAATAGAGTCAAATTTCACATCCTTTCAATTTTTATCTCTTACTTTTTATTATTATTTTTTTGGCAGTGCTAGGAATTGGACCCAATGCCTCCAGATGTCAGCTCCAGAATCTTACTATTATCTTCTGGCTGACATTTCTACATACATACCTCAGTCTGTTATGAATCCATATTCATCTTGTATTCTCTCATGATGACTCTGGGACTCCCACATGGGGAATCTGGCATTAGAGAATAAACTCCCTAAGGTCTGCATGGGGATAATTGCATTGAAGATGCATCTTCTCCTATGCAATCATACCTTCCATTTCATGTGAGAATTTATAGACAAACATTTATTTGGTCATTTTGATTTCTTTCTCTTTTTTTACATTGACAAGTCTTCTAAAGTTTATAATGCCTCTCCAGGATTTCTCTGCATAATTGGAAAGGCAGAGGTGGGAATATGCAAAGCAATTAGTTTAGTTCTCAGAGATTTTTTTTCTTGTCCCAAAACCTTATGGATGTTTCTGAAAATGGGGTAAGAAGATCATTTTTCTCTCTTTTCTACTAAGTTGGAGAGATAGACTGTGGCATATTAGCAAATGGGAGTAAATGAGAGAATTTTTAACACCCAGTTCCTGGCACATGCAAAGTAACTTTTAAAAATGGGGCAAACAAAATAGCTTCCCCATCCCCACCCCATGATCTGGGAAAAGCAAGGGAAAATACTTAATTCTGTTCTTATAGTGCAGTTATTTTAAGAACACTGTGTTTTGGGGGCTTTGGGGAGGGGGCAGATTTCTAGCACTAGCAAGTCTTTTACTGGCTTACATATACAGAGGAACAGGGAAACACCTTCACAGTCTTCTCTGGTGGTAAATGGGTTAAGTAAAGAACTAAATGTCAGAGTATATACATACTCATACATACACCTAAAGATGCACATCTCATCCTTGTCACTTGAGAACAGGCCAGGGGTGTGCAACAGTTGCTATACACAGCTCCCATTCTCTTGTGTTAAATAGGCTGTTTATTATTTGTTGTTTGGACTTATTTTATAATGTGGTTTTTCTCCAAAGGGCTCAGGGCAGTGTGCATACAATCTTAAATATGGGATAGCCAATGAAAGCAGCAATGGGGGGGTACTGGATTGTGGCTTAGTGTTAGAGCACTTTCCTAGCATGTGTGAGGCCATGGGTTCAGTTCCCAGTACTACAAAAAAAGAAGCAATGAAGAAAGCAAATCTTTGACATAAAATACAGAGCCAAGATAAAAAAAGGAGGGTACAGGAAAAAAAATAAACAATGAATAATGGAAATAATGTTCAATGATGTTGAGTCAGGTCCTCAAGTCATTTGATTCACAGCTTATGTTGATAAGTCAGAAAAATCACGTTGAAACTGAGATTCAGTAGCTCTTCTCAGCAGCCCCTGTTCTGATGATTTCAGAGTTAGAAATTGAGATACAATGTTCAACCTCTTAGGTTCTCTCTTCTCATAGTTAGTTCATCCTTACCCTCTATTCTGCAGAAAGCTCTGCTTATGAAAGTTTGGCAGAAGGTAGAGTGGAACAAATAGGGAGCTTCAGTATTAGTTTTATCCCAAGCTCTCTCCATAGTTCTTGGTCTTCCTTCAGATATTTTTGGATTTCATTTCCACTTTAGTTTTCTTGGAAGCAGAGACATGATACTTCTAGGAAACTGCTATGTTCGCCTGAGTGTATGCCCTACAATGAAATTATTGCATATCAGGCTACTTACTAGTATGGCAGTTTACATATCCTACCTTAGAAAGTATGAAGAGGTCTAGGCCATTCTTCTTCCTGTAAAAGTCAAGATTGTTTATGAAAAGGCTTTCAAGAAGAAATGGATTATGTATAAAATGATTTAATTTGGTATAACTTGAAATATTGATGATAGTTAAGGTTTTTTTTTTTAAATCCTGATATGGCAAGACAGATAAGTTTGGGAAGTACTCCCATATAAAAATCCATCTAAGGGCTCAGATTGGTGTATTTTTCATCATAGATTTATCTTAAAAGTAGTCCTAAGTGACAGCTATTTATCAGGACATACTCCATGGCAATATAGTGACATTTATCCCTAAAGATTATGGTGTCACATACAGTAGCTTTGCCTTCAGAATCAAGTGAGAAAAACACAGCTTATCCTGCTGACTGATGGCTTAATATGGTGTGCTGCGTTCAGGATGGGCTGTACTTGGTCAGCTGTCATGTCTTAAGTAACAGGAGGAGACATTTTCATGGCTCAACGTTAATATGTCTATAGACCACCTGTTGAAGGCTAGATGGCTTATTACTTTAAGCAGATTGTGTCCTCTTACTACACAATGCCAGCCCTTCCTGGGATCAACTGGGTCATTTTGTTATACAGAGAGCATTTGGGAACCTCAAAGGCTGGTCCCAGCATATCTGTACTTTCAACCAATAAATGTCACCTCCTCATATCCTCTTTGTAATGTGATTCTGATGGTTCGAAAAGACTTGTCTCCTCTTAACCATTAGTGTTCCATGCCCAGAGCCCTTCTATTTTATTCTGGAAAGACTTAGGAGATGGAACCATGAAGGAAAATGACTGCTTTTATGAAATTATTAAATTAACATACTAGAGCTTCTATGCCTCTTAAGGATTATAGGCTTATGACTGGTCCCTGCAGTCTGCAGACTGTTTGTTCTCAACCAGCTGATCCCCAGTGGTACAGGCTGAGGATTATGGTGAGAAGACTCTGAGAGGTTAGGAAATAGGAACCATGTGAATGGTGCATATTAGGAAGAGCACAGTTTTTAGGATGATCCAGAAGGAGATTTTATTCCTAGTTCAGTGACTTCATGCTTTGGGTAGGACATTTAACATCAAATTCTGTTACCTTATTTGTAAGATAGGGCAATGATACCTATTCTACAGGACTGTTGTGGAGATGTGTTCAGACACATAGGAACTGAAAAATGACAGCTGTTGTTGATGTTATTATCACCATTATGGAATGGTTGAGCAGATCAGGTAAATGTCCAGTGCAAGGATGAAGAGGCCTATACCATTCTTCTTCCTGTAAAAGTAAACCAGATTTTTTGGAAATATCTATGAATCTTTGGGAACCAAAATGTTGACTGTGGTGGATGATCAAGCAGGTTTGTACCACTTGGGGTCCACATGGGTTAAGGGGATGAAATAGTGGAGCTGCTTACTTCTTATGACACACTAGCTTTAAATGGGTATACAAAGAGGAGTTATTTGAGGAATATTTTGAATGACGCTAACATCATTTGCAGACACAACAGGGTTTGTAGCTGTATACATTTTGAAGATATGTGCAAATTAGAAATCTGTCATAACTTTAATATTCACCAGCCAGAGAGCATGGAAGTTAGATGGAGAACTGATTGAAACAGGGTTGCTGGGTGTGAATAAGTTTCCTGACCTTTTCCTGATAAGGCATATGATCAGTTTCATTTAGTGATATCAGTATCACTTCATCAGAATACCTCTGAACTCCACAAACAGTAACACCTGAAACAGTTTTGAAACAGTTTTCCAATTACTCTGATTCAGAAGGGTTATTTTTTCTGTTACTCAGTCACTGGGCACCAAAGAAAATGGACTCTTGGGACTTGGAGTATGAAGGACAAGGGGATGTATTTTAGGCAAACCTCTCTCTTAGAAGCCTCATGCCAGTGGCCTGGCTCTTAGACACTGTCCGGCTGTTGTGATGATTTTGATTGTGATTATGGGGTTATGGTGATTTTTCTCCTCTGAAGGCTACAGGAAATGACTGGAAGGTGCCATTTCTTTACTGTTGCTGATCCCCATTGCCCCAGTATTTTGATGGCTCCCTTGAAATTCAGTTTTCCTGTTTTGTACTTTCCTTCTATACTTAAGGTAGTGCAAAATATTGGGTTATTTTGATTTCTCTGGGTTTCTCTGATGATTTTTACTGACAGAAATATAGCCAAAAGTCGGGGATTAAACACACATGCACACACACACACACACACACACACAGGCAAATTTTAAAGTTACATGCTAACCATAAGGCAGCATATCAGAATGTTTAAGCCCACAACTTTGGAGTCAGCAAGCCTGGGTTGGAATTGCTGCTCTGTTTCATATTAGCTCTTACTCTTCTGAGCTCCCTTTTGCTCATCTGTAAAATGGAATTAATGATTTCTGCCTTAACAAAATGTTAAGGGAGATGTTCAGAGGGATTGTGAAATGCAGGGTGTTAGTGCCTGGAACATGGTAGACCTTTTAAAAATGGTAACTTTTATTGCCATTAATGCTGTTATTCAAGAAACCTATTAAAGGTAGGGGTGTTGCTCAGTGGTAGAGTACTTGTGTAGCATGTACAAGGCCCCAGGTTCCATCCGTAACACTGCAAAAAGAAAAAAAACAAAGTCTTCCCTGGAAGATAGATAGAGCTAGGCCTTTAGCTTCCTTTGATTTGATGACACATTCTTTTCTTTTTGGTTGTGGGGGATTGAACCCAAGGGCACAATACCGCCGAACCACTTCCCCAGCTCTTTTATATTTTATTTTGAGACAGGATCTCACTAAGTTGCTTAGGGCCTTAATCACTGAGTCAGGCTTTGAACTTGCAATCCTCCTGCTTCAGTCTCCCAAGCTGCTGGTATTACAGGTGTGTGCTATCGTGCCCTGCTGATGACACATTTCTTAACAGCCTTACCCATCTCCTCTCATTTTTATCTTATCTCCTCTCCCTTCCATAAAAATATCAAAATCCCTATCCTTCATCCTGGTTGGCACATATTGTGTGCATATGGGTCCACAGGGAATCAAAACAAGGTATTTGTTTGTAAGTGTATATAATGAACTGACCTTCTCACCATCAATATCTTGTTTGATAGCAAAGGCATTTTAAACCATTCCTCCTAGAACTTCATAGTGATTAACCCAGGTGATCTTCCTAAATTACATTAGAAACCAGAATGAGTGTAGTTGCAGGTTGACTCTAGTTGCTTAATACTCTCAAGTTCCTTTCTGTCACTCTTGGGTGAACTTTTGTGGAAAAGGAGAGAGATCATTAAAATCAGTCATGATTTGCCAATTTTTCAAGCCAATGACTTTTATTCTTTTACGTGAGTATGACTTTGATCCTTGGGTTTGTTGCCTTTATAATGCAGTTTCATTTCCATGTGGAGGAAAGTTTATTTTTCTTTGTAGATCAAGTGTCACAGGAGCCTCCTACTTTTTGCCTCCTTATATCTTAGTGATCCACATGGTAAGGTGAATCTTAAAAATCACTCAAATGAACCCTTCTTTGTTTTGAGCCCTTTATATGCTCAAAGCAATCTGAATGAAAATTCCTGTTGAATCTTTATTCAACAGGAGCCAGAATAATATGCTCCCACTTGTGGTAGGGATACAGCAGTTTGGAATTAGATGGGCATGTAGGGGGTTGTACTCTGTAAGAACACATACTTTCAAGCTAATTTCCTAATACAATTAGGGAGGACTAAACCATCCTAGAAGGGACTAGGGAAATGTTGTTGGTTGGCTTGCACCTACTTATCCTTAACTTAATGTCATCTCTTCTGAGGACCCTGAATCCCTCCAGTCCTGTATCCTAGCCTCCCAGGACTTAGGTTTCCCTTGAACATATCCCAGTTACCCTGAATTGAGAACTTTTACATGTCTGTCTCTAATCTTCCACATTCCCTAGTTGTACCTGGCATACACTAGACTCTCCATTCATGTCTACTGAATTTAGTGGGTGAACCAACCCAGACTTGTGGGTAACACTCATGGTAACACTGTGTACCTTGGATGGGTTGCTGGAACTTGGAGTGTTTTGTATTCTCCTTCAGAAAAATGGCAAAAGTAGTCCTCTGCCTGCCTTGAGGGGTTTTTGAGAGCCTCCAGTAAGAAAATGCATATGAAATCACCTCAGAAATTATAAAGCACCCTCCATTTACTAGATTTTGGTGTAGAAGAGTAGGTTGGATGTGGGGGAGTTTCTGCTCTGAATAAATGGAAGTGTATACTGGATAATGAACACAGAATTATTAGATTCTCTTTGTAAGCATGGACTTTGTAGCAGCCTCCTGAGCAGCTCCCTGTGTGCATCTCTCCAGAAATATTACTATTTAAATTTTTTTAGTTAAGTAAATCCATCTAGCTCCACTAATTCTATTTTTAAATGAATCAGCCCATGGTGTTGAATAAACCAGTTGGCTTTGGATAAGGAAATACTTTGAGAGATTGGTAGCATCCATTTAAATTAATGAAAAGTCAGAGTGACAGACCATTTTAAAATAAATGCACTTTTATTACTTTCAAACACACATAATAACAGTGCTGGGAATTGAACTTGGGGAAAGACAGCATGTATCAGAGAATTGAAGCAAACAAAGGAGAATCATTGATAATGAGACTATTGCTCTGTGACTGTCCTGCTAAAGATCATCATCTCAGCTTGGCTAACAGTCCCCTGATGAAGCCTATCTGTTAAAGAAACTGTTTTTCTTTTTCCATCATGGACATGAAGAAAGCCCCATTAAAATCCCTATGCATGTAAGTGAAATAAGCTAATCCCAGAAAACTGAAGGCCAAATGTTCTCTCTGATATGCGGATGCTAGCTTACAATTACAGGGGCTGGAGGGAAGAATATAAATTCATTGGATTAGACAAGGGGGAATGAAGGTAAGGGAGGGGGATGGGATTAGGAAAGACAGTAGAATGGTTTGGACATAACTTTCCTGTGTTCGTATATGAATACACAACCAGTGTAACTCTACATCACTTACAACCACAAGAATGGGAAGTTATACTCCATGTATGTATGATATGTCAAAATACACTCTGTTGTCATGTATATCTAAAAAGAACAAAGAAAATCCCTATGCATGGCTTCTTGACAACCCAGCTTTTCCAAACCCCAGTGGATAGCATCTAGCAGCAACACACTGTAGTCTGGTTATAACAAAGAACAATCTAGAACAGCAAATACCTCCTGATCCCTACAGTGATCAACCTGTTCCAGTTTGTCTGGGACTTGCCAATTTTCTAACAGAAAGTCCCAAGTCCCAGGAAATCCCTCAGTTCTAAGCAAGTCAGAGACAGTTGGTCACCTTTTGGCACTGATGGCTCTAACAGCTACTAAATATGGAAAGAAGATGCAATTGTAGGGGTTTTGCGTTGAAGGGATGGAGGAGAGCTGGGGAAGCTACAGCTCACCCCATTGTGTTGGTTTAGCTGCTTTCACTCTTACCTTTTCCACCCTGAAACATTTTGAGCACTGCTGTCTGCCTTTGCCCGTGCCCCAAATCTTGTCTAAGGGTGCAGTGAGACTTCAGAAAGCAAGACTGACCAGTACATCTGGTCAATGGTAATAATGACTAACCCTTCTTTTGTGCTTATCATATGCCACGTACTGTGTTGGGAACTTGGTGTGCATTAACTAAGTTAACTCTCAAAACAGTCTTTGAGGTGGACATTATCATTACTCCCATTTTCCCGATTTGACTGATGAGGTTAAATAAATTACCAGAGTCCACAGCACTAGTAAGGCAGATAGGATTCAAGCCCAGTCTATGCCCTTACCCACCACACTGCCCTGCCTACCAAATGCTTAACTTCTCCCCTTCAGGGTTCAGAACTCTTCTGCATTCTTCCTATTCATAATTCTGGCCTAAGTTCATTTTAATTGATTGTCCAGAAGACCTGAAATAGTGTTCTGTCCAACTTTTCTTTAGCCTGTGCTATTAAATCCTGTCTTTTCCTTGGTGTCCAGGCCCACAAGGGTAGCAGTACATTTCCTGTCTCTCCCACCATGCTGCTTTGCTCTCATATCCTCTCAAGAGTATAAGGTGGTATCCCTTAGGAGAAGTCATTCTTTGCCTTAGAGTTACTCCAGTCCCTTGCTAGATAACCTTTACTTGCCTCTGAGGCTAGTCGTCCACCCAGCCTCCTCTACAAATGTGGCCCTTCCAACAAAGCCTTTGCATTCCCTGTGGAGCTTTGGAGTACATGCAAAAGTGACCACTTCAGCCCTAGGCTAAGAGTCAGTTTGGGTCCTAGCTCTAACATGAACTTTTTGCATGACCTTGGGCAAGTCACTGTCCTTTAGCCTTCTCTTTTATTTATAAAATAAAGGAATTTGACAAAATGACCTCCAAGGCTTTTTCCATCTCTATCAGGCTATGAGATTCAATGATGAAGATACTTGTGGGGGTAGTCTGAAAGGGGGAGGAATGCCATAAAGCTACCTTAATGACTTTGAATTCCCAGTTCTTCCCCTGATGGCTTTCCAAATAGACCAAAGTGAAAGTGATTCAAAAGGAGCCCCAGGTTATAATCACTCTCATCAAGACAGCAGTGAACTCTTCATTTTACTTTTTCAGGTATGTTAGGCCTACAAGGGAGCAGGTAGGTTGGCTGTTTGAGAGGTTGTCAGAGTTGTTCTCGCTTTCTGATATGGAAGAGTTTGGGGTGAGATCACGTAATTAAATCTTAAAGAAAATATCTCCCCTAGAACACCACATAGCTCCAATGGGGCTTCTGAACACAAGAAATGGAATTCGATGTCTGTTGCTCCAAATAATATTTGACAGAACTGCCCAGAATGAAAATTAGAAGCCCTCTAACCACCGAGATATATCAGTGGTGAGAGAGATCCATCTAGAGAGGTGCCAAGGGCTGAAGGGCAGGTGAAAGCTGAGGAATACAAAGTGGCTGAGAAAACCAGAGGGAGGAAGACAATTTTCATTCCTTTCAAGACCCTCCAGGCTAGAAAGCTCAGGTAATTTTTGACCTAGTTGTCCTTGTGTGCATTGCTCTGAGCTTTTATTAAGTATTTATGTAGCAGTTTATATTTTACCAAGTGCTTTACAATCACTTTTATTTGGCTTAGAAAAGTTTTCCTGGAATCTCATCTACTTTATGACCAGGCGAGCCATTTCTTGTTTGCTTAGCACCTCCATGCATACAGCCTTTTACAATGGGACACTTGTTCCAGCAACAGAGCAGGTGCAATGAGTGGAGTAGTTGAGGGCACCTGCAGCTACTGGGGGAGTTGGTGTGGGGCATTTATACTTCGCCTCTTCCTACCTTTGCTGTTATTTACCTTCATTTTATTCCTGGCAACTAGAGAGTGGAAGTGCCAGGCTTAGATCTGCTGAAGGGCAGAACTCTTCTGCTATTGGGTTTCCCCATTCATGCACACCACTGCCATCTCTTTCACTAGGGAAAGACTTGCTGAATGTGTTTCCTTGTGCTATTTCAGGGCCCTGGAGGCAGCCTTGATTTGGGGGCTCTGGAATTGATCTTAAGAGAAGGCAACAGAAATAGCAGTTCCACTTTCTGCAGATGAGACCTTTCTACTGAGTTCCCTTATTCTTTTATTTGAGGGGAAGAAGGAGGCACTGAACTCAAGGGCACTCAACCACTGAGCCACATCCCCAGCCATATATTGTATTTTACTTAGAAACAGGGTCTCACTGAGTTGCTCAGTGATTTGCCATTGCTGAGGCTGACTTTGAATTCACAATCCTCCTGCTCAGCCTCCCAAGCCCCTGGGATTACAGGCATGCACCACTGCACCTGGCTGAGTTCCTTTATTCTTGCTAGCCCCTTCTCCCTCCCATTAGTCACACCAGCCCCTGTGCTCCAGCACTCTGGATGTTCTGAAGTAGAATGATGTCTGTTGATGGGTCATGAAGTACAGGTTGAGCTTCCCTGATCTGGCCCAAATCCAGAATGTTCCAGAATTGGAAACTTTTTGAGTGCCAACATGACATCCCTTGTGGAAAATTCCACACTTGACTTCATGTGATGGGTCTCAATCAAAATGCAGATGCACAAGAAGGAAGAATAGATGTTCATTGGATTAGACAAAGGGGAATGAAGGGAAAGGAGGGGGATGGCAATAGGAAAGACAGTAGAATGAATCAGACATCAGTTTCCTGTGTTCATATATGAATACATGACTAGTGTATCTCCACATCAGGTCCAACCACAAGAATGGGAAGTTATACTCCATGTATATATGATTTGCCAAAATACATTCTACTGTCATATATATCTAAAAAGAACAAATAAAACATAAAATAATAAAAATGGCTAAATTTTTTTAAAAATGCAGATATACTATAAATTATTGTATAAAACTACCTTTAGACTATGTCTGTAAAGTATATATGAAACAAATGAATTGTTTGTTTAAACATGGGCCCATCCCCAGTATATCTCATTGTGGATACAAGCAAATGTGTCATGACCAGAAAAAAATTCAAAATCTAAAACACTTCTGGTGTCAAGCATTTTGGATAAGAGATACTCAAACTGAGTAGAGCTGCCCACTCCCCATCAGAGGTTTGCAGTGGGAATCCAACACAGTCACCTACTGAATGTTTCATTTTCTGAAGACCTGATTCCATGAAATCCAAATTAGAATAAGTGGACCAGAACATTGTAAAATTCAGGGACCCCAGTTACTAGGATTCTGTGACTGAGTGCAGAGCCCTGTAAATGCTTGTTAGGAGAGTGTTAAATATAGCATTTGCTCTTTGCTGGTTTTGTTACTGATGAAGACAGCAGATCCTTTCTCTGACCTCAGAAAAAGTTGGAACTAGAAGCCTCACCACTGCATTTGAAATCCTCTCAGAGTTCTTGCCTTGACCTATAGCAAATGTAACAGATTTGTCAGATGTGTTTCACAACAGGAAAATTTCATTAATTTGGAAACAAAAAAGGGCAAAGTTTATATGGTTGTTTAGGTTTCTAATGCAAAATGATATTGCTAGAAGGTGTGTATCTTAGATGCACTCAGTGTTGGAGTCAGGTGATTGGTCCATGGGGATGAGACTGAGGTTGGGAGGAGTGGACTTGGGCTGGGAGAACTTACCTCCCTGGCTCTGGCTCAAATAGGGTGGGTCCCACCACTTGAAAGATGATATTCATTAAGGCATAGGGAAGGAATTCTGCCATTCTCCAGGTAGCCATTGGTTTCTTAAAGGAGGGTGATCTGGTGTGTGAGATACAACAGCAATGTTGCCTGGCTAAAAGTCCAGTGTAAGGCAGGTTAGGGTTAGGGTTAGGGTTAGGGTTAGGACTACAGATTTGGGGGGAAGTCCCAGGGTGCAGGAACAGGATGACAAAGACCAGACAAATGCAGGTTAGTCTCCACCACATAAGCTGAGCTTTATGGAAGACCCTCCATCTCAGGTCAGTTTGATAGACATTTACTGAGTGCCTGTACAGTAGACACAGAGGTGAAGACAAATAAGGAGACCAGGACAGAGTTCAGGCCATACAGCCCAAGGAAACACAAAATGACACTAGACAAGAGAAAGTTCTACCAAAACACCTGGGGCTTTTTTTTTTTTTCAGTCCTGGATTGAACCCAAGGGCACTTTCTCACTGAGCCACATCCTCAGACGTTTTTATTTTTTATTTTGAGACAGGGTCTTGCTAAGTTGCTGAGGCTGGCCCCCAACTTGCCATCCTCCTGCCTCAGCCTCCCAAGCCACTATTATTACAGGCACGCACCACCATTCATGGTTGGGAATTCACTCTTAAAACATGAAATAATGGCTTTGAGGAGCAAGGGGTTTCATGAGTTAGTCAGCTAAGCTAACACTTCCTGCCTTTGTCACCACTGACTCAGGATTTAGGTAGGCCTAATCCTGCATGTGGAATATTTTGAGGCCTCCAAGTGAATGACTTAAGGCAAGAGGAGCTAACAGCCAGGGCATGTTTAGCTTTCTTTTAAAGTATTTCAGTGACATTGAGGGACCTTTACTTTGTACTACATATATTTGAAATGCAACACAAGAGAAAAATCTGGGACTGGGAATATAGCTCAGTGGTGAAATATTGCTTAGAATGTGTGAGGCCCAGGTTTGATCCCCAGCTCCACAATAAAAAGTGGGGGTCTACAAGTCACAGTTTTCCCCATCTCAGACTTGCCCTGCTCTCAAATTGGGTTGAGTCAATGAAGTGCGATTGTAAGTTGTCTTGAAAGATATTATTATTTATTTTGAAGACCATCACATTAAAGATTGGATGTTTGTGGACATTATAGGGATCTGAGACCAACAAAGCAGTGTTTTGAAGACAGAGGTTTGAAAGAACACGTAGGTATTCTCATGAGCCATCTAGTTCATCGCTTATGACAGTTAAACAAATTGAAAGCAGAATATTTTATATCATTAAGAGGAGGAATATGCACTTCAGGAGGAAGGGGAATGAAGCAGACCTTCTGACACCCAAAGTTGGCCAGTTGGGAAACTTTGTGGGTTCCCCTGAGCCACTGGTGAATGATTTGTTCTATGGACTAAAGTTAATGTTGAATCACTTGAAGTCCCAACCAATGAATTTACCTTCAGATACCCTGTCCCTTGTATGCTTTATGAGGGCATCTCTGCTTTTATTTCACCCATTTTCCCTGATCCTACCCCATCTCCACCCCTGCCTGCATTCATACTTTACCTAGAATCATACTGAAGACAAGAGGACTCTGGTTTCTTAAGTTCTTTCAGATTACATGCATGTCTGTAATCTTAGTGACTAAGGAGACTGAGTCATAAGAATTGCAAGTTCCAGGCCAGCCTTGGCAATTTAGCAAGGCCCTAAGATAAGGGGATACAAAGGTTCTCCTACTTACTCATTGTAAGGTTCATTTATCCTCTCTCTGCAAGTTCTTTTCAAATGGCATTCATTGAACACCTACTGCATGCCAGGCACTGTGTTCAGTACTTTCACATAATAACAATAATAACAGTCATGACATAGAATTCTTTATGTGCTGAGCACTGTTTTTAGCACATTGCCTATGTTATCTCAACATACTAACATTAATTATATCAATTAAGTCTCAAAACAATGCAAGTGGCATTATTCCCATGTTACAAATGAGAAAACTAAAGTTCAACAAAGTTTAATTCCTTGTTAGAAGTCACACAAGAGGTGGTGGACCTAGCCTTAAAATATGTATTTCTGACTCAAAGCCCAGTGCTCTTTCTACTATATGACTTGGTCTTTTAAAAAATGTCTTTATGTGTGGCCCCAGTAAACTGTGTGTACCAAACTGAAATTAACTTCTTAAAAGTATTGATCATTATTTTGAATATCAATCACTTTCATACAATGCCCTCATGTGTTGAGAAACACAACTGGTTTCTCATTCCCTTGTTCTTGACTATTCTATCCCAGGGGAGTTACAGCTTATTCATGTCTCACTAGAAGTGATGCCAAAAACTAACTTAAAAACAGGTATGATCCAGGCATGGTGGTGGACACCTGTAATCCCAGTGACTTGGGAGGCTAAGACAGAGCATGTTCAAGGTCAGCCTTAGCACCTTAGCAAGACCCTGTCTCAAGAAATAAAAAGGGATAGGGATATAGCTCAGTGGTAAAGGGCCCCTGGGTTCAATCCCTGGTACAAAAACAAAACAAAACAAACAAACATAAAAACAGGTATGAATCATTTGCTTTTGGTTGAACTCAGTGGGACAAGAAAACATGGTGAATGTGTTTGTGATGCTTGAATAGGAAATCCCTACCATACTCCATGTTTTGTTACTCCCTCTTCCATTAATGAGCTTTAACAGCATATTTTTATTTCTGTTTTTGTTAACATTTAAACACCGTCAGAGTCCTTTCCTCATTTGTATGTGTGCCTCAGAGACACACATCAGGGAGCCCTGTGCCAGCTTGCCTGCCCTGGCCAGCATCAGTTCTCACCCACTTGTCTACACAGTGGTCTCTGCCTATCTTACAATTCTCCCAAGAATCACTTGCACTGTTTTTATTTCCTTTTTTCTCTCCTTTTCTCCAGGCTCCTCTGGATAATTGGTTTCTTTGGATTAACATACTGGCAATCCCATCTCAGGCATTTTCTACCTTCCCTCTACTGGGGACTGCCCCTCACAGCCAGTGACTCTTCTCTCTGTGGTGGATGATATTAACTTCTTGCTCCTTCCTCACCAGCTGGAATATATTCTTTGCGTTTTTGGCTTTAAATGACTTCTTGATTATGTTCCAAGACCAACCTTTTAGCCCCTCGTCACAGTGAAGTTTGAAACGAGGCTAAAAATGGATTCCAATGCAAATGTTCTCTTATATCGCTAATGTCCACTAAATGATATATAAATGGGTTTGCATCCTCTGGGGCTTTTTCTGCTAGCATTTGCTTTCTCTCTACCAAAATCTATTTGTAATTTTGAAAGGCTGCGCTGACAATTATGAGAAACATTTTTCCTTAAATATGTGCATAAATAAATAAGAATCAAATAGTTACTGCCCTTATTAATCTCATTTACAAATCTCAGCTATTTTCATCTTTGCTTTATTTTCTGTGCATTTATGTAAATTAAAACTGCATCTCAGAAACTAGAACAACTTCTTAGAGCCTCTTAATAAGGTAATTTTTTTATCCTATGTTCTAGTTTGTTTTTAAAGCTATTTATGTTCTTTAGATTATCCCATTTTTCCACAGTGCTTATTGCAGCTGGAGTGCTTTTCAAGGAAACAGTCTGACACAACATTGGTTGAGTCAGGGAGTACCTGCAATGCTGCAGGCTTTCCATAAGATGGCGCTCTGAGAATGTGAGATCTGGAAGTTCTTTTTAGAAATCTATAACCAGAGAGCAGTTTCAACTTTTGTGAAATCAAATATTTTTTAGTAGGGAGCTAGCACTTCCGAGACTCATTCTCAAACACTTGCCACCATTCAAATGCTTTGGGAAAGAAGGAAAGTGAATTTTCTAACAGCTTCCCTGTTCTCAATCAGTACTAGCAGTGTTAAAAATCAACAAGGTACCTTTACAGAACTGAAGAAAGGGATTTCTTTAAATGTGGAACTTGTGATACTGTTAGAAAAGTCCTTTTCTGGGTCTTAGTTTCTTCTATTCAGCAAGTGGATTGAACCAGCTGATCTCTAAGGGCAATTTCATTTCAAATGTTCTACATTTGAATCTGTTGATTTCCTTCCACTGCACCCTTGCTGCCTGAGCCAGCACAGAAATAGGAAGAAAGGATTGCCCATTTTACGCTTGTTTGACTCTATTCCTCTTCTACAAGTTCTCTCTTTGCTTCAACTGTCCCAAGACAAGCATGCCCAGATGTCCTGTTTTAATTAGGTTCTTTTTCTCTTTATGGCTTTTGCACAGGTTTCTCCCCCTCCCTCCTTCCCCCAGTCCCTAACCAATCTGCCTGAAAGGGGAAAGCATGTTCCCCTTTTCACTGCACAAATGAGGGGTTTTTTTAGTATTGTGGCAGTCATTTTTGTGCTAAAGAGATCAAAATTGGATGGGGAAAGAAGCCACCCATGCAATGCTTAAAGGTGATACTTCTAACACCACACAACATGTCCAGTTAAAAAAATACATTAGATTTTAAAGGTAGGCACTTGTGTCAATTTATTTTTTTCTCCTCCCCTGGCCAGAATTCATTGCCAGAAGCATGTCAAAGCTTCAGGAAAGAGGCAGTATGCAGAGAGGAGGACAATTAATTAAATTACAGATGAGTATTACTGAGCAGATAACCCATCATTAAAATCCTCCATGGCTAATGAGCGTTCCCATTCCTGACACCCTCTAGGCAGTCTGTGGATGAGAAGAACTGTGGCTACCATGGCTCATCCTCATTCAAGGCTGTCATGAACCCTGTACATCAGTGGCACAGAGGGAGCCCATGGAAATGAAATGCTGAATGAATTAATGAACTAACTTGAAACTACAGAGACACCCGAGTCCCCCTGGGCTTGAAGCTCAGAGCATACATGTTACATGAAATTCCCTGGGGATGTATCAATTAGTTTGCTTTGCTGTAGCTGAGACAATGCAAGCAGGGAGGCATTACATACAACATTCTCCTGCATTCCCCTTCCTACTGTCCTTAGAGATTTGAAATCTTCAAAATGCCTTTGGTGCTTGTCAGTGGCATGACAGTGGTAGCAGTGGTGGAAGATTATGATTCTTTAACTTCACCTTATCTTCCAAGAACATAAGGATTTCCCTGAATAATGATAGTGTCTGATCTCTGTTTGAGAGAAAAAACCTATGTACAAGGTCCTCTCCAAGAGCTTTCAAAGGGCAAGCCCAGGAACCTACTGAGCAGGCCAAGACAGCGGTGCTGTAAGCACTGTTGGGAGCCTTGTAGGCCATTATGAGTAGTTCCTGTGTTGTTGCATGCAGTGGAACAGTGTGGTGAAGAAATGTCAAACATTCTGTCAGTCTCAGTTATCTCCAAGGAAACAATAGCCTCATAGTGGTTAAGAATATAAGCAATGGGACTTGAACTCTCAAGGTTCAAACTGCAGCCCAACTATGGATTACCTGTGTACCTAAGGCAAATGTCTTAACTTATCTGTGCCTTACTTTCCTCATCTGCATGTAAGAGCTGATGATATGCTTGCTAGGAGAATTTGTAAGGTAATGTGTTTTTTTTTCTTCAGTGCTTGAAACAGTATGTGGCACAGAAAAAGCATTCAATAATCAATAGTTAGGAGCATGAGATGCTTTGAGTGGTACTTATAAGGAGCACTAGCAATTTAGGAAAAAGTCCAGTGTACATTTAGATTCAAGGGCAGTGGGGTTAGAATGCATCACAGTGATGCAGGGAGACCATCAACATCCCTCAGGAGAGGATTTCAGGTATCTACAAGGAAAGAGAGTGAGAACTTCAATACCTTTTTGTCTCCTTTTTCCCCTTCTTTTACAGTGCTGGGAATGGAACTCAGGGCCTCATACATGCTAACTAAGCACTCTACCCAAGCTACAGCCCAAGCCCTTGCCTCTGTTTTGAGAGATGGGACAACTTATAGCTTACATTCCTTTTTTGTTTGTTTCATTTTGCAATGCTGAGGGTGGAACCTGGGGCCTTGCACATGCTAGGCAAGTGCTCTACAACTGAGCTGTACCGCCAGCCCATAGTGGGCATTCTTATGCCCATTCTCAATGATAGCAGTTACCTCACTGAAGAATAGCAAACATGGGCTGTTTAACTTAATAGAATCTAATTGGTAACCCTATGAGCTATCCATTCTTCTTATTTTGGCTTCATTTTTCTTTTGTCTTTAAGAAATAACTGCCTGATGTCTTTAGTTGACAATACTGTATTGTCTACTTGAAATTCAATAAGAGGGTAGATCTTAAATGTTCTTACCATGAAAAGAGATAATTATGGAAAGTAATGGATAAGTTAGATGATTTGTGGTAATCATTTCATAATGTATACATATATCAAAATTACATTGTAAATGATAGGTATATTCAGTTTTTGTATGTCAAGGAAGCTGGAAAAATCATAGATTAACTGTTATGTAAAATTTCACTCATTAAAAGTCAATTAATTATAAAGGTTAAAAATATTCATGGCTGGGGCTTGGAGATGTAGCTCAGTGGTAAAGCACTTGCCTAGCATGTGTAAAAACCTGGGTTTGATTCTAGTACCATAAAAATAAGATGTTTTTGGTAAAAATTATAAAAAGCATCCTCTCTCTATTTTCTTCTAACTGCTATTCCCATTTTCTTTCATATGCATCTACATTTTTTTCTGTACATATTTGGACATTTATAGAGTATAGAAGAGTACAATAGTCCTCCATATCCATAGGGGATGTGTTCCAAGACCCATAGTGGATGCCTGAATCCACTAATGGTACTGGATCCCACATAAAAGTCGACCCTCCAAATCCAAGAATTCAACTAACCATGGATGAAAAATATTACCTAAGGCTGGTGATATGGCTCAGTGGTATAGTTCAGACTTAGCATGTATAAGGCCATGGGTTTGATCCCAGGATAAGAAAAGGAAAGAAAAGAAAAGAAAAGAAAAGAAAACAAAACAAAAAAGGAGGGGAGGGGCTGGGGATATAGCTCAGTTGGTAGAGTGCCTGCCTCACAAGCACAAGGCCCTGGGTTCAATCCCCAGCACCACAAAAAAGAAAGCAAGAAAAGGAGGGGAGAGGAGGGGAGGGGAAGGGTAAGCAAAGGGAAGGAAAATATTAGAAAATTTTTCATTTGTATTTAACAGGCACAGATTTTTTTCTTTGACATTATTCCCTAAACAATATAGTAGAGTGACTATAATCATAGCATTTACATTGTATTAGGTATTATTGGTTGATTAAAAGTACATGGAAAGATATGTGTAGGTTATTAGCAAATGCTGTCATTTTATTTATATAAGGAAGTTGAGCTTCCACAGATCTTGGTTTCCATGGATGTGGTGATCCTGGAACCAATTCTGCTTGGATGCTAAAGGATAACTGTCCTATGTTTCTCCTGTACATACATACCTGTGATAAAGTTTAGTTTATACATTAGGCACAATAAGAGATTAACAACAATAGTGATAATATAGAACACCTAACAATATAGTGCAGTAAAGATACATGAATGTAATCTCTGTCTCTCACAATATTGGGCAGTTCATCTGATAACCAAGATGGCTACTAAATAACTTGTGGGCAGGTAGCATACACAGCATGGATATGCTGGACAAAGAGATGATTCACATCCTGGGCAGGATGGAATCTGATGGTACAAGATTTTTTTCACATGACTCAGTATGGCATACAATTTAAAACTTATGAATTGTTTATTTCTGTAATTTTCCATTTAATATTTTCAAACCACAGTTAACTGCAGGTTACTAAAACTGCAGAAAGCGAAACCACAGGTAATGTGTAAAACAGATCCATTTTTACCACAAATGGAATCACACTGTACGTTCTTAACCACTGTGTTATCTGTTAACAATATATCTTGGACTTGGTTCTATATCAACACATAAAATCTACTTTGCTCTTTTTAGGTCTGCATCATATTCCATTAAAATACTCATTTATTTTACATTTTTATTCAATATTTTATCTAGCTAAGGAGAAAAGAATAGAGAGATGAGAAAACAGAAAGGGATATTGGGAGTTGGGGGAGAGGTATTGAGATACCTAATGGACAATGGAAGGATATTATTTGAAAATAGTGCTTCTAAGTTTTAGCAACTATAGACATCAATTGGACCAGTAATTTGGGTTATTGCTTTGTGAAGTAAATGATATAAAGACAAGTTTTAAGCTAAGTTATGGGTCAGTTCTTCCCAACACTTCTGTAACCAGAAACCATGCTTAATTTACCAGAGTCCTTTGAGGATTTAAATAGCACATGGATAGAGTAGATGCTGTTTCAACTTTCAAAAAATTGGCGAAGTTTTAAACCCAATGCTGGTTTTTAAAAATTGAGTTACCATGGAATTGGGGAGCAGTGTTTAGTCCTCATCCATGGCTTGAAGAGAAGACTTTAAAAAAAAAAACAGAGTTAAAGGAATGATTTTCGAATGGCAGAAACTACAGTAGGGCCACAAGGGATCAGCTGTGAGACTAATTTGATTTAATATTTATAATTGTTTTGGATAAGGAGGTACAGGGCAAAATCGCTAAGTTGGTGGATGTTTTCACATTATTCCAATGAGAATAATAAAGACTTTTTTGTAGGAGTGGGCATAAAAGTGGCCTGCAAACTTTGATATGAACAAGTTCAGGGAAATGTCTGTAGGGACACATTCCTAGAGTTAATTTCAGAAGATTTATAAGGAGCTTTACCTCTTTATCTATGACTAGGGTCTGTGCCTCAGGCCTCAGTAGGAGTAAAGAAAGAAGATGGATGTGGTATCATCAGGAGGTGGGCCATATTTTAACACCATCATATAAACATAAAAGTGGAGGCTAGCAGTGAGTTTATTCCCACTAGATAAGCAATGTTTCTTTAAAAACAGTCCTCAAAGGCAATGGCTATATGAAGGTGGTCTGCATATTCACTAGTTTGTTTGTAGTGCTAGGGATTGAACCCAGGATCTCAGCAGGCTAGGCAAGTGCCCTACCACCGAGCCACACCCCATGCCTCCAATTAAGTTTTGAAGTTAAAGAAGTGGAATATGGGAGGAGGGGTTAAGGCATGGGGAATCATGATGTGATGCTTGCTTGGATATATATAATTTTCTTCTGCCAGCAGACTAAATATCCCATAGGTACTTTGTCCCACCGATTTCAGTGGAAACCCTGAATAATCTGGAAATTTTGATTAAAGTGATGCCTTTCTACTAAGGGTGCTTCTGGTGTGGATGTATGTCTCTGCTGTTGTGTAATAGGGTCCAACCCAGTGCTGGATCTTTTCCTGGGGTTCAAGCTTCCAAGGTACAATTTAACACAAAAAAAAAAAAAAAACAAGAAGAAGGAACAAAAGCTAGGCCCCCAAAGCCACCTGCAGCCAATTCACTGGGGGAACCATTCTGTATGTGTGCACAAGGACAAGGCCATTAAGAAGTTTTTCATTCAGAACTTGGTAGACAAATTATGCTATGACCATGTGCAAATATACCACAATGAATCCTGCTTATATATGTAATTATAATGTACTGTTTAAAATAATACAAGGGAGATCAATAGAGTAGAGCAAGCTGATCATGGGGAGGGAAGAGGGGAGGGAAAGGGAAGGTACTAGGAAATGAGACTGATGAAATTATATGCATGTACAAATATGGCATAATAGACCCCACTATTATGTCTAATTGTACTGCACCAAGAAAAAAAATTTAAGGTTTTTTTAAAAATATGATTTAGGCTGCGGCCATCAGGGACATTTATGAATTGAGTCTTCCAGTGCCTATGTGCTTCTCAAGCAACATGTGAAGCTCCAGTACTGTGTGAGTTCTCTCATTCACATAAAGATTGGCCAGAATCCAACTCCTAAATAAAGGAGTGAAAGGAAGATCAATAGAGGAGAGGAGAGAAAATAGGGGGAGGGGAAAGGAGGGTAAATAGGGATTGAAATAAAATTCCTAGCATATGTTATTTTTTCAAAATAAACCCAAACACTATGTATAATTAAAATGCTCTAATAAAAATGTGGATGAATAAACAAATAAATAAGTGGAAATATCTTGAAAAAATAGAAGCCAATTCTTGAAGCCAAGAAAAGATCAAAATCCCTGCCCTAGGGCTGCTAGGGATACAGCTCAGTTGGTAGAGTGCTTGCCTTGCAAGCATAGCACCCTGGGTTCAATCCCCAGCACTGCAAAAAAAAAAAGAAAGAAACCCCTGCCCCAATTTAGACTTCCACCAAAGCCCTTGTAAGGAGCTGAATCTTTCAGGACTGAACAAAAACTATGCTCCGGGGTGCCGGGGGTGGATATAATGGAAATGATCCTTTGCAAACATTTTTTAAAAATCTACTAAATATATTAGAGTGCCATCTCAGAAGAAGGGCAATCAGATGTTCTCTTCAACTTTTTATTCTAACATATTTCCTTTTTCAGAGAATGACTGTGAATTATGAAAATCAGAACTAGATTTCCTAACATCTTTTGCTACCAAGCATGTTTTTCAAATCATGTCCTTAATATTGGCAGAAACATTATATCATGGAAGGGAACATCTAGCAGAATCAGATCAATATCTTCTGAAGCTGTGAAATTTTCAGTAATAAAGAGATAATGCCCTATCCACCTCACAGTGTGGTTGAAAAACTCACATGAGGTGCTTGACACAAAATTGCTTTGTTAAGAGCTGTGCAAAAATATACTGGTGTTAATACATTTCATTTTATACCTTGAGATTAGAAATTAAACTGATTCAAATGTGTCAATAAAAAGTCAATTAAAAATAAATAGATTCAGTTTTAGGAATTTATGCTTCATAAATATGAATACAAGTGTGGAAAACCCTGTATATATGGTTGTTCTCTGCAGCATTGTTTATATTAACAAAATATTAGGCATAACTCAATGGTTGATAAGTTATCCATTAGATTATGATATAGCCATATAGAAGAATAAGAACAAGGCAGTATTGACATGGAAATCTATTCAAGGTACATATATTACTGATAAAATGATGCGAATCAGTATGAACAGCATAAGTCCAATTTAAAATTGTATATTAGCATATGCATGTGAAAACTCATACAAATATATATTAAATACATACTATATCTATGTATATACATAAATATCTCAAACTGTTGACCATGGTTCTCTTTGGAAAGACAGGATGATGGGGGAACTTTTATTTTATGCTTTTATTTCTGTGTTGTTTGAATTGCTTACAACAAGCATTGTAATTAAAAATATGAACTCACTCCTAAGCCTGACTACCCTATTGTGATTGGGGGATAAAAAGGTATATAAAGAGAGGGCAAATGATCTGTGAATCCTTTCATTTCCTTAAGAAAGCATTTCCATTGTCAGGACTACAAGAAAGCAAAAAAGAGCTCAAAACCCTTTCTCTTCTTTGGTAATGTTCTTGTATTTGAACATAATGAAAGAGAATGAAGAAATGAAATATGTTTCTTGTGGGTCTAAAAAAAATTTTGTTTGCTTTATTTTGCAAAATGGGGGATAACAGTATGCAGAGATCTGGATCTATGGGTGCAAGAAAAAGGAAACACCCTTGGTTGTAAATTACTCTTCCAGTTGAAGGTGGCAAAGCCCCATACTGAGAATGAAAGGTAGAAATGCCCAGGATTGTAAATATTCCCCCTTCTCATTGCTGATGAAGGTATTCACAGACACCCTTGAATCTTTTGTTCTAAGGTGAAGCCTATGGCTTCTCCTGCAAGAGCACATGTAAAGCTTCCCCTGATCTATTGCTCTCTTTTGGGGAGGACACAGAGGGAAGCTGACAGTCACGGGTATCATGCAAATGGCCTAAGAAAGTTTCTTGAGTGGAAACCCAGCTCTTCTGAGGTCTGCATGAAATGAGGGGAAGAGGAAGAGGAGTTGAAGAGCATCAGGCAAACTTTCTCCTTCAAATGAGAAGAAAACATAGAGTTAATGTCCTTTTGGTGTGCTTCACTGGCCAAGACGGTGAACCTCCCCTAGCACATCTCTCTCACTCCACCCTGCCATTGGTCCTTCTAGATGCCCCACAAAATTGAGAACACAGTAAGGGCAGAGGCCTTGTCTGTCTTATTCGTTGTTATATCCCCAATACCTTGGAAATGGGTTGAACTAATATTCTTGAACAAATTTCTCCATTGTAAATGAACAAATTTCTCCATTGCTCTACCTGGAGCAGTTCACTTTTGCACCATGGGGCCATTCTATGGACTAAAAGTCTAAAGAGAACTTGTGGCCAGCTTGACTGTTGGTCCCAAATACAATCAACTTTCCCTTTGGTTGGGGTTTCTTTGATGAACCTTTTCTTTACCTTTATCTTTACAGATACAGCCAAAAGGCGGCAAGGAATGGGATGAAAAATCAGTTCAACCTTCATGAGCTGAAAATGAAGGGCCCTGAACCAGTGGTTAGTCAAATTATTGACAAACTGAAGCACATTAACCAGGTATGTGATATAGCCAACAAAATAGAAATGATAAAAACATTAGAGGTGGACGATTTTCACTGTTCAAACTGTACATTAGGGCTTTTTGGAGAGGCAGCTATTATTCATTTTCTTCTAAGATTCTCTACTAAAAATGATTTCTGAGTGTTGGATGAGGTGGCACACTCTTGTAATCCTAGCTACTCAGGAGGCTGAAGCAGGAGGATTGCAGGTTCAAGGCCAGCCTCAATGATTTAGTGAGACCCTGCCTAAAAATAAAATAAAAGGTCTAGAGGTATACCTCAGTGGTAGAACACTTGCCCAGCATGCATAAAACTCTGGGTTCCATCCCCAGTACCACAAAAAAAGACTTCTGGTCCTTGTTTTTTAGCCTACTTTTAAACTATTATGACAATATTACAATGTGAAAGGAAGCTTGGAAAATAGAGGGTAGAATATTTCTCATAATCCAACTAAACCATCCCAACTGTTTTAATTTTTGCATGTTTTGTTCTAATATTCGTCCAAAAAGTCACACAGACATTTTTCATAATTAGAAGTATACAAGATTTGTAGTTCTTTAAAACTGACACTATATTGGGAACACTTTCTCATGTTGCCACATATCTTCATATTAAATATTTCTTGTGGCTGCATAATATTCTGTTGAGTATCCATCATAATTAATCAGCCTGCTTTTGCTGGACATTCAGGTTCCTTCCAATTTCATACCATCACAAAGTTACCTTTTCATAGACAGTTCATTTCTCCTGATCTTAGCTTATTTTCTTAAAATACTGGTGTTATTGGGTCAAAGGATATGGCCATTTTAATGTCTGTTTCCAGATTGCTTTCCAATGAGAATGTATCAGTTTTCACTACCACCAGCAAGATACGAGAGGTCCGATTTCACAGCACCCTTGCCAACTTCTGACTCACTACCGTGCATAGAAACACCCACAGATTCCCTTGACCTGTATACATAGTTTTTCCTTTTGTATGGAGTTTAGTAAGAAGACACAAATAGAAGTTAGTTGTACCATCTGTTTGTGATTGCTTTGTGACCACAAAAAAAAAGGCAGCAAAAAAGGCCACCATATGCCAGAGTAACAGTGTTCCTGCCCTGTGATCCATGAATGGGAGGCCCCTGGCACTACTGACTTCGATTTGTAGCTCAGGAAGAATTTGATGAAACTAAAATGCTAATGTAAGGACAAAGGTTTCTGTATGAAGCTTCGGGCATGATTTTATTATTTAATATCAAATTTAGCAGTGAAATTTCTGTGTTTCTTAGAAAATGTTTGCAAAACCTTTCTGATAGTCATGCATTTCACTGTAGTTGTATTGTGACAGTATTGACAACAAACTTGGGTGTAACTCTTCCAGTGCCTCATAAAGTGCTCTGCACTCAGGGAATACTTTATAAATAATTGGTTACTGCTGCTGACCACAAGGTAATGGTATTGTTTACATAACTGATCCTTCTGTGAACACACAGCTTCACTAAGTTCAATCAAGTCATGTTAGATATAGTACATTTCAAAATGCATGTCTGAAGGGATCAGAACATACACAACATAAAGCTTCAACTACTGGACTGAGAGCATAGCATGCCTTCTTTGGGGGCAGAGGTAGTATTTGTCTTCCAGATTACTCAAACTAAGCATTTCTGGGTGGGTCCAGATAGATCTATCTCAACCAGATAGATCCTGGCACTGGTAAAGCCAAAATCTCAGCTCCATCACTATGTTCCTAATCCTAAAGGAAGAATACTGTCAAACGGTCTCTTGGTCAATAGACCTTAAGGAATACCTACTATGCCGGGAACTTTAGAGATTCAAAAGGAGTCAAATACTCTGTTCTACAGTCTCCTTGGGAGGGGAAGCACAAGCATAAGAAGTAGTTAAATGAGGATAAAGGGAAGTCCATGTTGACTATCTGGAAGAGGGATGCCGCTTATTGGTTTTATGGATATGCCTCGGTCTGTGGTGGGCTAGGTTAGTCAGATTTCTAGTGTTAAGATCTGCCATGAACAATGTGAAGGGTTGGAGTAGGTAAAGATAAGCAGGGGAAGGTCAGTCATAAGAAGGATCAGATAAAGACCCATGGGTGGACTCTACCCAAGCACAAAGGAAAACTGCATCAGACATGGGTTTCTGTATGATCCAGCAGTCATTAAATATATTTATACTAAGCCCTTTTAGCAAATCTTCAAGTGCAGTGGAAAGAATATGGGCTTTGGATCCACATGGATCAGAATTTAGTTGTAGGTCTTACCAGATGTATCACCTTAGGCAAATCATTAACCTTTCTGAGCTTCAGTTCTCTCATTGGTAGTATTATAGAGTTGTCAAAAAGCTCATGTGTGTGTGTGTGTGTGTGTGTGTAACATGCACACACAAATATATGTAATTGCATTTGCCTGATAGGCAATTATTAAATGGTAATTATGGGATTATGTTTAGACTTTTCCCAATAGGCAGGACTTGATTTTGAAAGGGAGTCACGGTACTTTGTCAGTCTAAGACGACTACTCCAGTTTTGTATGGTTGCAGATCCCTTTGATACACTTCTTCTTTTCTCTCCCATATTGTAGATCCCTTTGATACACTTCTTCTTTTCTCTCCCATATTGTTTCCTTCTTTTCCTTTCCCCTAACTTTCAGAAACAGAAGTTGAAAACAATTCATAGGGAGGAAAAAGCATATAGTCAGAAACAGAAAAGTTACCATTACGATCCCTTTCTCCTACCTCTGGTCATAATTAAGTATGTGAACATTTTCAGTTTCCATACAAATATCATTGGGCAACCAATTAGTTCTCATTGATAGACCAGTTTTACCTGTTTAAGTCAAGCTGTTAAAATTGGTTGGGCTCCAAACACCCACATTGATTTTTTTTCTCATCTGTGTTCCTTTACATAGCCAAAACACCTTTTTTTCCAGGCCTTAAGTAAAATTCATATTTTGGCTGTGATTCAATCTGAAAGTGAGACACTTTAGGGAAGTCATAAAGAATAAAGTTAGGATGATATGATAATATTGTTGATAATACATTGTATTTGTATAGTGTTTAACAATATTTCAAAGTTATTTCATGTCCTAAAGACTAATTGCTTAGAAAAAAACTCCAACCTGGAAATTGTATAAGGTATAATACTGTCATAGAGTCATTCTTTTGAAGAATTCATTGTTACCCTTGGACATTATGTCATTCTCACTGCTCCCTGGGAGGTAAGTGATAAATAATGGTTGTCCCTTTTTATAGGTAGGGAAACTGAGGCAGGAAGCCATTAAAGGCCGTGTGGGCATGCTGCCAAAACATCCAGTGAGTTCAGTTGAAAATTCAATAAATCATCCAGATGTTGTTTCTTATACACTGCCAAACATCTGGATTCACTGAATGCCTGAGTAAATTGGCCTCAAGTTTTGGTGATGGGGAGGTAGAATCAAGTTAACTTGCTTAAGTTCACATGTAAGTGAATGGTGAATCCTGGAGTGTAATGTGATTTTCCTAAACCCTTTTCTTGTTGCTGTATCTGTTAAACTGTGAGAGCATGCTCCCACATACATATCAATAACCACAAAAAGATACCTTCCTATACATGCGTACCCATGTGTTTCCATGTGATGGACTGTAGCTAAGCCATTTATATGCACATCCCAAAATAACTCTTTACTTTCTTCCATGGAAATTCTCAGCTGCCTCTTTCAGATTATGGTTGCTGTTGATAGCACTCGAAATAATATACCCACTAGGGGAATAAAATAACATTATTTCCATATTGACAGTCCCATGGTGTAACCTTGAGGGGATGGGTTCAGGGTCATGCCTGGGCCCCTTTCCTGGGAAGGCCTGCAGGTGTGGAAAGGCTTCCCCTCCTCCTTTCCAGCCAGAGTTCATGTGCAACATTCCCACGATTGGAAAGGAGGAGGTTTTTATTTCCTTTTCAGTTTCTAACTTGTGTGAGGATTTATTGTCTTGTATAAGGAAACGAATCAAACTCTTTTAAGTTCTCAATGTCAGCTCTGGAATTTGATGGGCCCTATGACTTTTTTAAAAACCAATTTCTGTTTCTGTTAGTGTCATTCTGATCCAGGTTCCAGCATGGAGATAAGATTGTAAATACCAAGAATGGTCTTACCTATGTGATTCTGTGCATCATTTATCCTCTCACCCAGTTTTGTTGGTAACGTTTTCTGTTTCAGAGTATCTGTTGGTTAGTACTAATTTAGGAGTCCTTAAACTGCTACAGAAGTTATTGTTCCCAAAGAAAATCTAGCCATTTATTGTTTCCCCCATTTCAGTTCAGGTTCAAATGAAATTCCAGAAATTGTTTTCCTGCTCGTTGTAGGCAGTTGAAGCCAGAACAGTCAATACCTGCCCATTTGGTGTCAGAGCTTCTCATTCAAAGTGGGATAAAGTCTCATCTGTTTGGGATGGTTGAAATGTCCTGCTGAATGGTGGGGGAGTGGACGAGATGGCCTCTTAAGATTCCTTCCAGCCGTGTGATTCCATGATTTGTGGCTCAAGGTCAGGCTTTAACCCAGCACCCTCTTGTGAACAAGTCTTGTGACTTTATTCTCTGCTCTGCTACTCTTTTTGAAACACCCTGTTCCCAGGTCACTCCTTTCCACTTTGTAACCCCTCGTCTTTTCAGACATCATTCCCTTCCCACCAGTCTTCTAGGCTAGGCAGATGGAACTTAAACTTGCCCTTCCCCCACCCAGTTCTTCTGTTTTGCCTTGTTCTCATTAGGCTATGAAAACATTAAACTATAAAAACTATAAAAGCATTTGCATTTATAACCCTTAAGTTTCACTCCTTTTGTGTCAGATAGATGACCTGTTTTTGAATCATGTTAACCATGTGACTCCACATAAATGATAATAATTCTGTCATATATTTGCATAGAATAATTCAGTTTTTAAAGTTGTCTCACGTACATTAGAGAAATTGTTCACAGTAGCTCTAAGAGGAAAACAAGCCAGGCATTATTACCTGCATTTACCAGAAGAAGAAACTGTGGGCAGTAGAAGGCTAGGAAAGTGATAGAACTAAACCTAGAGTCTAAGGTTATTGATTTCATCTTCTGTGCTCTTTCTTTTTTTCTTTTTGTTGTTATTGTTGTTGTTGTTGTTTGTTTGTTTCTGGTCCGAGGGATTGAACTCAGGGGCACTTGACCACTGAGCCACATTCTCAGTCCTATTTTGTATTTTATTTAGAGACAGGGTCTCACTGAGTTGCTTAGGGCCTCACTAAATTGCTGAGGCTGGCTTTGAACTCGTGATCCTCCTGCCTCAGCCTCCCGAGCCACTGGGATTACAGTAGTGTGTCACCGCACTCAGCTTTCCTTCTGTTTTTATAAAATCATAGCATACCTGTTAGCAATATCCATACATAAAAGATGTACAGGAGTACAAATAACAAGAACTCCTTAATTTATGGTCCAACAGTTTTTAAGTGCACAATATAGTAATTTCTAAAGTTTTTTTTTTTCTGGTGCTGGGGATTAGAACCCAGGGCCTTGCTCGTGTGAGACAGGCACTCTACCAACTGAGCTATATCCCCAGCCCTCTAAAGTCTTAAGCTCTGAAGTCAGTAAAAAAGAAAGATTCAACATGTGGTTTACCAAATCCCAATTGGGATGATTTTTAGCAAACCACCTACCACAATAAATGGCAACCAAGGTACTTTTGTGGTATAGGTTTGAGTTATAGATAGCAAGTAAACTTTCTGTGAGCTATCTCTCATTTGTAGAATGATACTAAATAGCCAAAGACCAATTAAATATGTAGAACAGGCAGTGAAATGTCTCCACCTCCATCCCTCAGTATAAATGCCAGAAAGTATTTTTAAGATACCTGGCAAAATCTGGTATAAAAAAGATACTATTTTTTAAATAGAGAGTTAAAATTTTTAATAAGTTAATTAGTAAAGTTGTTAAAAAAAAAAACAGAGAAGTACATAGGGCATTCCTTAGCGTGTGATTTTTTAAAACAGTACTTGAAGTGGATCTCAGGCATGATAGAAAACACTGCAGGTAACTTGTTTTCATAAGCCTTCTCACAACAGAACCAGTGAGAGTTACAGAACCAGCCCAATAGTTGCTACAAAAGTTGTCAGCGAATCTTAAATTTAAATAAAAGACTGGTCCCAGTTTGTCTCATACTTCTTCACATGCAAACGGCATGACAGAACTCTAGTAATTGCCATTTCCATGTAGAGCCAGTATGTGTGTGTGTAGGTGTGTGTATAAGACCAAGTATCTACAATGGCATGTCAACAAGAGTCAATGAATGACTTCTGAGTCACAAAAGAACAATGTGAATTCGTCTTTAAATACCAGACCTAGACTCTGTGGAGCTAAACATTATTTCATGAAGTTAAAGGGAATTAGCTGATACATTCCAAAACACATTTATCATTAAAAAATCTTCTGTCATTTTGCTTAATAGCCTGAAAAATAATTACAATGTCTGGTGGCTTTAGGGAGCATGTGTTTTTAATATCTTAATTACTATGTACAGTTTAATAACACTGCACCAAGAATTCCCAAGTATTTCATATTAAATTTCTTGAAAATGAACCATTTGCTATATTTAGAACATACAGGATTAAAGGTACTTAAATTGGGTCATGTATTTTAGTCCTTGCACATTAAATTAAATTACTCAAAAATGGAAGATGAGTCAGGAGTGGTGAGCCAACATGTTGCTGGTAGCAATACTGTGGTCATCTTGATTGAGCAATGGAGGGACATACATTGTTTTTTTTATTACTGTATTGTGCTCTTTGGTGAATTTTTAAAGATTAGAAATATTGGAAGTGTTAGCTATGGAAGACAAGTTCTACTATAAAAGGGGAATTCTAGAAAATTTCACAGGCTATCAGATTTCAAAGTTAGAATTGTGTTTCTAAAAAATACACAAACCCATAGGTTCTCATATTCTGTTTATATTTACCTGCTAGCCAAATGCAGCACAGTATTTTTAATAAACAGTTATAAATGTTTCTTCTCTATCTACATAAACATTTATTATGTCTAGTACATTGGCATGTGTATACATACACACATATGTGTATACATACACATATAGTGTGTCAAACACTATTTGAGAAGTTCAGAGACCTCTTTTCACCTATTATACTTATGGATATGTGTCTTAACTCTGTAAATTCTAAACTACTTAAGTGTAGGATCCTGTATATATATATATATATATTTATATTTTTTTTTTACTATACCAGCTAACAATAGCATAGACTGATATACATTCAGTATAGATTGATAGGTAGATAGATCTTTTTTATCGATCAATTCAAAGGACTAAAACTTTGCTGCCTTAAATTTACTCCTGAATTTAGATTCCATTTTGGGCATTGCTAACATTGAATGCTGGCCAGTTTCTGAGGTAAAGAGCAGGGTTATATAAGAGCAGGGCCATAGGGTCTAACCAACCTTCTCATTTTATAGTTGCAGTATTTAAAGCCAAGAGAGGGAAATGACTTGTCCGAAATCATACTGACAGTAAATAACAACAGTGAGAGTGGGAAATAACAGTTCAATAATCTGTAGTGCCATTACTCTGATTCTCCAAACTCTTATACAATGTAAACATGGTTGCAAATATGCAAGCACATTTTTTTACAGTTAGTACTCCAAATCGTGGCAGGAAATCATACTTAAGCAGTTCATCTTTGGAACAAATGGCTGCATAGTATGAAGCATGAATTTGCTAATTATTTATCTCTTTTACTGGATATTAACTAGGTTTGGTCACAAACATACTTCATTGCCCACTACTTCATTAAACTCATTGAGAACCTGATGCACAGGGTGGGGTGGTCTCTGCTGGGATCACTGAATCTAAAACAGGCAGAGTCAGCAGGACCTGTTGATGGGTACCTTATACCTTCTGCCAGAGGTTGACTCAGGCTTCTGTCTACTTTCAGAGTCAGTTATCCTTTTACTTTTCTCCCCAGGATCTCACTCCTCCACCTTCCTTTATGCCCTATAATAATTTCTCTAGTGCTTCCTCCTTCCAGAACAGCAAAATTAACAACATATTAGTCAGTGGGCTTATGTGCCAGATAGCTCAGTTGTTTGGAGTGATGTATTCAGATTGTGTTCCATAAAGAATTTGGGAGAGGTGCTATGGAGGTTGTTCTGAATCCCCCATTCTTATTAGAACCAGAAAAACTCCAGTTTTAAATTTTTCTTTAGATATTGGTCTTCTTGGTACAGTTTTACTTTAAGGGTTCTCATTGCCAAAACAATAAATATCTCAGAGTGCTCTTTAAATTAACATTAAAGTTTAATCCCCTGTGAGCCATGTTTTCATTTGATTGTTCATCTAATGAATGTGCTAAATATCTCCAACATACAAGGAAGTCACAGAATGTCCTCTAATCCCCATCAGCAACCTCCTAAAATGAAATCTTCAAAACGGAGACCACATGGAAGAATGTGAATGACTTAGTGTTAATGTTATTCCCATTGGAAGTGATTACTGAAGGTCTGTATTTTAACTAGTAAGCAAAGTGTTTTCTTTGAAGCTAATGAACGACATATCCAAGTTTTCCTTGACCATGTCATTTAAGATTCTGATAAAAGGCAAAGGGAAGAATGTACTGAGCTCTTTTTTTCTTGAACTAGCTTATCTATACAAAGTGGACACTCTTGATCCTAGACAATAGTACCATGTTAATTGGTCCAAAGAAATATTTGGTCCCAGTCCTGAATACCCATATTTATTTAAGACCAAACGTTCAACTGTAAATTCATTTAACGTGTGACCAGCAATATGTTCCAAATGCTTTATAGCTCATTGTTGGTACTTAGGATAAAATGAAAATAATGAGGTTAATCCTGTATCTCTCTTTCTGTAAGGAAAGCACTGTATGCTTTCCTTAGGTAGCAACCACAGTGATTTTGCATAGCAACTCTTAAGCAGAGTGTCTTCAGCAGAGTCCCAGTTAATGTCTAGAATGAAAATTATATTATCATTTATATGCACTGAATTTTATTGGATAATTTCTGAAGAGATTTAAAGTATTATGTTTTATGGTTTAAAAAGTTGATCTAGATATTTTCTGATAGTCAATCTTTTTCTAAGTCATCACTTCTCCAAGCTTTCTGTATTGTGGATGAGTAGCTGATAAGAACCAAAAACCTGGGCTGAGGCTGTAGCTCAGTGGTACATTGCTTACCTCGCATGTGTGAGGCACTGGCTTCGATCCTTAGCACCACATAAAAATAAATAAATAGAATAATTATTTTAAAAACACAAAAATCTAAATGAATTACTATTGTGGTGTGTCACAAAATATATGGCCAAAGGCAGGTCAGTTATATCTCAGAGCACTGAGAAATCTTCTGTTTATTATGAGGGTATCACTGTAGGTAAACTTTAGGGCATTGCAACATACAGAAAAAGAGCCAAAAGAATGGAATCAGGCACATTGTTTTTTTTATCCTGACCTTCAATAAGGAGTAGAAATTGGACTGTGGAAATCACAAACCAGGAATCCTCGAATTATATCTTCACAAAATTCTAGTCTAGATTCTTAGAAAGTGTGAGTTCTCAGCAGCAATCTTGGTGATTACTAGGAGGTACTCTGGGCTTACCCAGAACAAATCAAGCCATTACTACTAGTGTGTATGTAAGACACACACACACACATTTTTGTTTTACTGGATCAGAGTAATGGCATAGACATGGCATGTCTAAATTTCAGCTAGGTGTTTGGCAGAGAGTCCCATGTTTTTAAACATGTAACAAGAAAAGTTGGCAAAATGATCATCTAGTTTGGTGTGTGGCTAATTAGTCATTACACCTGAAAAGTATTTTCTTAACAATCCAACATCACCTGGTGAGAGGCCTTTAGGTGTTTGCTTTGCACCAGTGTCTGAATGGAACACTGAGAAGGTATACTTCTAATATTCAGTGATGGCATGAAGGACATTGGGATTAGCTCAGGCATAGATAACACAATCAAGATCCAAAAACATCTTAGCAGGCTGCCATGACAGGAGAAAACTAGCAAGGTGTATTATTGTATATGCACAAACACAAGTGCAAAAGCATGATAGGGGAAACCCTACTTAACAATCATGTTTTTCTTTAGTTATGATGGAAACATCAATGAGATACTGTGAAACCTTCACTGACCCAAAACACTATCCCACAAATGTATCAATCACCTAATGACCCTTTAGATGTTAAGGCCCTTATCGTCAGGTGATGGGTATATATGTGTACAGGTGCATTGGAATGGGGAAGGAAAAGATATAAAAGTGAGTGGCAAGAAAATTGTTCAGTTTCAAGTTTTAATAAGAACTATTTGAGGATTGCAAGGTTCACTACCCACATGAGTTTTTATTAAGCCGCTCTTACCTGTTTTAGTTACAAAGCCTTATTGGTGTGTGGTTTAGAGTCAGTGAGAAATTTGAGGCCATCACTAGAATATCTAGTTTGGGAAAAAGAACAAAGCATTTGGAACCACACAGATTCATTTAATCCAAGATGTGTAACTTTGGAGTAACTTGGTTTTAAGGTAAATTATTTAACTCTCCTGTCCTCAAGTGCCCTAATATCTGTGAAATGGGTATACTATCATCTATCTTGAATGATTAGTATAAATATTAGAGAGAATGTATGCATGTATTAGGCACTCAGTAAGTTGCAACTACTTTGTCTTTACACTATAATAGTGTGAAGAGCTAGCATAAGGGAAAGTCAAGAGTGACCTTTTAAGTGATGTGAGTCCCTATGCCTCAGTTTGTCAACTACTGGAATGGAGAGACTATCACTTTTCTAGTTTGGAGTGTTTAAGTGGTTTAAAAATTCTAAATATAATCTAAATTCTAAAGATTCTTGGAAAAAAACATCTAGCCAAACTTCGACAGATTTTTGAACTATTTAAAGTTTAGTTTGGCTCACAGTGACTGAATGGAAAATGAAGATGGTAAATTAAATATGTATGTATGTGTGTATGTGCATGTGTGTGTGTGTGTGTGTGTGTGTATATATACATATATATATATATATATATATGAGCATGTTTAAGTCAAGTTGTTCAGATTTTCCTAAGTTTGAACTGTGCCTTAAAACAGATGCTCTATAAATAGGCAAGCTGCCCTTGGAGTACAGCTTAGAGATCTTACCACATGATCCAGAAGTCCCATTTTATCTTTGGCCCCACTAGGACCTTTCATGGAAGGATAGGATCAAGTAGAGAGACTTCAGAGGTATAAAGTTCAGGGCAAGTTAAACTGCATTCCTTTTGCATTTTGCTCTCTGGTTGAAGATGTTGAGAGGTTCCTATATTTAAAACACGGCTGACATGGTATCCTTATTGGCAGATGTCTTCCAAGAGGTATTTAGAATGATTTTGAGTGGCATATAATATGTTTGTGTGTGTGTGTTTCACATGCCAATGGAGCAGAAAGAATTCACAGGGCTTGGGGCTTCTGAGCTTTCTTGAGACACCATCACTCTCAGCTGTTGGGGTGATGTCACAGATGCCAGGAACACTGCTTAAGGCCCAAATTCTCGAAGCTCTATTTTACATTGCAGAGCTTAAGGCAGATGAGACCCATTCCATGGGATCTACCTTCAAAGAACTAAGGAATTTGTTAGCCACAGACGGGGACCAGTGACCACTTGTTGTCAGGCAAAAGGAAAGCTGCCCCCTGCTGCCTGAGCCTTTGTCCCTGCCTGAGATACCATGGAAAATGGGGAAGGAATCCAGACTCATTAATGAGCTAATACAAAAGATTAAGCCAAGCTAAAGGCAGTTCGTTATAGCTGCATATGGATTCTTGAAGGCGGTCGAGAGCTGAAAGATGTCCAGACCAGAACCCAGGGGGGCGCTGCTGCCTTTGTTCGCCAGACACAAGTATAGGATAAGGGTATCCCTGTGGGGAGCAACTCTCTTATTGCTTATTTCTTTTTTAGTTATGCCATTCTCTGAGTTATTGTGTGCCAAATTGGTTGATCGATAATTGCAATCTGATAACACACAGTATAGTTTATTGTTAAAGCTACAGGTTTTATTATAAGATGTAGAGATTGAACTCAGAACTGAATTTTACTTGGTTGAATGGCCTTTGTTCTTGTCTGTTGCTCTTGGAAGTCACTTACACAATGATTACTTCCATAACTCCTTTTCAAATGAAACTCAGAAAGCAAAAACTAAATTGTGTATATGGATAAATTATATATTATATATTAAATTATATATAATTATAAACATATAATTTATACATATATATGACTTATTTAATTTACTGAGAGCCCATTCTTTGTGTAGTGCTGAGTTTGGTGGGCTCTTTTGGTTTAAGGACATGGAGAATGCCCACCATATCTTGTACATACCTGTTCACACATATGTATATATCATCACCATTTTGATTCATTTATCCAGTGTTGAGCAACTCTGTGACATGCCAAGCACCTGGATTAGGAGCTGTGGGCAGGGATACAGAGAGCACTTAAGCATGACCCCTGTTTTCAAGGAAAATGTTGAGAACATACCTACATAAAGATAATCCAGGCCCTAGTATAAATCTCCTAAGGGAAATATAAACCAAGTATTATGCTAGCCCAGAGAAGTGAAGGATTAATTCCTACTGAGGGAATTAGATAGAACTTCAAAAATAGCCTTTAAGCCAGGCTTTAAAAGATGAGGAGAATTTTGACAGAAATTGGAAGGAAGGATCTTCCTGGCAGAGGAATGTGGAAGGGCGGTGGCTCAGTGACATGAAAGCATCAATATCCTTATGTAGCTGAAGAGCTGAGGCCACAGACTGGAGTGGAAGAGGATGTGGGGAGAGAATGATAGGGCTGAAAAGGTGGTACAAAATTTCAGAAGACCAATAATGGAATGATAAGGAATCTGAGCCTGGTGTGGTGGTGCACACCTGTACTCCCAGCAACTCAGGAGTCTCAGGCAGGAGGATGGCAAGTTCAAGGCCGGCCTTAGCAATGTAGCAAGGCCCTGTCCCAAAAATAAAAAATAATAAAGGACTGAGGATGTAACTCAGTAGTAAAGCACCTCTGGGTTAAATTCCCAGTATAAAGAAAAGGAATCTGAGTTTATTCTGTTTTACTCTGTCGTAAGTGGAGAGCCTGTGAATAGCATGAGAGTGACATGGTCAGATCTGTGTTTTATGAGGTTAACTCTGTTGGCAGCATGAAGGGTGTTTTGGAGATCAGAAATTGGAGGCAAGGAGTCCAGTTAAGCCTGGTAGGGTTTACAAGGCAAGGAAGTGAAGCTTGTTATTAAAAATCATTAACTTTCCTTCCCACTGCCTGATGGAATAGTTTAGGGAATGAGAACTGCTTTGTCCCTAAAATTGGGTCAATCATCCTTTGGCCATTAGCCAGGACATAGGAGGGACTGTAGCAGTCAGTAATTTGGATTTCAAGAGAAGACAGTAGTGTGGTATGATTGTCTCAAAGCAGACCAGTAGCTTCTCCAGGTCCCACAGTAGAAAATGAAAAGAAAATTCTAGTACCTGCAGAGATTTGTCCCTCATTGAACTTTAAGTAGAAGTCCTCACAATGAGGTATTTAGATTCCCTGATGAATGTGTTAACTATTACTCTTTAATCAATTTGTTACACGTTTTCTTTTTTTAGTCAGGACTCCAATTAAAAGTGGCTCCTTGGCTGTTGAACGTTGAGTGCCATCCATTCACTGAAGCCTCAAAAATTACCAAAACTGTGAGAAAGATCGAGAGAGATTATAGTGTTTTTCTTCAGCTGCCATCGTGGGTGCTTAGATGTGTTGGAGAGACTACTGTGTTTCGTGACAGCCTCACAAAGAGGAGTGGGGGAACCAGAGGGAAGCAGTGACTGTTCGCCTTCTCCGTACCTCCTTAGAACACATTTCCCTATTTGCTAGCAACTCCAGTGTTTTTCTAATTATGGCAGCTACTTGTAGTTTGTGAAGTTTCCCTAAAACGATCTCCAAGAAATTTATGCACTTTGTGTGTGTATAGGACCCTGCTTGTTCAGTTCTACTCAAGCATGTGCTGACAATGAACTGCCCTGACCTTTCACCAAGACACTCTGACTGGCACTTGACACTGCTTCTTCACTCCATCTTAGTACCTCTGTGCCCTTCTTGCTGGTCAGTACAGATGCTAAGAAGTCCAACAAAGTGTTGCAGTTTAGGCAGCATAGGAACTAGTTTACAGCAATTCCCCAAGGGTAGGGTTTTATCTGTCCCACTCACCACTGTACCTTCTGCTCTCAGAGTAGTGTCTGGCACATAGTCAGTGACCAATATTTATTGATTGCATGAATAAGTGAAGGATTCTGTTCCAGTATTTAACCTGCCTTTCCCCACCCTCCTCTGCCCCTCCAACAGTTGGACACAACATCTCTAATTGTTATCCTGTGTCTGCCCCGCCATCAGATTTTGGAAACAGATAACTTGTTTGCTACTTTCACAGGTACACAAATGGAGAGGAATTTTGCCCAAGGGTGGACCATGTATATAATTTCACCCATACTTGATTTAGATGATGAAATCTGGGACTTTCAAGCTAATAATATTTAAGTGAGATTTTACACTTACAGTTGAAGTATAATGGGTTGAGACTTTTAGAACTATTAGGATGGAGTGAATATATTTTGTACTAGGGACAGACGTGAAGTTGGAGGAGAAAGTTTGTGTGCATATACAGAGAGAAAGCAGAAATGTAGGGAATTCTTATCACCATTCAAAATTATAAAATGTTATGCTGGGGTTTTGCCTTTCAAATATGTACAGAATATTCTAAGTCTTCCAAAAAGTCATCTAAAATAACCCCTTGTTCACTTTTTTTTTTTTTTTTTGGTACTAGGGATTAAACCCAGGGCCACTTAACCACTGATCTACATCCCCAGCCTCCTTTTTAAATTTTTTTTAGATGTCAATGGAACTTTATTTTATTTAATTTATATGTGGTGCTGGGAATTGAACCCAGTGCCTCACACATGCTCTAAACTTAGCTATTACCTGAACCCACCCCAGCCCTTTTTATATTTAATTTTGAAACAAGGGCTCACTAAGTTGCTTAAGGTCTCACTAAGTTGCTGGCTTTGAACTCTCAATCCTCCTGCCTCAGCCTCCCCAGCCACTAGGATTACAGGTGTACACCACAGCTCCCAGCCTTTGTTCACTTTTGATAAAACAGGGAACTAGCACCATGTCTTTGGTATGGGCTCTCATTCCATTAATTGATAAGCTCATCAGCTCTATAGAAGCTGGAAAATCTGTGATCTCTCTTCTTCTGTCTCCCTTTTCTGACCTTGACTTGGTCCTATGTTGTGGCTCAAATCCAATGGAATTATATTTTTCCCACTTTTATTTTTTTTAATTTTTATTTTTTAAAATTTGTTCCTTTTAGTTATACATGACAGGTTTTAACAGAGACCCCAGGCTATGGCTGGCTCACTCCTATTCTGCCTGTTTTGTTGCTTTAAAATATGGTATTTAGCAAGGATGGACAACCTACTTTATCTGTCAAAGCCTAAGTAAAAAGAACTTTCTTTTTCTTGGCTGCCACCTTTCAACTCCAAGTTCAGCTTGTTGAGGCTTGAACAGCTGAGATGAAACAGTAATTTGTGTGCCTATTTTATTTCTAAACTCCAGTCTTCCTGGGTCTTGAAGTCCTAGAATGATTCATGCCTTAGGAGTAGGTATCTAGATGTTGGGAAACTTTATTTTTGGACTATGAAAGCGAATAAAGTGATCAAAATCTTTTGCATACCTGCTCTTATTGCACAGATTCTCATGCTTGCCTCCCAGGAATAGTTTCTATAGGGAAGGCCAGGTCCATATTTTAATTGCATCTACTTTTTGGCATATTCCTTGGACCTACCAGGTCCCACTCATTTATCACTTCTCTTCTGATACCTTTAGTCATGAACTTTCTTCCCTGTAGCCAATCACCAAGTACTTTCAAGTAGTTTTCTGTGATATTCCCTGTTACCGAGACCCTTTTCTGTCCTCATATCATTGTCCCAGTCAGGCCTGCCTTATTTCACCACTGACCCCTGGAGACTGGAAAAATCCCTTGACTTCTAGGGACCTACAATATTTTTTTTTTCTTTTCTGTCTTTATTTTCTTATGGCGCTGTAGTCTCCAACATGATTTTTTCCTTTATTTCACTTTCTGTATTTTCTTTTGTTGATCCCCAAACAACTTCTTTGTGAAATTTTTTCCTCTGACCCAAAAAGACTAGTTGCCTTTCCTTTTTCAGGTACCACATTTTCTTGACTTCCACTTATGCCATGCCACCTTCTCTGGGGATTGGGCCCTGCTTTCCCCACAAACCCTTATTCCTTTTCTTCCTATCTAATCACTCTTACCTTCCACATAATTTTAAGATTTTTTTTAGTAGTAGATGGACACAATACCTTTATTTTTTTTTTAATTTTTATCTGGTGCTGAAGATGGAACCCAGGGCCTCATGCATGCTAGACGAGTGCTCTACCACTGAACTACAACTCTAGACTTCTTTCACATAACTTCAGAATTTCTCTTATAGGTGATTTTTTTCTCCTCTATGCAATTAGTGATTCTCCCTTTAATGGAAAGTAGCACAAAATAGACTTGGAGAAAAACAGTCACAAAGACCAAGTAGCATTTATCGAGTAACTTACTGAGTGCCAGTATTTGGCTAAGTGTCTCACAACCTCTAATAAAGAGCACCATGCTTGGTATGTGCTCCATTCTATATGAAAAAAAATCCATAATCTATAATTGCTTTTGGCTAGCAATGATGAACAGCAGCAGTTTTTACTTTTTTTCAAGGCAAAAGCACCAGAAGTTTGGAAAGGAATTGCAAGTTGTGTTGTAATGCAACTGATCTCTTTCTTCCTGAGAAAGTTGGTTTCTCGCCAGTGTTCAATTCAGTCCCACGCAATCTGGGTGTATTTATAGAGGGCCCAATGAGGAAGAGAACATGATAAACTTTCCTCCCCTGCACTGCAGACAATGGCAAACAATCACCAGGTGAATGATATGTAGCATAAAGCTGTTGGGAAGCCAAATAACACCTAGGTATGTGACAGCCAGACCTCTACAAGGTTGAAAGGCCCCCTGCCCTTCAAGACAACTGTGTTGGATTGGGGGATTCAGAAGTGTTATTCTGGATGACAGCAAACCCTCAGAGGTTTCGGGGGCCCTCTGTGTGGGGGTCATCTAGGCAACAACCTACTCTAAAGCTATCTCTGGGTTCTTATGAACACAAAGATGTTAATAATAAAATAAGTTTGTATAATTTAATCATTTAAAATATTTTGAGGATCATAAATGTAAATCATTTCTTTTTATTACCACTTTTATTTCTTACCACTCCCTGGTGAAGTAGCTATCATTAATATTCCTTCATACAGATGAGAAAACTGATACTCAGAACCTAAGTGACTAAAGGCTAAACCTGGGTTTTAACCTGCATGGTTTCACTGTAAATTCTGTGATCTTTCTTTTTCTTTGTTAAGGGAATAACCCAATATGACAGTGCCATTGTGTAGGTAACTTGAAGTAGCCTGGAAATAGCAACTCTAAATCTAAGCAAACTATCCCAAAGAAAGAATATGAGAATCCAAAAAGATATCTGTATAAGGATAATTCAGTGACATTGTTTGCGAAGAGCAAAAAATGGAAAGTAATCCAATTACCCATCAATTTGAGATTTTTTAGGTGAATTATGTTACTTCTATACAATGGAATCTGTAGACATCAGAAAAGTATTTTAGAAAACACTTTTGGGTATTGAAAGATGTATTACTAAATGCAAAAACAGACTATGAGATATTGAAGTTCAATTCAATTTTTACAAAAATTAGTATGTGTGTATATTTGTAGGTATGGGAAAAAAGTCTATAAGTATGTGTATCAAAACATTAGCAGTGTTATGATAATTTTTATTTTCTATTTTATGCTTCCCTATACTCTGCCCAGATATTTTTAAAAATTATTTTTAAATCAGAAAAAAATTAAGTCTATTTCCATTTAAAACAAACAAAAATTTTAAATAGATGAGGACAGATATAGGATTGAAACCACCCTGGACTAAACTAAAACTCTTTGAACTCCCCTGTGTCGCTACTGAGCTGTTCCCATCTCTGGTGGCTGTCTTGATAGTAACCTAGCCCCTGAGAGGAAGCATCATGAGTATCATCTGGCCTGATGACTTGGTGGTCTCCTGAGCAGTGCCTACTGATTGTGTTTCAAGCTTCCTAGACCAGGAGTTAACACTTTAAGGGCAACACCAGGGACCTTTTAGAGACATAACCCTGGGGCTATCCCCTTGGTCTACACTCCCCAGTACTACTTGCTAACAGGCACACTGAGAGACATAGGCAGAACTAGAGGGGGCCCCCAAAGCATCTCAGCTTTCCAAAATAACCTGAGAAATCCATCATTCACAAATTGGCCCACACATTTTGGAATCTCTATTTTTTTGCCTGTCCCACCTCTTAGGGAAATAAATCCCTTAAGTTTAGAATTTGATATGCAAAGTAAGGCCTTCCTTCTTCCAACCTAAAATCATTCCTTTCAAGTTGAAGGGGGTAGGCCCCTAACTCCAGTGTTGTAGGACCTGAGTTTATAGTAAATGTACCCATTACAATTGTGTGCACTTCTCTTATGCTCCTCTTGAACCTTCATCTCTTCAGACTCAGAGATGACAATTTAGTCTATCCATGTATGGCTTCTCCTTGTTTCTTATCCTTCATTAGTTTGCTTCCGTTTCTCTGGACATTTTCTTGTTCTACTCTGTCTTCTTGGGTGTACCACTAGTAGGATGTAACCCCAAATATTCTAGGAATAAGGTCCAATAACATATAGTACATAGCTCTAAAATCAGTAAGATAGCTTGAAATTAACCTCTTAGTGAATTGCTAGATTCAGACCCTTAGAAGTTCAACTTTTAGTGTGAAAACATAGTAATCAAAGATCTGTTCAAGTTGGTCTGTTTTTTCTTAGAGATGTGTATGTGGTCTCCACTTATCTGCTATACTAGAATCCAACTAAACCCAAACTAAGTACAATTTTGGGGAAAACACTCAAGTCAATGAAATAAATGTTGATCCCACTGTAACATGAAGGCTCTATGGGTAAAGACAGCATTGATCTCTTGAAGGCGGAAGATAAGGCAATCTGACAGCTTTGCAACGTCAGAGACTTCTAGTTATTCCTTTACACATATGTAAAACCTTTAGACCTTCTTGAAAAAATAACCTTTATATCAAAAAATAGCTTTGATGTTTGAAAATCAAAGCAGACCAGCTGTATCTCAGCACATAAAGGACTTTTCCAAAACTGCTAGAAAGCTAATAAGGATTTCAAAGGGCAGTGATAACTTGCTCTAATGCCCACAGTACAGGGAGCACCAAGGGTGGGACAAGCTGTTTACTGCAACTAGTACATGAACCAGCGAGCTTGCCAAGCCTTCCTCTGAACTTCCCCCTCTCCTTTCTCTTGGCATCTTTTTCTTCCCTCTTTTATCATCTCCTGGTCTCTTTCTTTCTAAACCCTACCTTTGTTTTTTTTTTCTTTTTCCAATCTCTCCATCTCCCCCATCCTGTCTTTTCTTTTAACCACCTCATTGCCCACATGTGACATAGCATAGACCTGGAGTGATTTTCATTATTTATTATGTCTATTGAATGGACATTTACTCTCTCCATTCTGTTTTCTATTTCTTCCACAAAAAAACAAACAAACAAAAACTAAACTAAATCAAGTAGCTTCTTATTTGTGTGTGGCCCCAATTGATTTTTTCCCCTGTGGGTCAGTGGCCCTTGATAGAAGAAAGGTCCCCACCCTTGCACTAAGGGGTCTCGCCAATTTAATTCTTCTTCAGAAAAGGAGATGAATAACAGTATGGACAATTAGTTACTGTGGGTGGGAGAAAGAATTTGGCTGGAGGCAATTTTCTTTGGAAAGAGATAGGACAGCACAAGAGGTTGAAATAGTTCTACTTGTGAAAAATAGAGGGTGTAAAATAACTTGGTGGAAAGTTCAGCTGAGAACGGGAACATCTGGGGCTTATTCATGGTTTTTCAGAAGTTTTTGAAGCTTTTTTATTAGCTGGGTTGACCTCAGATTGAGGAGGAGATTTTTCAAATGTTAAACAGTTTTTTTCTTTTGCATTCCTAAAGTCATATTGTGTTCAGCTTGTTAATATCTGCACAGGGGGCCTTCAGCAGAGGCTGCCAGAGCAGCATGCTTTTGGGACATAGTTCCCGATAGCTGGTATTTCCCTTTCTTGTTGAGGATTTGCATGTGTCCCTTTCATCCATGCATACAGCAGATTCCTCCACAAATAATTGCATTTGACATCACAGTTGTTAGAGAAAATGCAGGGGAGGGAGAAAAATCCCCATTTCCCCCACACTGAGACAGCTGGAGGGAGGAAGCAGGTTAGACAGGGAAATACATAAACATACCTGGAATGTAGCAGCAGGTTATTCTTTGTTAGTCATGATAATAACTTGCATGTTGGAATATCACTGCTACAGATTCCAAGCTGTCTAGGATTCAAAAAGAAAATACACACACACACACACACACACACACACACACCATGCAAATCGACACCTAGTATACTACAGATTTATTGTGTTTGACACTGGAAACACTGGCAAAGAAGTTTAGTTAATATCAGTGGAGTGTGTTCCAAACGTGCTTTCCCCCAATTCTTTCTTTCTTTTTTCTTTTTTTTATTTTTTCAGTGTGCAGCGCCTTGCGCATGCTAGGCAGTCTGCCACTGATCCCCAGCTCCTTCCCCCATTTTTCCTAAGGAAAGATTTTAGGTGATTTATTTGAAGTTTCAGGTGGCAAAGGCAAGACCATCCTAAAGTGGACCCCCAAATCTGGCTTATGAGAGTCAGGCCAGGGGGGTTGGGGTATCAAATTACAGTGCAGCAAAAATACTATTACTGGGATCCTCAGAAAGACTTTCCAAAAGGAGTCTTTGTCCAGGCCATGACCGTGTTGAGAAAGACAAAAAATAATCTATCCACTAGCACTATGACCAGAAATAACTTTTTCTTTGGGTACTAGGGATCAAACCCAGGGCCTCCCACATGCTAAACACATTCTCTACCACTGAATTACACCCCCAGTCCCCAGAAATAACTTTGTATGTTAAAAATTAACCAGTACTGCTTAAACAGAAGCCCTCATTCTTAATGGTCTGCAGAATGTTCAGTGGCTAAAACTCTTAGAGGTAAGTCAGTGATTTAGGGTTTTTCCCCCCTATTAACTTTCAGGCCTACAAAGGTTTTGTGCGAGCGAAGGAATTTAACCAATTTCCAAAAATTTGACATTTAAAAATTTGGGGAGTTATTCTGACGCAGATGTTCTGTGTTCTGTATTGAGTTTGTGGTCTATGCCAGACTCCTTGATTAACAGCTAGAAGATACAGGGACAGTTCAATAAATCAACACAGTGCTTGAGCTCTGTTTCTAAATGTTTATTGTTTATTTGGCCACTGATTGCCAGGCACTCAGCTAGGCCCTGGGAATCTGGAGAGCACAAAGCTGAATCAGACACACTCCTGCCCTCAAAGAGCTCTTGGCTTCATGGAGGAGACAGACTCAGACACAAATAATCACAATTCAAGGCAGAATGTGATTGATATTTTAAGATAGGTCCAAGCACAGTGTTGTGGGTGCACAGATGAAATGATTAAATTCAGCTGTAGGAGTTGGGGAAGACTTTGTGGAAAAAAGGATGTATGAGATGGTTTCTGGAAGATAAATAGAACATCAACAAAGAAGATCAAGTAAGAGCTCAGCAGGGACAAAACACAAAGGTGTGAAACCATATGGTTTATTTGGAGATAGACTGTCAATTAGTGAAGTTGTATGGGGAGAATTATGGGAGTTGAAGTTGGGAAAGTCAAGTGGAAGTACATTGTGGGCAATTATGCATTTGAGTTAGGAGCCTGAGGGGAGGTCTAAAATTTTATATTTTGAAAAATATCATTCCTTCTGAGTCAGGTCCATTGTGAGGACAGTATTAGCACCCAGCAACTGCTCTTTGGGGGTCCACAACTCTATTACTGGCAAGGTGTTCATATATGTTGGAAAACAGAATTACCTAAATATTTTATGAAGTGCTTTACATAGGTACCAGCCAATGAGTGGATAAAGGAAAACATTATTATATTAAAAGATAATGAATTGGTGATTTTTCATTTTTAAGGGCACCATGGAGTCTTGGTATGCCCCCTTTTAAATGTTGTACCCTTCCTATAGAAATGTGGCCACAAACCACAAACAGACTTCATTGATCAACACCAGTAGCAGGGAAGGAAGGGGACAGAGGAGATAAGGTTGGCAGACAAAGAAACAAGCAATTCATTTTTTAGTCTGCAAATTGAGAAAATTAACTGATCATAAATTCCAGGTAATCTGTTTTTCTCCCATTTTTTCATAAATAAGAACCCATTCACAGTTCATAAGTAACACTTCATAGTACAGAGTGGAATAAGCAGGCAGGTCAAATTCTTTCTTTGCTTTTGTAAGGTGTGAGAAAGGGAAGTTTTTCTGACCTACACATAGACTCCCAAGGGGGCAAAAACCCTTTTTGTCATGTATGAACACATAGGTACTTGACACTTCCTATTGCATTGAAAAAGAGGTTCAGTTAAAATATTTATTAATAACAGGGTATTTACATGTCATTATTTTTCTTCTCAGAATTTCATAGACTTTAAACATAAACTTTGGGTGAATCAGTGTTGCCCCCCAATAGAGTTACCTTCTGGACAATGTTACGTAAGTCCCCACAGATGGTTGGATAGTCAGAGGGGAAGCCCCGAGGAGCATGTAGTTTACTATGAGGGACTTCCTGGCTCTCCCTTTGAATCGGGTTGACTAGGCATCTGCTGCCTTTAAAGCACCATTCTTCCCAGTTTGTTTCCATCACCCTATACTAGAAGGACCAGTGCACCTGTCCAGTACTGGAAAGGAAGTAAGTGAGAACAAAATAAGGACAATTGGCTTGTTCCAATCTGTGGGACTGGAGAACAATTGCTGTTCCCACTGTGTTAAGACAGGGGAGGCGGCCTCATGGGTAGTGTTAAACTGTGGCTTGTGACCTTATCCACTCCAACCATCATCCCTTTAAATCACCCCAAATAATTCCAAGTTCATAGAAAAAAGTTATCCAGAGAGCCTACCTTCTGAATAGTGGGGGGAGATGTGCTAGTGAAGCCATGTGAGTCACCCTCCCCCACCACAAAACTAAATCGATGAAACAGCAAAGGGTCAGGGTTCCAGGGGATTTGATTTTGAATAAGATGTGATGCCAAGATTGCAATGACTTTTGGGTATTAAAGATCCTATGGCACTTCTTTAAAAGAGTGTTCACCCTGACCTCCTTGGCCAAAGTTCACATCTGGTAATTGCATCTGTTGACATTGGCTTCCCTTGTCCTTTCAGCTGCATACAATATTGCCTGTCTTGCATCCTGTCTTCAACTGTTGTATAGTATTGCCATGTGCTATTAAACAGCAATTGCATTTCACCCAGCAGGGAATGCATGTGGAAACCCTTTGGGAGAAGTGTGCTATAGAAATGTTAGATCAACAGCAATTTTTTTCTTTTGTGAGCCAGGAAGTGTAAGTGTAAGGAACAGATCCAAACTATTCAGAATAATTGTTAATGCATACAGCAGAGTAAGTAATGGCCATATGTAGGGCCAGGTATGCCAAGGGTCAACAAGACCCATTAGAGATAGGCAAATGAAAACAGAATGTTTCTTAAAAGTAATTTTGGAGGGTGACCTGTAAGTTTAGAATAACATATAAGTTATTTTGTAGTTGGCTAGGAGGTAGATAACTTTTGTTTGTATGGGATTTTGCAGTTTACAGACAAACTCAATTCCCACAACCCTTTGAGGTAGGTATAACTGTTATCCTAATTGTATGGCATAAGAAACTAGGAATTAGTGAGATTCAGTGATCTGCCTATGGTCTCACTTCTAGTAAGTGCAAGAAACATAAAAGATATAAGAAACCAAGTCTTCTGACTTCAAATTCTTTACTCTTTGTAGCACACCATAACTGGATGCGTGTGTTGGTTGGGGTTTAACAAATGGAGCTCCAATGTGTCTGGTATAGCATCTTAAGGTATATTTTAAAAATTGAAAGAGTAGAATTCTTGGGGACTCCAGAAAGCCCAGGCTTTTTGGATACCTGAAGTTTAAGGACCAAAATTTCAAAATATTAACTGTTTTTAAAAAATGAAAAACTTCCTGCAACAGACTTCCTACCTTATTTTTTTACTGAGCTCCATCCTCAGCCCTTTTTCTTTTTTATTTGACACACATTCTCCCCATGTTGCTGACACTGACCTCAAACTTACAATCCTCCTTCATCAGCCTCCTGAATTGCTGGAATTACAAGCATGCACCACCACTCCCTGCAAGACTTCCTACTTTATCATATGATTGCATTGTACCATTGGTGCTTTAAGTTGCCACTCATTTTTGCTACTTCTGGCTTTGGCTGTGTCCTAGAGACCTTTTGGCCTCTTGGCATAACTTAAGTGCTTTAACTGGTCCATTTTCACTGTCTTGTGACTTCTATGTTGTTGGATAAAGTATTTTGGACCAGTAAAAGGGTAAGTACATATTGGAAATGTTGGAAATGACTAATTCTGCACAAGGAGTGGTTCATTCATCTGGTATATGTCTGCTCCAAAACAAATACATTGATATTAACTATTGGCTGTGGGACCCATGAGTGTGGAATTTGGTGAGAGAAAAGAGCTCAGAAATACTATAGAAAAAAAGAAGTTCAAACATATTTCCTAGGGAAAAGGCAAAATAATACAAATAGTGAGAAAAGTGAGAGATGTGAAGATGGAAAAGAGCTTTCAGAAGAGCAGTAATTGAGCTTTAAGAAGTATCAACTTGAACTTCATGTAGTTAATGTGTCTCCAGGCTAATGACATAATTACAGGTGGTTGAATGCTAAGGTCGGGAAGGAGTCTGTTAAGACACTGCTGACTGAGAGATAGCTAGCTTCCTATTGGGTTTTGATTCCAAAGGCAGGTATTTTAATCCAAGCTTGAGTTCTTCAGTTGTCACATTGACTAGCATAATCTCTCCCTTTTGGCAAAGATATTTTTAATTACTTTATTGAGGTATAATTTACATTTTATAAATTTCACCCATTATAAATGTACCATCCAAAGAGTATTACTAACTTTATGCAGTTATGCAACTATTACCCCAGTCTCATTTGGAACATTTCCATCATCCCAACAAGTTCCCCCATGCCTGTTTTCAGTCATTCTCTGTTCCTACCTCAGTCGTACACAACCACTAATTTACTTTATGTCCCTGTAACTTTGCCTTTTCTGAATCTTTCATATAAATGGAATTATACAAGATATGGTCTTTTTGTGTGGTTCTTTCACTTAGCATCATGGTTTTGAGGTTGATGTACGCTGTAGCATATATCTGTACTTTATTATTTTTGATTGCTAAATAATATTCCATTATATGGATATACCACCTTGTGATTATCCATATTCACCAATTGACAGACGTTTAAATTGTTTCCTAATTTGGACTGGTATTAATACTGTTGCTAAAAACATTGATATACAAGTCTTGGTGGTACAGATACATTTTTTCATTTCTTTTGGATAGGTACCCTAGAGTATCATAATGACTAGGTCATATGATAAATATGCATTTCACGTATTGAGAAACTGCTACAATATTTTCCAAAATGGTTGTACCATTTTTCCTTTCCACCAGAAATGTATAGAATTCTGTTTTATCCACATTCAGTTCTGCACTTGGTGTTAAGGCCCATTGATTATAGTGGTCCATTGATCTAGTGTAGAAACCCACTAGAAACTACAGAATCTCACTGTGGTTTTAATTTGCATGTCCCTCATGAATAATGGTGTCAAATAGCTATCTCTTCATGTTCCGTTGTCCACTTATGTATTTTTTAATGAATGTCCATTCAAGTAATTCTTATGGACATTTTATAGTTAAAATAGGGGAGAGAGAACTGGAAAGAATATGACTATGTGAGGAGATTTTTCCCGTTACTTCTATTATGTATTTATTAATCAGTCTCTGTTTCTTTCTGTAGTTGTTTTGGGGGATTTTGTTTGTTTTGTTTTGAACAAGTAAAGGACTAAATTGGTCCTTAGTAACTCACTGAGCTACAGAGAATCTCCAAGGACACTGGTAATCTTCTGAGTGGAGTAACAACGAGAGCTTATCTGCTCCAGAACAGCTTAGCTGCTCCTCAAGCTTCTTTGAGTAAGATGTTACAAAGTGCTTCAAGCATGTTCCTCACCAAATACTCATAGTTGCTCAATGGGGTATATATAGTCTTTTATTTCGTGCTTTTTACATGAGACTCTGATTGATTAAATAACCTGTACAATGGTGATCAGTTGGCAAATGAATAGAACTGAGTCATTTTTTTAGGATGCTGGGTATTGAACTCATGACCCTGTGCATACTAAGTAGGCGCTCTACTGCTGAGCTATACCTCCACCTCCATAGTGATAAGCTCTGACCCCAAGTCTCCAAATTCCCTCTTCTTTCCTCTATAGCAGGCAGCCACACTTTGAGGTCCATTTTTTGTTGTTCTTGTTGTTGTTTTGTTTTATTCTTGCAGTACTGAGGATTGAACCCAGGGGTGCTCTACCACTGAGCTACATCCCCAGCAGTTCTTATTTTTCTTTTGAGATAGGGTCTGGCTAAGTTGCTGAGACTGGTCTTAAACTTGGGATTCTCCCACCTCAGCCTCCCAAGTAACTGGGATTACAGGCATGCACCACTATCCACCAGTCAAGGTCCACTTTTAAGGTGTCATACATCTGAAAAAAGCTCAGCCCCCACAACTTCAGGATATCACATGTGAAAATGGCTGCAGGGCAAACCTTCAGGAAGTATTTCCTCCCAAACCTGATTCAAATGGCTTTGCTCATTTTTTCTTGGCCCAGATGTCTGGGTTTCTGTGTTATGGACAACCTGATTGTAATCTGGAAACAATGAGGACTCAGAACATCTGTTGAGAGAAGGAAATCTAAAAGATGACATGGCATATACTGATTGGAGATTATTTTAGGAACAGAGCTGTTTACATAAAACCAACCAAACAATGTTTAATTAACAAAATGCTAAATCTTAGGTCAAAATATAATAAAAAAATGAAGTGAGAATACTAATGTATTCATGATTGGAAAAATGATTTTTAAATGTATTACATTCAGTGGCCCCTATGGTTTTAATAACATCTTATTGGAGTGGGTGGGTACATGAGTAACAGTTGTGTATCATTTAGGGGTACATTTTAGACATTTTTCTGTTTAGCCTCATAACTCATTGGAAATGTGAGAGAATTTCAGTATTTAATATCCATATGAAAACTCCTAGACTGCCCTACGTAGTCAGATATTGCATATGCACATCACGAATGCTCTACACATGCACACCACACAACCCTTTGATAGATGGTATGCTTCAGTTGGGTTGGTAAATATGATTAGTATTACTGGTACATACAAGGGAAATATAAAACATAATACATTCCCCTAAAAGCTTGTAAGTATAGAACAGCACAGATTTACACAGAAATGAAATGAATATAAAAAACTGAATATAAAGCAGGAACTAAGCAACTACTAAATAAGGCACAAAAACAGTAAGTATTGTGAGAAGAAAAGAGATCATTTGAAATTGAGTATGTGGCCAAAGTAATTAGAAAATATTGAGCAGTCTATCCATCAATCAGTCCATTCATTGAATCAACTGTTCATCCATTGCACCATCATGTGTCTTAAACTTTGTGTGTGTGTGGTGCTGGGGACTGAACCCAGGGCCTTGTGCTTCCAAGGCAAGCACTCTACCAACTGAGCTACATCCCCAGCCCTTAAACTTTGTAAATGATATAATATATGTTCATTGCAGAAATCTGGAAATTAAAAATAAGCAAAAATAAATCAATCCACCCCTAATTCTAAGATAGTCACTCTTTAAATACATACTTACTATATATTATATTGCTTTTAAAAGGGTAAATGTTAATTGCTCACAAAATAAACAAAAACTCTGTGCTGAAAAGCATTCATTATCATACATTTGCCTTGGCAAATCCTAAAGTGTGTCCCATAGAACTTTCCTTGGTATGATTTTTTTAATTGCTCTTCCAGCAAGCATATGAAAAATAATCAACCTCATTAATCAATAAGGAAATGCAAATTAAATCACTCTGAGGTATTACCGCACACCCATTAGGATGTCTACTATTTTAAAAAACTCAGAACCAAACAAGAGTTGAAGAAGATATGGAAAAATTAGAACCCTTATGCAGTATTGGTGGTAATGTAAAATGATGCAGCTACTGTGAAAAGTGATCTAGCATTTCCTCAAAACATTAAAAATAGGGCCAGGTTGAATTTCAGTGTTAAAGCCCTTGACCAATATGCACAAAGCCCTGGGTTCAATCCCTAACACTGCAGAATAAAAATAAAACTCACATATGATCCAGGAATCCCACTCTGGTTATATATCCAAAAGAATTGAAAGCAAGGTCTTGAAGAGGTGTTTGTGTGCCCATGTTCATCAGAGCATTATTCATAATAGCTAAAAAGATAGAAGCAAACCACATGTCCATCAACAAATGGATAAGCAAAATGTGGTGTACACATAAAATGGGATATTATACATCTTTTAAAATCCTTTCACATGCTCTGAAATGAATGAACCTTGAAAACATTATACTAATTAAATAAGTCCATTATACAAGAACACTCTATGTCTCCACTTACATAAGACATCTAGAATACTCAGAAACAGAAAGTGAGATGGTAATTGCCAGGGACTGTGGGGAGGAGGAAATAGAGAATTGTTTAATGGGTATAGGGTTTTAGTTTTGCAAGATGAAAAAGTTCCAGAGTTTGCTTGCACAACAATGTCAGTATGATTAACTCTCCTGAACTCTACACTTAAAAATGGTTAAGGTGGTGAATTTTATGTGATGCATGTTTTACTACATTTAAAAAATGCGTTCCATATGCTCAAATAAGTAGAGTGGACAAAACAAAATTAATTTAGGTTGTTTATAGCAAGATTTCTCAGAGCCTTAATAAGCTAATGTGCACTGTGACTACCCAAGAATAAATATAGTGTAATGTGTTTTCCCAACTCTTTCCCAAAGAGATCTTATGGATCTCTTTTTCCAATATATAATGGGACTAGTGGAATGTATCTAAGGAATACACTTTAGTAAATATTATTATCAGGTATTACTAATATAAGGTCTTACCTCTTTGACACTTGGTTTCAAGGAGATACTTGGGATGACCACTGTTTATCTCTAAAGATAGAATGTCAAGCCTTGCAAGTGACTAAGAAGACACTTGGGGCATAGGGCCCCAGATCTCTGCTTATTAACAGCCAACTCTTCTGCCTGTTTGCAAGGTCAATCCACCATTTTGGCAATTGAGAGAGGTGGCCATCAAATTTAGAAGTTCTTCACTATCTGATTATAGAGTTTCAGGATTTCATTAAGACATCCAGTCATTCCAGTACACATAGCCCACATTTCCAAGCAAGAACTTTAATGCTGTACTGGAAAATTCAGACAGACAAAATTCAGGTCAAAGGAAAGATAATTCTCCGGGTTGAATGTCTTCATGTGTAATTCAAAACGAGAGTTTGCTAGTAGGTTTATATGTAGTGTCATTGAGTTAAAGGAGGATGTCATGGTTAAAAGCCAAGAATTTCCTCTAGGAGCAGGTGAAAAAACAGCTGACATTTCCGATTGTTTTTCTAAGTGTTTAAAATGACTTTTCCAGACCTGAGGCCTGTAAGCGTTTTATTAACTTTGATTAGCAATTATTCCTTACTGTGTTGAACCTAAAATTAGGATCAGATTCCTTTACATTACCTCTCCCCCCAAAAAAAAGCCTCAAATAGCTTTTTCGCAACAAAAATTATTCCAAAATAATTTCCCTTTTCCTCTTAGTTATCACAAAGTTTATTAACTGTCAGAGCTGGGGAAAACTTAGAGCTCTAAGGGGAAACCAAGGCTCAGAGAAGCAAAGACATTTCCCCCAAGACCTAAAGATTGGCAAGAACCGAGAACACCTGAGTTTTTGTCTACTGCTCTTTGTAACACACTGTGCTACCTCATTAGAAGATAATCCATAGGGGCCCAATATATCTCTGACTCCAGGTCAAATTAGTTTGTAATTTATTGGACAAGCAAATAGAGGGGTTTTATTTGAATGCCAGAATGTGATTTCTCATAGGTAATATAATTTGTAGGTTGAACATGAAATTTAAAAACCTGAAATAAATCAGTGATTGCAGCATGTAAGAATGTGCCTTCCTGTAATGTACCACTTTGTTTTATGTGTAAACATATAGCAATTAGGTCAAATGTATCCACTGGAATTACTTGGTAGCTTTGATTTGTGGGGATGCCCATAGCAAATTCTGAAGGGAATTTTTATCATGAATTGTCTGGCTCCATAGGTATTCTGTGTGATATACCCTATTTGTACATGATACGCAGACTATGGGACTAAATTAAAACTAGGAAATAGTTGACTTGATGTGAAAAGTTGGCAAGAGTGTAATAGAGATAAAATGTATGCTGTTTAAAAGAAAAGAGGACCCAGGTAATGTTCATATCCACTTGCTAATTAACATATTAGGCTGTATGTATGTAAGGCCACACACCATTAACCAACTTGAAACCCATCAACAATCAATCAATTTTGATGACAGTTCAGAAGTCAACCAGTTTTTATATTTGATGGTTCTTTTAGAGGTGCTTAGCACATGGGCATAGTTAAATTGGGTCATGCTGTTTTTGATAGTTAATTGGGAGAAGCCATCATTGGTTCATTAGTTTATGAATGCAAATATTGAGATAGGTTGAATCTAATTATTTTAGGATAGTTAAACAACAGCCTCCAAATGGGAAGATATAAACAACAACAGCAACAAAAGTAAGGGTGAATTTATTAAGGATTGTCAAAAGACATAAACCATTGACATGAAAATGTCAAGTTGGTTAAGCAATATTTTCCCTTTGTCCTAGATGCCAGGATCCTCATGTGATCTACTGCTTGTCAAAGAGTACTGCAAACAGGAAACTTTGGGAGATAGCTCTTTGTAAAGGGAACTAATGAATTGGTAAAAGTGTTACTTGTAGTAAATATTTCACTCCTATCACCATTGCTCACAGAGACCAGAGAGGGATTCCAGGTTCCCCATACAGAGGTTGCCCACAGAAACACTTATTTTGTGTTTGTGAGATGGGTTTAGAGTTTTAATTTTTCTGGTTTTGTAACAATAAACCCCCAGACATATATGTTGGCCTAAGATACTTGTGGAATGAAAAGATATAAACCTTTGAATAACCTAACAAGGTTTAGAGGTGGTTATTTGTTGAATTTGCAACTTATCAGGCAGAAAGCCAAACATGTTAGTCTAGAGAAAGAGTGCAATTGTGTTCCAAAAGTACTGGTTGATAATATTTTTTAAGATGAAGCTGAAAATATGATGGAAATTTCGGAAATGTAACAACCTCATATGCCAAGTTTCTAAATTCATATCCAGAGAGTCATTCATATAGTCTTCATTATTATTAACAGTAGCAGTGAATTTAATTCTTCCCCAAACCAAAACTGTCCAATATTTGATTCATGCTTTAGGAATCGTTTTGATTTTCTACCCTCCAAAATTAATAAGAACTATTAACTTAATTCTTTTTCCATTCTTCCACATTGGTTGGTTTCCTTTTTTTACTTTTTTCCCTTGTTATTAAGATAAAATTATCTCATCTAACACTTGCCTAGAATGTATGCAGCCCTGGGTTTAATCCCCAATACCACAGAAATAAGTACATAGAGATAAATAAAGTCTTTGTCTAGTAAGGCCAATCAATGTCTGTCCTACTTCCAGTACAGTTTCTATTGACTACTTCCCCCCTATATATGGCTCATATTTTCTCTTGATTCCTTTTTAAATATCTCCATTTGTCTGTGAGGAAATAAAATGGATGATTATGAAATGGTTTTATATTTGTAGGGCCATTGTATTTAAAAAAACACTCTTATATTTTATACTTTCCAAACTACTTATTTAGGTTTATTACATTTGATTCTAAAGACAGCCCAGTGCTTTTGGCAGGGCAAAAATTGTTTTCATTACTGTTTTACTGATGAGAAAACTGAAGCTCCTATGCCAAGGGTTCTTTCCATGATACCATATGTTTCATGTGTCTCCCTGTCTTTTACACTTAGCCTGCTGCCATTCATAATTCCCCTATGTTGTTTTATGTACAATCTCAGTTTAGTCTCTTTGATTCTTCGTGCTTGATATTGTTCCAGATAGTTACTAAGATAGTTATAAAATTTTCTAAAAGCACTTGGAACATTTTTTATTAAATTCTTTGGTAAAGCAAACTAAGTAGAAGAACAGCCACATTCACCAAAGCCATAAATATTTAGATTAGCTTCTGGCTCCTAAGAAAATTTTTCATATGTGAGGAATTCATTTGTAGTCAGGTGTATTTTACATGTTCCTTTACTTCAGTGTTTTTTTTTTCTTTAAACTTTCGATTTTAAAGGTTCCATAGCCTTTTCCTTATAATAGAGGAATTTGAGTTAAAGTTGAAGACAGGAGAAGTAGATAACTGCCAATAAAAGTAAGTGTATGATATCCAAAGATATCCCAACCACACCAAAGATTGCCTTCCACTAGTGTTCCTCAGTCTCTGCAATTCACATTTCCAGTCATTCCTTTAGGAGTCATTATCACCAGAAGGCCTTGGTGAGAGCACAGTTCACCAAAGTAGAGTCATATCTAAAACCATTATTAGTGACCATTATCAAGGGACTCTACCATTTATTTATCCACTGTCTATTGTGTACCCAGGCACTATGCTAAATTATTTCCTCACAATAGGTGATAATAGAAGGTAGATAATATCTCCATTCAATAAATGTGGAGACTAATGCTTGGAACTTTTAAACCATGAAGAACAAGATCCTAAGTGAATTGAAAGACAGGTCTTGGCAGGGTGGAAGAACTGAAGCATGGAAGAAGTACCCCAGTTAGGTGACTGAATTGACAGACTTCAGGTATTCTATGGGCTATTTGAGAAGACTGGGTACTCTTTGGAAGCACTGGTAGAAAATACCAACATTGTGCAGTCAAAGGTACCATTGCTCAGTTATTTCCCTCTCAGCTAGACCGAGTGATGAGAAGTGCTGTAAATCATAAGGATGTAGAGACAGATGTGAGAAATAATGGGCTTGTATAATTATTTACCATAGAGCTAGAAAGTAAAATTTTACAAAACAATGCAGTAATTGAGTATGTTTCTCTAAAAGCAAGGTAATGACTCTGAGTGTTTGACCTAAATAAAGAAGCTAATGCCTAAATGCTTAAAGTGATGAAAATGTTTTTTCAGTTGAATTAATATAAAATCAATCTTATATCTAGCTGGCATGACTAGAAATAAGAAATAGCAGTAGGGACATGCTTTGAGAAAAGGAGAAGAGCTTGGTTAGCAGCAACATTAGCGTCCTTCAAACCCCCTGTGACCCTCCAGGTTTTACAGTACATGTGACAGAAGTTGAGTTTTTCCTTTTCATTTATTAAGCCATCTGTAGAAGAGTCAGAACCTACACATGTGAAGTTGTTGGGCACTCTTATTTCTGTTTTGGGTTCTGCTGTTATCGCATAAGGTCTCTGTACTGTCAACTCACAGATGGCAATGCTAGAATTTAGTTTGAACTTGTGGAATCACTACATACAACCTCCCTGGTGATTGCACTGTATATTTCCTGCTTCTTTCCAGAAACATGAAAGCACAAGATGTCAACCATCTGAAATATAAGCTAGTCCTTAGATATAGCTGCTATTTAAAGATGTATAAATTATAACCATACCATCAAATCCAATTTTGGGGGCAGCAACATATTTGAAGTTTCAGTTTAGTTGAGAACCACCATAACTTAAGAATTTACCATTTGTATTAATAAATTTGACCAAATACTTAAATGTATAAAAGTAAGGAAAATGGGAAACAGAATGGAAATATATTCAAATGAAAGCAAGTGCAGTGATTTTAGGATGAATAAACCTTGCTCTGTTGCTTTCAACTGGAATTGCTTAAGAATAGGGAGGTAGAGATGAATAAGAGGGGAACAGAGGAGTTGCCAGTATACTTTGGCAGATTGATTATTCCACCTAATCAGGAGTGGATGAGAATGAAAACTGGAAAGTTATAGGAGTTGATATTTTGTGCAGGAACTAAGACTTCCTTCTTGCACTTAAATGGGTGTTTTGTTTTATTTTTGAAAAGAGAAACAAAATTTTTTTGAACTAGCTTTATTCCACTACATTTCCACTCCTACTTGAGAAGAATTCCTTGTGAATTCTATATTTCTTGAGGGCAGGCTCTATGTTCTATGGCTACCGCTCACCCATGTCAACCCAGAAATAGGATGCTGCTTGCCTCCAGGGGCCACGATGTTCTCTCCCCTAGCCTGTGATTTAGCCACATATGGCTAAGAACTTAGGAAGGAGAACCTCATTTCCTACTTTCTAGACCTAAACACATTTTGCTGCTCTCAAGCCCCTTTACCTCTTTTCACTTTACTGGCCCTCAACTGATACTCCTGTGCTATCTTCAAGGATTAAGAACAAATCAAACATTACTCATAGCACTGGTGGGGTTGAAAAACTACTGAATATTGTCCATGTGGGCTTGCTGTCCTTATCTGTAAAATTGGGGCACTGAACCATATGATCTCAGTTTTTTCTCTACTCCACTTCCTCTTAATTCCATTAGTAAGGTGATGAATAGAATACTGGGTACTTCTGAGTGTTCAGTACATCTGATATTATAAGAAATGTACTAAATATCATCCTCTGAAAGGTAAGTCCTCTGTTTCTCACCCATGTTCTTTCCTGTTGTATCCAGCTAGGGCATTCACTCAAGTTGATTTCTTCAAGGATGAAAATTACCATTGCTATGTCTAGAATTATGTTGAATGAGCACAATGTTCAGAATGTATGTATATTGCCTGGTGTAGGCTTAAATGTTTTGGGAAAGGGAAAGGGGTGTTTAAACAAGATGTTAATTGAATATGACCACAAGGAATCTCAGGATGGTAGAGAAGCCCATGTTAGAACTGGTCAAGACATTCCTACATACTGAGCTCAGTGAAGAGAAACATAAAAGGTAGAACTATAAATGCATGTTATCTATAACCTGTTATAAGTTGTCCTTTTTCCCTCCCACACTAACATTCTCCTATTCTACCACCACCATCATCACCAAATAATTTTTGTGGGATATGGAAAGAGTCCAGATAAGATAGCCAGCCAATCACTTCAGTCCCAGGAATAAACAAAATGTGCACACCCTATCCACCAGAGAGGGCCATCAGAGGGAAGAATTCATCATAATCTCTTCCAGCGTATACCTAGCCAAAATACTACAGGATCAAGCTCTGACCAACACTGAGTACAGATTAGCTGGACTTGGTTATATAATGTTCTTCCCAGAATGTGTGGTTAAATTCTAACAAGCTTCTTAGGAAAAACAAGGGGCCTGTCTGAGGAATGGATTTCTAGGCAGATCCAACAGGAGAAATGGTTAATGATGTCCAGAATTCAAAAATAAGAAGAAATGATAAAAGAGACCCAGATGGGAGTGAAAATGTCTATATTCATACTAGGCTCCAACTCCATTTATTTCAGAAAAGTGCCATTGATCTAAAATATGCTATCCCAAGGCACGTATATAGATAACACTAAATAAGCTAGTATTTTGTGTAGGGGATAAAGGTAAGTATGAAGGTTAGGTTAGGCAAATGCTGAGCACAAATTATTTTTTTCTTTTTCTTATTCTGTTTTTTTTTTCTTTTTTTGGTACCAGGAATTGAATTCAACCACTGAGCCACATCTCCAGCCCCTTTTTGTATTTTATTTTAATATGGGGTCTCCCTGAGTTGCTTAGGGCCTTGCTAAGTTGCTGAGGCTTTCTTTGAACTCATGATCCTCCTGTCTCAGCCTCCCAAGCTGCTGGGATTACAGGCATGCACAACTATGCAGAAATTTTTGCTACTAGAAAAAAAAAATCCATGAGTACGTGTTAGAATTAACTAAGATAAAGTTGGGAGAATTGTTGCCAATATCAATAATTAGGAGACAGAAAATGGCTGTGAATCTTGTTAAAAGACTGACAAATATGAGATTCCAGCATGGTAGTGAATTTATTCTGTGTTAATGTTGTCCTAAACAGTTACCAAAATCAGGGCTCAAATTCCTTTCCTTCTGGAGAATACCAGCAGTTCCCTTTCACATCCCTTCATGCACTACTGGACCACACTATTCAAATCACTCAAGGAAAATACCTCTACAACAAGGGAGTGCTTAATCCTTTGGTAGCAGCAGTACATAACTAGGTTTGTCAATGGTCCTCCTCAGATTCTTGTTCTCTAGTTATCTTCTGTGATCAAAGTGTCAGAAAACCCATCCATGGTAGATTCAGAAAGAGCCAGTTATTTCAGCATCTTTACTGCTGTATTTACCAAACAAAATGCTACTTTCATATGCAGCCTAGATTTTTCATACTTAAAGGAATTATCTGACCATTTAAGTTAATTTTCACTTAAGAAGTGAAGTTAAAATATATATATGTATGCATATGTATATATATATAGAGAGAGCACCATTTTTTGACTTCTATTTCAGTGTTTAAAAGTATGTGATTTAGATATGAATAGTATAATAATTTTACTCATGTTTCCTGTTTCCTATGAGATCCTGTTTCCCCCTTAAGGACTCTATAGCCCAAAACGTAGAAAGGGTTTGAAACTTTCAGACCTCCAAGGAAACTGACAACTCAGAACATAGTTTTTCATCAAGTCTCAGCTCATTTATTTGCACCAGATGCCCCAGGTCATTTATTGTTCTTTGAAACAATACGATGCAGCCTTAATTATCTGAACCCTATTTTAAAATTCATATTTTTTGAAATGGTATGCCAGAGCAGGAAAACCTGTTTCCACTGAAAACCTAGTTATATATCTTGGTCAAGACTCCATTTTAAAAGGAAGGAAGCTTTGTCAGGGAAACTAGAGGCATCAAACTAATCCTCAGTGGGCCCAAGGCCATCTGGAAGAATAGTGAACCTTCGTCCCCTAGTCATTGAGGTTGACTCTTCAAGCCCAATGCCTGATGACATGGCTGCTGTGGTTCACACACAGAGGTTATTTTTAGAAGCAAGAATTCTCATTTCCCAAAAGTATAACCACAAGATGTCTATTTGGAATGAATCACAGTTTTGCACTCGGACAATAGTAAGCACTCAGATCGTTTCTGTGTAACCCCAGTTCCCTGAGGAAATGTGTAATATGTTGGTACACTCACCCCTGGGACCCTTGCCCTCTGCCACTGGCCCTCATTTTACTGAGACAATTCCTTTGGAAACCAAGCAGTGCTGGGGTTTCACAGATGTCTTTTAAGCAGGTTTTCCTTCCAGAAAAATGTTGTATTTTATTTTTATGACTTTTCACAATGGTTTTAAACTGTTATAGGGACACAAATGTCAGCAGTCTTCAATAAAGGGGATAGCTGGGATCAGAGGCCTTCAGAGGGAAGCTGGGTTTGGTGGCCTATAAGGGTACCTTTCTGTGTTTACATGTTGCTGCTACACCTGGCCAATCAACCTGATCTGGCTAGCTTCTTGGGGCTAGGCCAATCTTGGATCCAAACTTATAACTGTGACTTTATGGGACTTTTGGCCCCTAAAATGGAGTTTTATTCAAGTCATGCTGGGAACCCAGAATTAACATATGCAGACTAACTTAGAAAAGAGAATACTTAGCTTGGGATTTGGAGGTGGCTCACTGTGTGGCCCTGGGAACTTCATTAAGCCACTTAGTGCTTTGGCTGGCCATATCCCTTTGGGTTAGTTGGTTCATTTGCTTGAAAAGACCACATCAGGGTCAAAGAGACAGAGGCTGGGAGAAATAAAAAGTTGGTGAATAATTGCTCATTAAATTTGTTAACCCATTGGTTCCTTCATTTCTTTCAGTTGCCCTTCATGTGCTGAGCACCTACTATGTGTTGGGCACTGTGCTAGTCCCAGGGCCACACCCTTTTCATGTTAGTGCTGGAATATAAAAGCCCCTTTTCTGTCCACATTCCAAACTCTAACAAACCTTACTGTGGCTACTCTTTTACAGTTTTTCAGACTAAAACTGGGCACATTGCCGCACATCTCTCCCAATTCCAGTTTCCTCATTTTTTAAAATGAGGCTAATAATGCCTACCCTCCTACCTCACAGAGGTCCTGGGTGGAGCAACTGAGAGAACAGATAAGGAAGTGCTTTTAATTATTAATATAACATTTTCTAATAGTAGTGATATAATAACCAGGACTTTATTTTTATTTTTATTTTTTTGGTACTGATGATTGATGCCAGGGATGCTTAACCACTGAGCCACATCCCCTGCTCTTTTTGTATTTTATTTAGACACAGTGTCTTGCTGAGATGCTTAGGGTCTCACTCATTTGCTGAGGCTGGCTTTGAACTTGCAACCCTCCTGCCTCAGCCTGGTGAGCTGCTGGAATTACAGGTGTGTGCCACTGTGTCTGGCTAACCAACACTTGTTAAGGGCTTATAATTTTCCCTTATAATTGTAATTATACCTACCATTGTAATTAGACCTACCAAGACTCTATAACTGAATGTTCACCTATTCCAAGAATTCAAAATTTATACTGTTAGGAGACTCATGTTTTATAGATACATAGTTTTTAACATTAATAAATATTGATGTTTGATCAATTGATACTTTGTGCCAGATACCAGTAGGCTCAGTGCTTTCCATGAAATAACATCATTTGATCCCCACAATCACATAGTATGGGGATAGGTAGAGGTGTGCTTGTAGTCATCATTTAGACAACAAACATGAAGCTCAGAGAAGTTAAAGAATAATTTGTTTATAGTAACAAGACTGGTAATTGATAGATTTTCCATTTGAATTCAAGTTTTCTGACTCTAGAGTATGAGCCTTTAACCACCATGCTCTTCAAAAAGAATAAAACTCAAAGAGTTCCAAGTTAAAGGTTGAGTCTCCCTAATCTGAAAATCCAAAATGCTCCAAAATCCAAAACTTTTTGAGAGGCCACTATAAGAACACAAGTGAAAATTTGCACATCGTGAAACTTTGTTTCATGCCCCAAATTATTTGAAATTCTTCATAAAATTACCTTCAGGATATGCATATTAAGGCATATTTGACACGTAAATGAAGTTTGTATTTAGACTTAGGTCACATCCCTAAGATGTCTCATTATGTACAAGCAAATATTCCAAAATCTGAAAAGATCCGAAACACTTCTGCTCACAAGCATTTATGAAAAGGGATACTCAACCTGTATTCTTAATATTATTGGAAAATGTCTACATTGAGGTGTGTACAACTCCTTAAAACTACAGGCAACCATTTCTATCAGCAGGAATGGAGCGTCATGCACATGGTTTAAATTCTATCCTCAGTTTGCTTCTTTCACAACCTGACTTGTTTTACTATTCAGACATTTATGTCATTGGGACACTGATTTTCGTAAGTTTTAGCAGCACATTCACAACATAAAGGAAGGTTTGGGGAAGCTGGAAGTGCTAGAGAAAGCAGGTCATATGGATAAGAGATGAACACCGAAGCAAGGACCAGGCAAGAGCACTGTGGGTGCGGGGGCCTTTCTGATACCATCTGGAAGCATGGTCTCCAGCAGAACTCTTTGCTGCTCCTTGTGACTAAACATCTGTGTGCGACCCTAGGTGCACAGACCCTTATCTTACCGGGAGCATCCCAGAAGGTTCTCTCAGATTCTTAGGAAGATTCCATGCAGTCTTTTATTCTGGTGCCTCAGTGTGTGGCCATGGGGTAGTACTTGTTTGGCCTTACAAGGCATTCAGTGGTGGCTGCTCCTCCTTCCTCCTCCTCCTCCCCTTCTTCTCCCTCAGCATCATCATAATTATCCTAAGCAGCAGTTAACATGTCTGAAAACTTATTACCTTGCCAGGCAATGTGTTAAGCACTATACATGCATTATTCTATTTATTTGTTCATTCATGCATTTAATGAATATTTATTGACCATTGCCGCACTTTGTACCAAACTCCATGCTAGACACTGGTAATCAAAACAGACCATTATCCCTTCTGTTAGTCTAGTGGAGATGCAACAGGGAAATATATAATTAATCACAAACTATGGAAACTTTTACAAAGAAAGGATCCATGGGACTATGAAAGGTGAATGATGCTATTTAATTTAATACTTCAACAACCATATGAACTTAATAATATTATTCTCCATTTTTAGAAGTGAGGAAACTGAAGCTCAGAGAGGCTAAGCAACTTGCCCAAGGTCACACAGCTAATAATTAAGCTGAGTAAGGATTTAAATCCATGCTGGTTAGATTCCAAAGCTCACACTCTTGACTGCTACACATTATTGCCTCCCCAAATGGGTGAAGTGCATACATAGCCATTAATTCTAGCCCCATACATTGGTTTCTGGCTTCATCTCAAATGCATGGAGTTGCAATTGTTTCCAATTAGTTGTGGCTGTGGTTTGGTGCATTTGTTCAAAGGATGTGCGCATGCAAAGCAGAGGTCACGTGCTAGGCCTTGTGGATGTGCACAATGTATAAATAAATAATAATGGCATTCCAAAAGGGCTGGGATTCATTGGAGTCACCACATTTGTTTTCCATTAGCTTATGCTACTCAAATACAAACAGTAAAGCATGTGTTTACATTGCTGTGGATATGGAAAGCCAGGCCCCCAAAGCATTCCTTGCAGGTTGTATAAAGCCGAGCATCCAAATAGTTTAAAATCAACTTTGTAAGCCTAGCTTAATAATAGCTTTAAAATGTAACCTGGATTCCACATATTAAAAAATGCCTAGAGAAGGCATGTGAGGAGCCAAAAGAGACAAGACTAGCTAAATCCTCAAAATATGTACCAAGCCCCATATTTTCAATATCTATTTTGTTGCTTAGCCTTTATTTTTTAAAATGCTAAAGAGCTTAAAGTCAAGAAAACTCTTAACTGTGTAATAGCAGTAATGGAATTTTTCATTCTATCCTAACCAGCTGTCTGGAACTTTTCAAAACAAACCTGTTCCTGATGAGATCGTTTGGTTACTTAAGACCCAGTCGATGGCAAGCCTGGGGAAAACAAGCAGGAGGCAGCCAATGTCATTAAGTGTCTGGTCCTGAACTCCCCTTCGCCACCCTCCCACAGGACAGGGAAAGGCTTTACCTTTAGCATTTGAGAACATGGGACTGAATTGAAAGTTATCTGAAGTCGAGGCAGTCAAGACAGTCAAAATGTGAGATGAAGCTTCCTTTCATTGATGTCTTTACCTAAGTCATGTTTTTCTTGAAGAATTCTGGGCTTGATGGTAGAAGACATTATTATTATCATGATAATTATGATTATGATCATGATTACTTTTGTAACAGAGCTTGAACCAGGGAGATTTAACCACTGAGCCACATCCACAGACATTTTTTTTTATTTTTTATTTAAAGACAGGGTCTCACTAAGTTGCTGAAGCTGGCTTTGAACTTGCGATCCTCCTGACTTGCCTCCCTAGTTGCTGGGATTATAGGTATGCACCTCCAAGCCCAGTTAGAAGACATTATTTTAGATGAGATCTTTATCACTTACTCAGTGACTTGGTTATGTCCCCGCTCTAAGCTTCAGTGCCCCAGCCACCCCTATATTTGGGAAATGGAATGGCAGTCCTCCCTGTTACACAAATTGGAGGAGAGGATGTGAGCAAGCATATGTTCATCCCTGGAACAGTGTAAAGTTGATAAGGCCCTTATCTTTGCAATCAGGATAATACAAGAGCTACATTATTTATACCATACAGAGAGATCAAGAGTTGCTGCTTTCACTGTCCTAATTTCAGCATATTTTATCCCCCTGAGAACAAGTATGTCCTTTGATCTTTGTTCTCTTGTTCAACAAGCACAAAAAGAGCTTTGGCCAAATTGCCTTGTCCTAGGCTGCATTGCCCTTTTGTTATCTTGCTTATGGTTTTAAGAAAGTAAAACTGCTATATTCTAGAAAGCCTTTTCCTCTTACACTTTGCTTCTAATTTTCTGAAGTAATTATTTCAGGCTTTTTGTTCCTTTTATCACACAGCCTTGAGTACCTGTTCCTGGCTGACTTTAAATGTTTCCCTTTCTAATCAAATAAAGCTAGTTACCTTTATACAAGGTTATTTTCATGAACTACAAAGATGAAAGGTCATGATGACCATATCTAAGTAAAAATGAAATCATCAGATTGCATTTACTTTGTTTAAAAAAAGTGGTTTGAAAAATATATAATAAGAATTCCAGCACATCTGGTGCTAAGATGACTTATGACCAAAGATGGTTTCAGAGGGCTTCTGGGAAGCAGCATAACACTGGAGCAGCCTTTTAAAAAGTGTGGTAAGTAGTTCTCTCACAGTAAGATGGGAGGGCAGGACTAGGAAAAAATGGACACCTGTGCACTCCACCCCAGACCCACTAAATCAGAAGCTCTGGGACTAGGGCCAGGAAGCCTATTATTTTATTTTGTTTTATTTTATTTATTTCTGGGTGTTGAAAATCAAACCTAGGTTCTTGCTCATGCTAGGCATATGGTCTACCACTTGGCTACAACCCGGCTCAGGGATCTTCATTTTAAAATAGCATAATAGGTGGTTCTTAGGGGAATTGTGACTCATTCCCATAATGGTGACTAAATACAATATGTATATACCCTTTGCCCTAAAATCTTACTAAGGAAATTATCCAAAATATGAAGTATGTAACTGTTCCCAATGAACACATCTTTGTTTATAAGCAAAAGATCTAGCAACAGTGTAAATATTCAGTATTTTTAACAAGGTTAAGTAATTTTTTATAAATCCCTTAACAACTAGATGCTTTATCACATTTAAAATATGCATTTATCACATTTACTCATTACAATTCTGTGAGACAGAAATTGTTTTTTTCTCATTTTACAGTTGAGGACACTGAGCTTTAGAAGAATTAAGCAGGTTGTCTGAAAACACAAGTTCAATTAAGTGGAAAACCAGGATTGTTTTATGTGTTTATTAGTGCACTAGTAATCATACATAAATCAGGATTCTAACCCAAGTCTGTCTGATTCCAAAATCCAAGTTCAACTATGTAAAAATAAGCAAGTTTTAGAATTTAGAATTTGGTTTTCCCTCTTTATTTCTCTTTCCTTCCAATTTTCTATATTATGTACAGTTTTCTGTCACTGTGATAAAACACCTGAGGTAATCAGCTTATAAGGAGGAAGGATTTATTTTGGTTCATGGTGTTAGAGATTTCTGTTCATGTTTAGTTAATCTCAACCCTTTTGGGTCCATGGTAAGGCGGAACATTGTGGTGGGGAGCAGGGAGTAAGGGGCCAGAGTCCCAGTACCACCTTCAAGGGCACATTGTCAGTACCTAAGTCCCTTTTGTGATTCCCCACCTCCTAAATATGCCACCACTTACAACAGGGCCATGTGCTTCAGACCAAGCCTTCAACACACAAGCTTTGGGGGAACATTTAAGATCTAAAGCATAACATATATTTAAATATTAGATTCTAAAGTAGACATTGATTGCATGATTGGGCAACTATGATCCTTTCAATGGCTAAAACAGAGCTGTACAGATGGTAGTGACTTCAGAAAAACACTGGGTTTTGAAGGGCCTCGTATACCCCTGCTATATGGAAAGCAATGCGTGGCACATACGTCAGGTTTAGAGAATGGCTGAAATAATCAGACTTGTGTTTTAATAAGATACTTGACATTGATAATCATTATTCTGAGCCTTGGCTTTTAAAAAGCTAACAGGATACTGTCCTTTGAAAAAGGCAAACAGTTAATCAAAACCATTAGGCCCCTTAAGTTACCTGTTTTTGTGTGCAAAGCCCTCATAATTTTCTTTTTATAAAGTGAGAGTTCAGTCTGAAAGACATTGTAAAGAGAGAGAGGGAACAAAAAGGTTAATATTGTAAATTCTAATTAGCTGATTTGATTTCTGGGCCAAATTCCAGGCTGCGCTAAATCTGCAGTCCTTACTGTCAATTCCTCCTCTCTGACCCATTACCTTTCTTTCAACACTGTGGAGCTTCAGTCTCTTCTTTAAGATTTTTTGCATTAACAATGACTTTCTAGATTTGAATTTGTTTTGTTAATGTGTGAGGGTTAGACTCATCAGCAGCTGTCTGTGTAAAATTGTTTAAAAGTATATTATAATCCTTCTTCAATGCTAGAGTTGTCTCCAAAGTGGGAGTAATTTAATACCTAAAGAAGTAACCTCACTGGCAAAGTTTGAAAGGTTTTTTTAATTGCACTTTATTTTAAACTGAGCTACCAGAGAATACTGGGGGCATTGTACACAAAGTTGGAAAATGGCCTCTCAAAGATTAGCTACAGGTCTTAGCCAGGGTCGTCCAAAAGTGTTTAGCTATTCATTCACAAGTTCTTCTATAATTAATCAGGGATTTGGTTTTTCTCTCTCTTTTTTCATGAGATTTTGAAAGTAGCTTTTAAAGAATTTAAGATACCATGCCAGTTCATCTTGCTTCACTTCAGTAGTACAAATTTCTTGAGTGCCTACTATGTTCCAGATACTACCTCAGATGCTGTGAGATTAAAAAATACCAATGATGCAGTTCCTGGGCAGCTCACAGTCTGGTGGTAGAGAAGATGTATGTACAAATAAGTAAGATGAGTTTGCATACAGAAAGTGGCACTTAGGTGGTAGAGATGAAAAGAGAAGTAGTGGGATAAAAAGAAGGAGAACTGTAATGCTCATCTGCCAGGAAGACTTCATTAAAGACATGACACTTGAACTTGGCTTGAAAAGATGAAAGGCTTTCAATAGGCAGAAATGAAAAATAGCTCATAGTATGTTCTCAGGTAATGTTCCTGGGATGTATGAATGCAAGGCTCAAATGTGAGATGTGCTTGAGAAATAGCAAGTTCACTAATCTATACCAAACCACAAATTCCCCTTCTGTATTCAAGTAGTCCATGACATACTCAAAGGATGCATTCTTGAAAATTAACATAAAATGTTTATGTCAAAAGCAATTTTCCCAAAAGAAGTAATAGTAAGGGAGGAGACTGGGAATTTTTAAAACCTGAAGTCATGTTATAGTTAGACTTCCAGTTGTCAAATTATGGTTTATGAACCCTGGGAGTTGATGAAACCCAAGGATCCAGCAGGTCAAAACTACCCACACAACAACACTAAAAATGTCATTTGTCTTTTTTAGTGGGTTGATATTTGTACCAGTGGTACAATAGTAAACACAAGTTCAACTGTTGACACCACTGTATGAGTCAAGGCAGTCACATCAAAATGTACTATTAAGTCATTTTAATCTATACTTGTATACACTTGCAGAAAAATTAAAAGGCAGTGTCACTTAAGGACATCATTAGCAAAGTTGTAAAAAAAAACTTATGAACTTTATCAAACCTTAATCCTTGAGGATTAAGGACAAGTTTTAATGTCCTATGTTAATAAATGGGAAGTACACTTAAAGCATTTAGACTACAAACTGTGTGTGTCATTACATGTCTCAAGGAAAAGTACTTGCAAGATTATTTGAGCTGTTAGCTAAACTAGCCTCTTTCATTTTTCTTGATAGAATGACTGACAAATTATGGTTATGCAAACTTGGGTATTTGCTAGACATTTTCTTGGAAAGGAACAAAGATAGCCTGTAAACTCAAGGAAAATAACTGGTAGTATGTATTGCCAATGATAAAATTCCAGCTTTCAAGAGAAAACTAAAAATTTTGCAAACTTGTATCTGCCACCATTCTCTTTGGAGCTTCCCAATACTTAGACTTTCCTGATGAGATCAAAGTTGACATTGATGAATAGGACTTTTTTCATGTCACATAATGAAAGTTGTCAGCATTTGGAGGAACTGCTTAGCTCAGCAGCCAATATTTTCCAAATGAACCATGGGTGATGATACAAAATGAGTAAAAGGCTCGTTGGAAGTTCAAAACATACCAATGGATTTTAATGTACCAAGACATGAAACATTCATTCATATAGTTTCACATTCTACATTGTGACTACTTGTTGAACTTTTTGTGCATGAAAGAGACGTACAATTATCTGAAAGGCCATTACCTATTTGTATGAGGATGGATTTTCTGTGAATGTTTCATCCAGAACAACACCTTGCAACAGATGAAATGGATAAGCAGGTCTAATAATCAAGCTCTCTCATATTGAGACAAAGCTATCAGCAAAAATGTGAATTCCACTCTTCCTACTAATTGTTTTATGACTGGCAAAATATGTTTTTCATTTTTAAAATGGTTGTTTTAATACATGATGGGTTTATTGTTGTGTTTAAATGAGCAATCAAATAATTTAAACATTTCTGTTATAATTTCTAAGATGCTAAATTTTGATAGATAAAACTTTTATAAAAATTCCCTGGGTTTCTCCATAAAATTGTAAAGAATTCTTGAGAGGTTTAGGGGGTGGCTTGGCAGTACAGTGTGTACTTAGCTTGCATGAGGCCCTGGGTTCTATCTGCAGCACCAAAACTAAGCTCAAATAAAATAAAGGAATCCTAAGATCAAAAGGAGGGGGGATTGGGGAAGAATAGAAGTACTTTGGATTAGACAAAGGGAAATGAAGGGGAGGTGGATGGGAGTAGGAAAGACAGTGAAATGAATGAGACTCACTTTCCTATGTTCATATATGAATACACGACCAATATAATTCTACATCATGTCCAACCACAAGAATGGGAAGTTATACTCCTTGTATGTATGATATGTCAAAATGACTCTATAGTCATGTATAACAATACAAACAAAAAAAGAGTCCTGAGAATCACTAGTCTAGCTTATCGTAGCCTATATTGATATACTAGAAGTTTAGATATGTTGGATAAGGGGTAAAGGAGATGGGAGGGGGGTGACAGTGGCATTAGAGTGGCAGGATAGAGATGGTGCTAGAGTGGGAGATAGTAGGTGGGTTGGCTTCTCCAATGCCATTAGAGCTTGTTGGTCAGGAAAGAATTCTTTTGGACTTTTCTTTCTTTAAAAAAGAAATAACCTGCAGAGTCACATTTCTTTATGATGGGTAGCTTTTTTTGAGTAGGTCTTGGTTTAGCAGCCCAATCACAGGTGGAAAACATAAAAGTATATACTTCACAGCAACAATAAACGCAGAGATAATGGAAACCACAGACACCAAGGCATGCCTGCGTAGACAGCATTTTTCTTCTTTGCTACCTCTTCCGCAATCACAAGTATCTCAGTTTCTGTATATCAAGCCCCTTTTGTTGGCTGTCATTTTTAAAATAAGGGATGGGATTGAGATTTAGGACTAGAAATGGGTGATGGGGCAGAAGCTGGAGCAGGAGTAGAGGGTATTAAAATGAAACCATATAGAAAGACGGTTGGGAAAAGTAAAATGGGATCTGACAGCTGCCCTCAGGGACCATTTATGCTGCAGACTGGGTCTTGGCCAGTTGAAAGACTTTGGGAAATGACTGTCCCATAAAATGAAAAGTCATTGTCCATATGAGTGAAGAGCCAGACACCAAAGAGCAAGATATATATGCCAGTTAGTAAGCATAGTATGTACAATAAAGTGAAATTATTTAGAAGTATCTTCCTGAAATCATAAGAGAGGGAAATATTTCAGTTTTCTAGTGATCTAAAAGGGCACTGCTAGTCTCTTCATTTGGTGAGAAGCATTTCTTGTTTTTATTTAGTGAACATACATATGGTCCTGGGAGGTTTCATAAGGGATCATTTCTGATCATGGTGTCCCCTTAGGCTATCATATCTTAAGTTCTTCATTAGAGTGTGCTACCATAGAGACTTTTAGGAACTTGGATACCATGGTATATAAAGGTCTAATGCAATATACTCTGAAAACTTCTTGATTTAAGTGGAATTAAGTAGAGAATCATATCAAATGTCATGGAAAGGTCCAGAAGTATGAAACTCTAAGGAGGATAAGCAGCTTATATTCTATAAATTATACTTTATACATTTAAATTTGAAAATGATTCTTAAACACTTCAGTGTAATTCATTCACATTTTAATGCCTCCTGTTAGTAACACTAGATCTAGACCTACCTGAGAAATATGAAGAACTGCTACATTTCTGACTATTTTCTTTTAGCTCCTGAGAACCATGTCTGTGCCCAAAGGAAGAGTTGTGGATCAAAACCTGGATGAGGAAGGACTTGAAAGTGGAGACTGTGGCGATGATGAAGATGAGTGCATTGGAGGCTCTGGTGATGGAATGATGAAAGTGAAAAATCAACTCCGCTTCCTTGCAGGTAACCAATTTGTCTTAGCTTAGAACTGGGCTAAAATGGTGGCACTCACATATTAAAAATCAACTGAATTGGGCCTAGTGTCACACACTTGTAATCCCAGCCACTCAGGAGGCTGGGGCAGTATGATTACCTGGGCAACTTTGTAAAAACCTGCATCAAAGTACACTTTAAAATGGGCAGAGGGTGTAGCTTAGTGGTAGAGTGCTTGCCTAGCATGTGCAAAACCCTGGGTTCCATTACTGATAGCCAAAAAAAAAAAAAAATCAACAGACCACACACTAAATTCCCTGCAACACACAATGCCATTGACTATTCTAGGAAAAACCATATTCACAAAAAGTGAAGTTTTCAGGTAGCCTTTGTTTTCACCCATGATCTTAGGTAAGTTGAATAGGAAAATTCCTGTTTTTCATTATCTAAACTGAACTGACCTTATCTATTGTCTCCATTTCCCTTTGGAGATTTTCTTGGTTCTTCTCAGTTCTAAAAAGAAATGCAACCCGGGAAGTCTTATGTAAACCAATGATGGGATAACTTTTCAAGGAAGAGCCATTACCTGACTTTCTTGTCTATTTTGTTTTCTCACACACAGTCCAATGCATAGCCAATAGGCTGTGACAACCTCACTGCAGAACTACATAAAAACAATACTAATACAAAAAATAGCATAGGGCTGCTGGATCAAGAAGGCAGAAAAACAAAAAAATACATCTGAGTTATGGATTACAGTTTATAAAGTCCTTTCACATAAACAGCTGTTCTTCCATTTTACACATAAAAAATAACTGGGGCTCAGAGAAGGAATGAGATTTCTCTAAATGGAGGAATTAGGAATCTAACTGGGTCCTTTTGACTTTTAGCACCATATTCTTTGTCTGCAGTGTATAACCTTCTCCCTGAAGCCCTATTGCCCATGGTCTCTGAGACACTACGTGCCCCTTGTCCTCTTGCAGCCCCTTGCCTTCACTAGGTCTTCTTCCTAATCCCACCCTGAAACTGGTTACCAGAAGACACTTCTTAAGCCTCTGGCTTTTCCTCTCCAGATAGAATGAAGATCTTATGCATTCTCCCTATTTCAACTATTTTTTTAAAATTTTTAATGTTTATCATATTTAGTGTTATACATGACAATGGAATGCATTTTGATTCATTTTACACAAATGGGATAAAAATTTTCATTTTTCTGGTTATAGATGATGTAGAGTCACACCATTTGTATAATCATACATGTACATAGGGTAATGATGTCTGACTCATTCCACCATCTTTCCTTCCCCTGCCCACTCCCCTCCCCTCATCTTCCTCTATATAATCCAATATTCCTTCATTCTTCCCTTACCCCCCTGTCCCCCCATTATGTATCAGCATCCACTCATCAGAGAAAACATTTGGCCTTTGGTTTTTGGGATTGGTTTATCTCACTTAGCATGATATTCTCCAACTCCATCCATTTACCTGCAAATACCATAATTTTATTCTTCTTTATGACTGAATAATATTCCATTGTGTACATATACTATAGTTGCTTTATCCATTCATCTATTGAAGCGCATCTAGGTTGGTTCCACAATCTAGCTATTGTGAATTGAGCTTCTATAAACATTGATGTGGCTGTGTCACTATAGTATGCTGATTTTAAGTCCTTTGGGTATAGGCTAAGAATTGGGATAGCTGGGTCAAATGTTGGTTCCATTCCAAGTTTTCTAAGGAATCTCCATACAGCTTTCCAGAGTAGCTGCACCAATTTGCAATCCCACTAGCCATGTATGAGTGTACCTTTTTGGCCATATCCTCACCAACACCTATTGTTGCTTCTATTCTTGAAAATAGCCTTTCTAATTGGAGTGAGATGAAATAATAGGGTAGCTTTGATTTGCATTTCTCTAATTACTAGACATGTTAAACAATTTTCATGTGTTTGCTGATTGATTTTGTGTCTTCTTCTGTGAAGTGTCTGCTCAGTTCCTTAGCACATTTATTGATTGGGTTATTTGTATTTTTGTTATTAAGTTTTTTGAGTTCTTTATAAACTGTGGAGATTAGTGCTCTATATGAACTGCATGTGGTAAAGATTTTCTCTCACTCTGTAGGCTCCCTAGTCACATTATTGATTGTTTACTTTGATGAGAAAAAGCTTTTTAGTTTGAATCCATCCCATTTATTGATTCTTGTTTTCATTTCTTGCACTTTGGGAGTCTTGTTAAGGAAATCAGGTCCTAAGCTGACATGATGAAGATTCAGGCCTACTTTTTCTTCTGTTTGGTGCAGGGTTTCTAGTCTAATTCCTAGGTCCTTGATCCATTTTGAGTTGAGTTTTGTACAGGGTGAGAGATAGGGATTTAATTTCATTTTACTACATATGGATTTCCAGTTCTCCCAGCACCATTTGTTGAAGAGGCTGTCTTTTCTCCATTGTATGTTTTTGGCTCCTTTGTCAAGTATGAGATACCTGTACTTATGTGGGTTTGTCTCTGTGTCCTCTATTCTGTACCACTGGTCTACCTGCCTATTTTGGTACCAATACCATGCTGTTTTTGTTACTATGGCTCTGTAGTATAGTGTAGTATGTGATACCTCCTGCTTCACTCGTCCTGCTAAGGATTGCTTTGGCTATTCTGGATCTCTTATTTTTCCAAATGAATGTCATGATTGCTTTCTTTATTTCTATGAGGTACATCATTGAGATTTTAATTGGAATAGCATTGAATCTTTTGGTAGTATGGCCATTTTGACAATATTTCTTCTGCTACCTAAGAACTTGGGAGATCTTTCCATCTTCTAAGGTTTTCTTTAATTTCTTTTTTAAGTGTTCTGTTGTTTTCATTGCAGAGGCCTTTTACCTCTTTTGTTAGATTGATTCCCAAGTATTTTTTTCTTTTGAGGCTATTATGAATGGGGTAGTTTTCCTAATTTCTCTTTCAGAAGATTCATCACTTATGAATAGAAATGCATTAGATTTATGAGTGTTGATTTTATATCCTGCTACTTTGCTGAATTCATTTATGAGTTCTAGAAGTTTTCTGGTGGAATATTTTGGATCTTCTAAATATAGAATGATGTCATTGGCAAATAGTGATAGTTTGAGTTCTTCTTTTCCTATTTGTAACCCTTTAATTTCTTTGGTCTGCCTAATTGCTCTGGCTAGAGTTTCAAGGACAATGTTGAACAGAAGTGGTGAAAGAGGGCATCCCTGCCTTGTTCTATTTTGGGGGAAAATGCTTTCAGTTTTTCTCCATTTAGAATGATGTTGGCCATGGGCTTACCATAGATAGCCTTTACAATGTTGAGGTTTGTTCCTACTATCCCTATTTTTTCTAGCATTTTGAGCATGCGGGAGTGCTATATTTTTTGAAATGCTTTTTCTGCATCTATTGAAATGATCATATGATTCATAACTTTAAGTCTATTGATGTGATGAATTACATTAATTGATTTCTGGATGTTCAACCAACCTTGCATCCCTGGGATGAACCCCACTTGATCATGGTGCACTATCTTTTTAATATGTTTTGCATGGAATGCCAGAACTGTGTTAAGAATTTTTGCATCTGTGTTCATTAGGGATATTGGTCTGAAGTTTTCTTTCCCTGGTTGTCTTTGTCAGGTTTTGGTATCAGGGTGATACTAGCTTCATAGAATGAGTTTAGAAGGGTTCCCTCCTTTTGTATTTCATGGAATACTTTGAGGAATATTGGTATTAATTCTTCTTTGTAGGTCTTGTAGAACTTGGCTGAGATTCTCTCTGCTCCTAGGCTTTTCTTGGTTGGTAGTCTTTTGATGGCTTCTTATATTTCATTGGTTGAAATTGATGTGTTTAAATTGTGTATGTCCTCCTGATTCAATTTTAGTGGATCATATAATCTCTAGAAATTTGTGGATGTCTTCAAGATATTCTATTTTATTGGAGTATGGATTTTCAAAATAGCTTCTAATTATATTTTGTGTTTCAGTAGTGTCTGTCATGATATTTCCTTTTTCATCATGAATTTTAGTAATTTGAGTTTTCTCTCTCCTTCTCTTCATTAGTGTGGTTAAGGGTTTATCACTTTTGTTTATTTTTTCAAAGAATCAACTTTTTGTTTTGTCAATTGTTTGAATTGTTTCTTTTATTTCAATTTCATTGATTTCAATTACTTCCTGTCTTCTGCTACTTTGGGTGCTGATCTGTTCTTTTTCTAGGGCTTTGAAATGTAATATTAGGTCATTTATTTGGTGACTTTGTATTCTTTTATTGAATGAGCTTAACATATATATGTATATATATATATATATTTTTTTTTTTTTTTGCAGTGCTGGGGATTGAACCCATGGCCTTGTGCTTGTAAGGCAAGCACTCTACCAACTGAGCTATGTCCCCAGCCCCACATTTTTATAATTTTATGTTATTTTTATTGGGTTAAAAAACAATTAACAAGAAATCTACCCTTTGAACAATTTTTTTAGGTACTGGGGATTGAACTCAATGTCACTTTACCACTGAGCCACATCCCCAGCTCTTTTTTTTAATTTTTGATTTGAGACAGGGTCTCTCTAAATTGCTTAGGGCCTTGCTGAAGCTGGCTTTGAACTGATGATCCTCAATGTCTCAACCACCCAAGTCCCTGAAATTACAGGCATTTGCCACTGAGCTGAGCCCCTGTTGACAGAATTTTACGGGTATATTGCAAGATTGTTAATTATATTCATATTTTTCTGTAACAGGTTTCTAGAACTTTTTCATCTCGCATGACTAAAGCTCTATACCCAATGAACAGAACTAATCATATCCCCCAGCCCCTGTCAACTACCGTTTTAATTTCAGTTTGATGGCTTTAGATAACGCATATGAAGTAGAATCATGCAGTATTTATTTTTCAGTTATTGGCTTATCTCACTTAGCATGATGTCTACAAGCTTTCTTCATGTGTAACATATGGCAGGATTTTCTTCATTTTTATGACTGGGTATTATTGCATTGTATGTATATACCATAATTTCATCCATTTATCCATCAGCAGACATTTAGTGAAAAAACACTAAATCTGCACTTTCCCACTTCTTGGCGATTTTGGATAATGCTATAATGAACAATCTTTATTATACCACTATGTAGATAACACATGAAATCATTACCTCCAGTCTCAACTGCTCTCCTGAGCTACCATCCCACATGTGTAGCTGCTTCCTAATCATTTCTATCTATTTTCACCACCATCATCCCCAACTGGGTATGTCATAAGTCAAATTTATCAACTGACCATCTCAAACTGGTTCTCCCTTAATGTCCTTATTTTTCTAATGCTACCATCATTCTCCCAGTCATTGGGGCTTTAACTAAAGTTATCTTTGATTATTTCTTCTCCCTTTACTTCTCATATGCAAGTGGGTCCCAAATCCCTGTTGATTCCTTCGTTGTCATTTTTTCCTGCTTCTATCACTGCTTCCCTTCCGTCCCCTCCTGTATATGCTATTGCAGTCACATCCTAAGTGGTCTCTAGGCTTCCAGAGTAAGGCAGGAGTATTTGAGAGCCTTAGGCTAGCAGATTAGAGAACAAAGAATCAGGGACCCAGGCAAAAGATTCCATCAATTCATCATGCACGGATGCCAGGTTAATCTTTCAAAAGCATCTCATACCTCTCCCTAGCTCAGCTGCCTTCCTCCTGTCCCCACTGCATTAAGGATAAAGCTCAGATCCTTAGAAGAGTTCTGAGACAGCCTTCTGCTCTAGCCTCAACTATGCTTCTGGCTTTTATTTCTTACTTTTAGCCCCACAGGAGCCTTCCACTTTGGTTAAAAAAAAATCTGTATTTGTGGTTCATGAACTCCATAAAGATACTATTCTCGTTTCCATGTTTCCATCTTCATACCATAGCCCATGCTTATTTCTGTATAGATATGCTTCTTTTCTTCCTTCTTAAATCATATGTGCCCCTCAAAGTTCAATTCAAGCATGATGCAGAAAAAGGAAAATGGATTTTAGGGTAGAGCAAACCTGACTCTACTACTTATGAGTTGGCATTACCTGGACAAAGTCTCTATTCCCTCCTCCATCAAATGTGGATCATAACCCCAATTTCATAGTACTCTTGCAAGACTAAATCAAGGGGAAATTTTATAAAGCATCTATTCTAGTATCTAGCTTACTAGGTGCCCCATAAATGTGAGTTTCCCCCTGTGAAATCTTTTACAGCCAACTAAGTCCATAGTTATCACTGTCCTCTGAATGACTAAAGCAAATTCTGCCACTGCTTTAAGAAATGATCTGCATTTGCTCCGAGATTCCATGGGATATAAAATAGCAGCCAAATCCTAACTTCCTATTAGAAGAATGTTAAATAAACATGAAAGTAAAAATAATAGAAGCTAATGTTTATTGGTCACTTACTACATTCCAAACACTGTGCCAAAATTTTATATGCATTGTCTCATGTCACATTATCTTTTATTTCACAACACAACTCTGAGCTGGAGTTATTTTTCTCACTTTACAAATGAGAATACCGATACTGGACATGGTAGAGTGACTTACCTAAGATCATGCAGTCACTAAAGGCATAGTCAGTATTCAGAGCCAGGCAATCAGGTTTCAGAGGCTACTTAATGATTGAGTCTCCTCTGAATCTTATTTTTCTCTGCTTATCAATACAGTCATAAAAAGACTGAAGTCAGTTTTATATTTTGGTGCAGGTTTAACATCCTTAATCTGAAAATCTGAAATCCAAAGTACAGTGAAATTCAAAACTTTTTGAGTGCTGACATGATGCTCAAAAACTTTTGGATTTTCTTTTTTTCCACATTATTAATTGTACATTATAGTTGTACATAATGTTTGGGTGGTTGCATATTCATATATGCATACAATATAATAATATAATTTGGCCAATATCACTTTCTAGCATTTTAGATTTTGGATTTTTGGATTAGGGATGTTCAACTTGTAAGGTCATACAGATATTTCCAAAATTCCAAAAAATTCCAAAATCTGAAACACTTCTGGTCCCAATCATTTTTGTAAGGGGTGTTCAATCTATACCTGGAAAAGCTTATGGTCATCTAAAGGTTGCCCAGATGATTCACCAAAATGTTAACTAATCCTAGCACTGATGCCTAGGGCTCACCACTGTTCATACTTCTTCAGAAAAGTCCCTGCTTATTCCTACTCAAGATTTCCTGCCTATGAGTCACATCCCTATTCATTGCAAAACACTATTCCACAACTCCATTGTGACTTAACATTTTTAAACAGTGTTTGATGGGGGGCCTTGTCAGGGACTTTTCAAGATCTATATAGATTACATCCATGGTTTCCCTTTCTCCGTGTGCACAATTGATCCTCTCAAAGAATTCTAGTAAATTTATTAGGCATGATTAACCCTAAGTACTTTTTAAACTGTAAAACACTATACAAGAGATAGTTAATTTAGTTTATAGGAAAAATTATGCTTTGACTCCAATACATTACATCTGCCTAACATGATCAGTGATTCTATGAGCCTGAAGTTTCTTGGGTCCCCTTTAAAGTGCTTCTCATGGAGAAGATACTCATTGCCAATCTGCCAGGCGTATGGCACAACAGCTACTTGGAATGACAGGATATACACTTTGGTCAGCTGTTGCATAATTTTACCCAGAATCTGGGTAGATGCCATCTGGTCCTGGTGATTCATCAACATCCATTTATTTAGTCAACTTGACTTGGAACATCATGTGCATTTACCCGCGTTTCATTTAGTACTCCAAATTGCCTCCTCCAAAAGACAATTTGTGAATAAAGAGCATGGCTCAGAGTATGTTCAGATTCTTTTATATCTCCCTTTGGCCACTGAACAAGCTTTTTGCACCATGATTAGCAAATGATTCTATTGATTGACTTCCCTGACTCATTTCTTTCCATTTTTTGATGCACTTAATGAAGTACGGGACACCTTGGTTCTATTCTTGGCTTTGCTTCTAAATCCATTGTGTCTTAAGGAAAGCTCTTTCCACTTTTTAGAAGTCAGTTTCTCCATTTGTGAAATAAAGGAAATGCACAGACAACACTTGCAGGCTATTCAAGTGCCAGCAGTCTGAGATTTTGTTCATTTGTTTGGCTTTGGTCTCTGGCAAGGTACTTACCCAAGTCATTGGGAGATATCTTTTGTATTTTCATCTAATCAATGCAGTTTACTTGTTCCCTTCTCCTAAGCTATATTTCCACTTAGGAAAGACCTCATTTTACCTATTCTAACCATCCTGACTTTTCTAATCTGGCAAACCAGGGTTCTTACCAAGTACTGTCCATACTTCAGAACACTGGGGTAACATTCACTTTTAAAACTCTTCATCCCAAAGTTCTTTTTCCATAATCCTATTTCTAAATTGAAAATAGAATTCTTAGGGGCTTCGCCTTTCTGTTTGTTGAATTTTTGTTGAATTTCTATTTGTCGAATGTTTGTCGAATTGTTGGTGAGATGAGCATTATATGATATCTTACCCACAGTTACATCTTCACCAGTATCTTTCATTTCTCAGAATCAAGGGTAATACATTTTTCCTTTGATGGATGTCTTATCCCATCTATAAAAATAGCTTAGGCTGAGTAATTTACAAATAGTTGAAATTAATTTCTCAGAGTCCTGGTAGCTGGGAAGGTGAAGATCAAGGTGCCAGCACTTGGCATCTGATAAATGCTTTCTTGATGCCATCTCACATGGCAGAGGGGGCAGATGCTGTTTCCTTAGGTGGCAGAAGGGCAAAATGGACAGATGCTGTGTCCTCCACTGACAAAAGAAATAGAAGGACAAAAATGGGCCTACCTAGTACTCTTTAGGCCTTTTTATGAAGAAAGAAGCAATCAATTCCTTACCTGCCCCCCTTTAAAGGCTGTTGCATTGGGGATTCAATTTTATTTTACTTTTTGAAATTAATTTATTTATTTTTAATTTTAGGTCATCGTACACAAATGGAGTACAACTATCATTTTTCTGGTTGTACACAAAGTAATATCATACAATTTGCATATTTATACATACACATACAGTATAGATGTTTGTCTCATTCTATTATCTTTCCTTCCCCACCCTCTCCCCACCCCTCATTTTCTTCTATACAATCCATCCCTTCTCCATTCTTCCCGAGCCTCCCCCAACCCCCACTATGTGTCATCAACCACTTATAAGAGAGATCATTCGGCCTTTGGTTTTTTGGGATTGGCTTATTTCACTTAACATGATCTTCTCCAATTCCATCCATTTATCTGCAAATGTCATAGTTTTATTATTCTTTATGGCTGAATAATATTCTATTGTGTATATATACCACAGTTTCTTTATCCATTCCTCTGTTGAAGGGCATCTAGGTTGGTTCCATAATCTAGCTATAGTGAATTGGTCTACTATAAACATTGATGTGGCTGCATCACTGTAGTATGCAGAGTTTAAGTCCTTTGGGTATAGGCCAAGGAGAGGGATAGCTGGGTCAAATGGTGGTTCCATTCCGAGTTTTCAAAGGAATCTCCATATTGCTTTCCAGAGTGGCTGCACCAGTTTGCAACCCCACCAGCAATGTATGAGTGTACCTTTTTCCCCACATCCTCACCAACACCTATTGTTGCTTGTATTCTTGATAATAGACATTCTAATTGGGGTGAGATGATATCTTAGGGTAGTTTTGATTTGCATTGGGGATTCAATTTTAGCAGAAATTTTGGAAAAGACAACAAGCATTCAAACCATACCAGTGGGTTACTTAATCTCTCTTAGCTTGCAGGCAGGACCTTTGTTTCTCCTTTGATTGGCTATTTCTTTAGGGTAATTCCTCCCCGTGTTGACTAACATTGTTATTTTTCATATCTTCCTCTTGGAATATTTTGCCGAGAGTGTTCTGTAGGGCAGGCTTTCTATTTGTGAATTCTTTAAGCTTTTGTTTATTATGGAAGGATTTTATTTCATCATCAAATCTGAAGGTAAATTTTGCTGGGTATAAGATTCTTGGTTGGCATCCATTTTCTTTCAGAGCTTGAAATATGTTGTTCCAGGCCCTTCTTGCTTTTAGGGTCTGGGCTGAGAAATCCGCTGATATCCGTATTGGTTTCCCCCTGTAGGTAATCTGATGCTTTTCTCTCGCAGCCTTTAAAATTCTATCTTTGTTTTGTATGTTAGGTATTTTCATTATAATGTGCCTTGGTGTGGATCTGTTGAAATTCTGTGCGTTTGGTGTCCTGTAAGCCTCTTGTAATTGATTTTCCATCTCATTCATCATATTTGGGAAATATTCTGATATTATTTCATTGAACAGATTATTCATACCCTTGGTTTGTATCTCTGTGCCTTCCTCAATCCCAATAACTCTTAAATTTGGTCTTTTCATGATGTCCCATATTTCTTGGAGGTTTTGTTCATGATTCCTAACCATCTTCCCTGTTTGTTCGACTTTGTTTTCAAGATTAAATATTTTGTCTTCATTGTCTGAGGTTCTGTCTTCCAAGTGATCTATTCTGTTAATTATGCTTTCTATTGAGTTTTTCACTTGGTTTATTGTTTCCTTCATTTCCTTGTTTCCTTCAAGGATTTCTGTTTGTTTTTTTCTCAGAACTTCTATCTCTTTATTGAAATGATTTTTTGCTTCCTGCAATTGCTCTATTAGCTGATTATTCATAGCCTGAATCTGCTCTCTCGTCACATCATTCTCTTCTTGGATCATTTTAATTATGAACATTCTGAACTCCCTTTCTGTCATTCCTTCTACCATGCTGTCTTTGGGTTCTCTTGATATATCATCTAGGTTTGTTTGGGACGCTTTCTTCCCGTGTTTTCTCATGGTTCTCGTGTATCTTCCCCTCTAGTAGTGCAAATCAGAGGGATTGCAATTTCCCTATAAAGACTTAAAGTGTCCCTGCAGATTTCTAGTAACTCACCTGATGTTCGAGAGGTGCTTGATCAAGTGGTGACCCAAGAAAGCTGCTGTCCCACTACCTCCAGGTTGGGAGTGATCAATGCTTCTGGGCAGAGGCAGCCTGGTGTTGATAGACAATCAGATACAGCAAGGTGCTAGACCCCGGGCCAGGGTGTGGACCTGGGCAGTAGACCAAGTTGGGGTGGGGGCACAGAACTGTGCTCAGTGATGGAGACACTGGGCTTGAGAGCCCAGGCAGGCCTGAGTTCCTCGCTAGGAGCTCAGTCGGTGGCAGGTGGTCACTCTCTGCCAGGGAAGCTGTAAAATAGCGCTGAAGGGCCCAAACTCCCCGCTGGAGCCGGCGACTCCCTCTGCTCCAGGCCAGACCTCCCCAGGAGACGCTGGGCAGTGGCAGGGAAAGATCAGAGCTCAGCTCTGAGGACTCAGGCAGTTGCAGATGGTCACCCTCTGGTAGGGAAGCGGCAAAATGGCGCCGAAAGGTCCAAACTCCCCGCTGGAGCCGGTGACTCCCTCCACTCCAGGCCAGACCTCCCCAGGAGACACCGGGCAGTGGTGGGGAAAGACCAGAGCTCAGCTCTGAGGACTCAGGCAGCCGCAGATGGTTGCCCTCTGCCAAGGAAGCTGCAAAATGGCGCCGAAGGGTCTAGGTGATTTATTTATAGCCCTTGGCAACTTCTAATTGAATACTTGTGACATTTGAGCTTAATACTTTAGGCATCTAAGAAGCCACTAAGCTGCCTAGTAGTGAGCTCAATATTCTAGGAAATATAAAAGGACTGCAAGACTCAGTCATCTACGTGATTGATTAGGACATTTTAGTTATATTTACTAGCAGTGGGACCTTGAGCACATTATTCAGGTGCTCTGAGCCTCAATTTCTTCAGCTGTAAAATGGGTGTAATCACCATTGTTTTCACATTTCAGTAAGTTATTTTGAAAATCGAATGTGATAATGAGTGCAAAAGTACTTTTTACTTGCTAGGTTCTACAAATATTTAAAACAACCCAGAAGATTACTATTCTTCCAAAATTTCTGGTAGTTCTTTAGCTTTCTCAGCATCCCTAGTTCATGTGTTTTCTATAGAAATTTAATTGGACCCGTGAGTTTGAACACTCATATATAGACAGACTCCCATCCTGAAATAGATCTTCATCCACAATGAACCTGGCATAATAAGCTGACTATTTTTCTCTTTTTTTTTTTTTTGCTAGACTGCCTACAGCAGTGTTCTTAGTTATGGCTTTCTCAGGGCTCTTGTTGTAAGCTGTTTGGGAAGCTGGATACTCCCAGTGCTCTGGCTGGGACCAATTCCTGAGGCACTCTGCCCAAAATGTGATGATTCAGCATCTAGAGTGCCTGTCTCCTCTCACCAAGTCCCCACTCTTACCTGCACAGAAACACACACACACACACACACACACACACACACACTTGTTGGAAATACAATTGGAACATACTCACAAAGCAACTTCTAGCAGGAAACATCAGTCATAGAGACATCTGAATTCCCATTCCCCCAATTTTGTCTTCCTTAACAGTTTTCTTGCTCTAGCTTATTCTGCTCTGTGCATATAGCCAAAACATTCTGGTGCACTTAATGTCTTTATAACTGTGGAGTTCAGAAAAAAAGGATGATCTTGTCTCAAGCTGGCCAAAAACAGGATAGAGTGACATGGATACTTCAAGAGCCTATTTGAATGGGGAAAGTGGAAATGGACTGCAGATAATAGAATCACTCCCTATTACCACATGGCAGTAAAAGGGGCTTGACCTATTGGTGGTGAGCTGGAGAACAGGGCTCATCTTGGGGCTTAAATCAATATTAAAACTAATTGGCCATTTTTTGTCCATGGTAAACAAATCCTTCTTTTGGAAATGCATGCCCTGGAAAAACTTTCAGTGTCTCAAGTGTCAGTGTGGGGACCACAAAGAGAAACCCTGCTACTTGTTCTTGAGGTGGAGTTCAAAGTGAAAGTGAAATTCAGGTCTAGGCTGGTCCCTTTTGCCATTCTTTTCTGTCATTTCCCAGTATTATGGGGGAGAGCAATAGCCTGCCCCTTGTAGATCACTTCTTTGCATCAGTACTGTGGAGAAAGTCATTAAAGAGAAATTAGGAATTGTTTGTACCAGGGATTTAACCCAGGGGCACTTAACCACTGAGCCACATCCTCAACCCTTTTTAATATTTTTGTTTTGAGACAGGGTCTTGCTAAGTCCTTAGGGCCTTGCTAAATTGCTGAGACTGGCTTTGAACTTGTGATCCTCCTGCCTCAGGCTCCCAGGTTACTGGGATTACAGGCTTGCACCCCCAAGCCTGGCAGGAAATATTTAAAATTTTAAAGTTGTTCTTTTCTTTATTTATTTATTTTAAAAAATTTTTTGTACTGGATTAAGTATAACCATACATCCCTACTGCCAACAGTCCAGTGTATACGGAAGAGGCAAAAGAGACTTCATGGGCTTAACTGTTCTATTAAATTGTCAAGTCTCAAATCCTCATAAATGGGAGTTGGTAATCACCATGTATTAATAAATTCATTAATGCATTGATCCTAGTGAAAAGGTAAAACCAATGGAGGAAGCTTATGATAGCCCTTTCACCATGGTGACATCTGCAAAATATTAGTGATTTAGGATAAATTGTGATGCTTGCAAAAGAATGAATAGAAAGGCTGTAGACGAATGAAATGTCCTATGGGGAACAATGTTGAGTCCTGGGTAAACTCAAAATTCATTAGATACAGCAATATATCTACTTATAGTTCCCTCTTGATAACAAGTCCAGGAATCAGTTATGTCTGTTCTTCCAAAATGTGCTCTAAAGTTTGAACAAACCCAGTTCTACTTCTTGCACTCTTTGGATACCCGCCACTCAGATCTCTAACACTTAGTTGCAGATTTGTTCTCAATAAGTGATCCACTCCTAGAACTCTCAGTCAAGAGTTCCTAATGACTCCCTCAAACATGTGCTCTCAGTGCAAGAGAACTCCATGTTACCCCTGGGAGGTAGATCCCATCTCAAGGGCAAATGGGACACTTTCAACCTTTAGGGTGCTGACACTTGAGACATAAAGGGAAGGGCATTACCATTCACATAGTCAAACAAACTGGATCCCAGTTCCATTCCTGCCATTTCCTTGGATTATGACCTTGGACAAGATCACTCAGCTTCTCCGAGCCTCTGTTTCCTCATTTGCTTAAATGGTGATAAAATATTTGCCAACTTGCTCACCTTATTAGTTATGGAATGAAACATGTGATAATGGCTATAGAAATATTTAGACTAAAACAGCATGCCCATTTAGGGTAATGTTGTTAATATTGCTTAGTATCATTGGGTTATAAGTTAGTTTTATTTGCCAAGAGCCTTTAGCTAAAATTATAAATGAAGTCCCAAATGTTCTGGCCAATAATTTTCATTATAAATGTGTTCCCTTCTGCATCCCCAAGGTGGCATTTTCAGTTACTTGTTAACTTGTTTTTAGCCCAGGGTGGTCTGAAGTCTCTGAGAAGATATTTAAACAATGACAAATATGTCTGCTGAGTTGTGCAAATAACCACATAGTCACAACAGTAGTAGGCACCTACATCTTGAAAGAATCACAGCTAGTTATGTTTTGTTTTCTTTGGTGGTAGTGGGGCAGTAAGGGCAGGGGTGGACAATGATTTCAGAGGGTCAAGAAAGGGCCCCTGATTCTTTCCATTCTATCTTGCTCGTAGCTACAAGCAATCTGCTTTCATGTCTTGATCTTTTCTTTTAGAGATCAAATGCCAAAGGAAAGCTGAAGGAAGCAAAGCTCACTATAATAGCACTTTTCACAGATATGAACCAGGTGGTTCTTGCTAATAGATTGACAAGACAGCCAATCCCACCTCACCCTAGAGCTTTGTATTGCTTCCAGGGCTCACAAAGAAGGACTTAGCAATGATATTATCTGACAATTGAGAAGTGTACCAAGAAATGGGCCTTCCCCATGCCTTGGTGTTGACTGGAGAATTACTATAGGTAAGCTGGTGACAGATGAGAGGAGGAAAAGGTAAAATCTTTCCATAAAGTTACCATAACTTGCGACACAGTAGGGATTTTGTTTATTATTTGGGAGGAGATTATTCTGAGGTTTTCATTTCCAGTTCTCTGCTCTGCAATACTTTCCTATCTGAGCCATTAGGGAATGCAACTTTTATTAGAGATAATGCTGTAAGAGATATACTTGCTTTGGGGCTTACACATAACTCTAAGAATGGGGTTAATCTGAGGAATAGTATGACCAATTTGAGACCATTGTATTTGTTTTTTCTTGAATATAAATAATATTTTAATGCAATATTTGAAAAGATCAAAATTAAGTCCAGCCATCCACAACTAAATTTTAGCATATTAAATAAAGACAAGCTTAATATTTCTTTTTCCTTTTCCCTCAGGCTGCAGTATTGCTCAGTAGGTCAAGTCTGTATTGAAGTTTTTTTGTTTCAATTTAATTTAATTTTATTATTTTTATTTTATTTTTTATTGGTTCTTTTTAATTATACATGACAGTAGAACCCATTTTGATATAATTATACAGCAGGGGATATATCTTTTTTTTCACAATGTAGATTCACACGATTCATATGATCTTACATATACATAGGGTAATGCTGTCTGTCTCAGTCTACTATCTTTCCTTCCCCCAACCCCTCCCATCCCATTTTCCTCTACACCATTGGCACTTCCTCCGTTCTTTCCTATCCCCCCCTACCCACCCCCATTATGTATCAGCATCCACTGATCAGAGAAAACATTCAGCCTTTGGTTTTTTGGGCTTGACTTATTTCACTTAGTATGATATTCTCCAACTCCACCCATTTACCAGCAAATGCCATAGTTTTATTCTTCTTTATGGCTGAGTAATATTCTATTGTGTATATATAGAATAGTTTCTTTATCCATTCTTCAATTGAAGGGCATCTAGGTTGGTTCCACAATCTAGCTATTGTGAATTGAGCAGCTATGAACATAGACGTGGCTGCATCCCTATAATTTGCTGATTTTAAGACCTTTGGGTATAAACCAAGGAGTGGGATAGCTGGGTCAAATGGTGGATCCATTCCAACTTTTTGGAGGAATCTCCATACTGCTTTCCAGAGTGGCTGCACCAATTTGCAACTCCACCAGCAATGTAGGAGTGTTGTATTTTATAATCAGTTCTCAAATTAGGAGAAAACTTGAATGCATGAATTTGCCTACATGGTGCAATCGATTTTCAGTTTTCTCTGAATAAAGGCCATGTTGATCAGTTTATGAACAGCCTCAACTAATCCGTGATTTTCTAGTTTGGATAGGAAGGAATGAGAAGGAGAGATTCAGTGATCATCTGGTAGAAAAGTAGGGGAAGAAACAGTAGGAAAGTGGCAAGACCAAAGCCTCTAACAAACAGAAGTGAAGCAAAACTTGTAGGGTAACATCCCCACAGGATGGAAGAACAGACTATGTGTCATCAAATAGAAAGTGCTCTCTCGGCCGGGCATGGTGGCACACGCCTGTAATCCAAGCGACTTGGGAGGCTGAGGCAGGAGGATCACGAGTTCAAAGCCAGCCTCAGCAACTTAACAAGGCCCTGAGCAACTCAGTGAGACCCTGTCTCTAAATAAAATACAAAGTAGGGCTGGGGATGTGGCTCAGTGGTGGAATGTCCCTGAGTTCAATCCCTAGTACCAAAAAAAAAAAAAGTGCTCTCCTGCAAGAAGAAATATATTGTAGAGAAAGGTGGAGATGTCTAATAAAACCTGTGTAGTGATTGGAAGTCTCCCTCATTAAAAAAAAAAGTTCTATTAGAAGAGACAAATCAGAGGAGTCCAGTGTAACAAGGAATTGTGAGCCTGCAGAATGAGACAAAGCCAGAAGTGATTTGTGTGGAAAGTTCTAGGGACTGCAGATGAAGATCAGAAATGAAGCCAGAGCTGAAGTCTTGCTCTGAAAGGAGGAAGGACTCAAAAGGCATCAGAAACTTTGCAGTCACTGTCCTTCCTTAAGGGGCCCCCAAAGGGCATGTGTACATACACACACACACACACACACACACACACACACACATACACACACACACACAAATACATACACTATTAAATCTCTCCAATTCAGAGAGCACTCTCCTGTAGCCTTTCTTAAGATGGCAAAAAAGAACAGAGATGCAGCCATTGCCTCTATTTTCTCCTTTATTTGCCTGTGTCAAATCCAAGGAGATTACCCATTCACTTTGGTAGGAATAAAGTTACTGGCAGGTTATTATGAGGTTAGTTTTTTGTAAAAAAAAAAAAAAAAAGCCTTGTCATAGAGCCTGCCTACATACATACCTGGGTAAGAGATGTTTAATAATCTGCCAAAATGATCCATGGCACTTATGGTTCTTATCATTTCCAAATATACCTGCTGATTTTTAAAAACTGCTTTCGAGTCCTTTTTGTAAAACAGCAATCCTAACGTATATGATTGATAGTAAATAAGCCTTTGTGAGAACAGGAATGTCATCATGGAAAGAATCTGCTAATTTGTAGCTCCATTGATGAACTAAAGCAGTAATATAATTACCAAGTAAATAAAAACAGAGTAGAGGCAATTCTAAAAATTCTAGTATCTGCGGGCAGTCTGTGTGAGCAGGGGAAATCTCATTAGCACCTTCAGTATGGGTTTCAGAGTAAAGTGATTTCCCAACTAACCATAAGCTCCTGGGAGGGTGGCAAGCATGTCTTTTTCTTTCTGTGTGTACACTTCTCATCCTGTAGGTGCTAATGAGATTTCCCCCTGCTCTCTCCTCAAACACCAGAATTTGTAGAATGACCTTTGCTCTGTTTTTATTTACTTGGTAATTATATTACTATTTAAGTCCATCAACGAGCTACAGATTAGGAGCTTGTCTTTGCTGGCACTCCAGTCCTCACCTTAAAGGCTCAGCTCTCAGTCACCAACCTCTGCTTCCCTCCTTGGCCTTGCTTAGTAATTGTAACTTAGTAGGTGGTCAATAAATATTTCAGGTCTAGGGTTATAGCTCAGAGGTAGAATGCCTGCCTAGCATGCAGGAGGCCCTAGGATCCATCCCCAGCACCATGAATAAATTAATAATTTCAGTTACTCATGCATAACTTTGCATTTTTGTTTTGTGATACTCGGGATGGAACCTAGACCAAGTGCAGAGAACTGCATGTCAGATTCTCACTGCTTCTTAAGCTGGCTTCCTCAATGTACCTTTCAGCTGCTAGAAGCTAAAGTCTTGAGATAGGAGATCCCTGATCTAGTCAACACTGGAGTAGGAGCTGGGGGCAGGCACTGAGTATCTGTGGCCTAGACATCATCATGAGGAAAGGGTTGGGGAAGAATGTGAGAAAGGGTAGTGGGAAGACCGTGGAAAGCAGTTGCAATGTTCAGTCTACACTAGAGAAGAATTAGGGAGATGTGAATGTTGTCTTCTATTATGTAGAGGTCCTGCATATGGAGAGGGTAGATCTGTACCAATGCATGGAATTTACAAGAAGTGATATTTTGACTGACAGAAAGATGAACTTTCTCACTCTTTGAGCTATTCTTCAATGGAATGGATTGCTCTAGGAAACAATCAGCTTCCTGATTCTGGAGGCATTAGACTAGAAATTAAATAAACATTTCAACAGGATTGGCTAGATGCGGGTGAGGTGTCAGAGAGTGAGTAGATACCTCCAACATGAGCCCTTGATTTCCAAGATCCTGAACAACTTTAAGGTACTCTAATTTTATAACCTAAATATGTAAATAGGTCAATAAAGAACCAAGATGGTGGAGCAAACCATTGAGGCAGTTTTTCAGGCTGGAGGAAGGAAAGAGGAATGGAGAAGAGAGTCTCTTTGCTCGTTTGCATTTGAGCACATGTCACCAATTATGATTTTCTGTAGCTATTTTCCTAAGCAAGTGGATCCTTAGGAATGGCAGAGGTTTTGCCAGGGAGCCATTCTTTTCAACATCCTCTGTCACTCACAGCCTCCGGATTTGTTTTGCTACTACAAGAATCCAGTTCTCATTTCTCCCCAATTATTTCCAGGCTGTGGCCTTCCTGCCCTCCTGTTAGAAAAGCAAACCTGGGCTAGAGCTCCCCGCACCAGCTACAAATCATTAACTCAAATGATTGAATTGTCAAGATCAAGGTTATGCAGTTTACACTCATCTCTTGCACCTCTCTCCCATCAAATTCTGTTCACACAAATTAGGCTAATGCATCTCAAATTATCTGTAACTCAAGGATTTTATTTCCCTCCCAATTCTGCCATGGATCAATACTTTTGCAGGATATACTGAAAATTAGCTGGATGCAGTGACAAACCTATAATCCTAGTGTCTTGGAAGGAAGGCTGAGGCAGGAGGATCAAAAGTTCAAGGCCAGCCTCAGCAACTTAGCAAAACCCTATCTTTAAAAAATAAAAATGGCTGGGGATGTGGCTCAGTGGTACAGCACCCTTGAGTTAAATCCTGTTTGGGAGAAAAAAGTAGGAAAAATAAATGATGAAAAGGCTTACAAAACATAAAACTGAAGCCACAATTTTTGGCATTACTAGGGATTGAATCCAGGGCCTTACACATGCTAGACGAGTGCTCTAACCCTGAGCTTCATCCACAGCCCTTTAAAAAAAATTTTTTTTTGGATAGGATCTTGCTAATTTGCAGAGGCTGGCCTTGAACTTGCATACCTCCTGCTTCAGCTTCTAGAATAGCTGGGATTGCAGGCATACACCATTGCAACCAGCTCAAGTCACAGTTTTTAATTATGAGTTTCAAGAGGCCTAAATATCTCTGTCAATTTACTATAAAAATTTCTAAGTGACTTCTTTCCATTTCTGTACTTAAATTCTTGTAGATTAGCAATAAACATCAGAGTAATAGACTGTACTTTGAGTAGGGTGGTATAGCCTGATCTCTGTGTCTCTGCCTTGTATCCCTAATTCCTTTGCTGAAATAGTCTCAAAAGTAATTTAAATGGGTCTCCTTAGAGCTGGCTTACATTGGTTCATGAGACCCAACTGTTAAATTTTCAGAATTTTTGTGGGCTAGTTGTTAAACAGCCATTACTACAACTTAAATTATATAAATTTACAAGGAAATAAATCTTATTTTTAAAAAAGGTGATTCTCAAAAGTCATCACAACCTAATTACTTTATTACATTTTATAACTATCTCTGCTTTTAAGGTTATATGTCTATTGCATCTGCGTGGAGGAAATACTATATAGTTTCCCAACTTTGTATTTTTCGTATTGGTGCCTTTAAGTTGACCATGATGGTTACTCCACAGAAATCAGCAAAAACAACGAGTCAGGGCTTAATTTATTATTTTGTTGATTCTCTAGACTTAAGAAAGTGATTGGAAAATGTTCATAGTGCAGCTTAAACTTAAAATCATGTTGTATTTGTAGCCATTACATTGCAAATAGCACAAAAAGTTGAGGAAATATTCTTCCAGCATTTGAAAACTATTATCCAATTCAACAGTCACTCCTTTCATTGATAGAGTGAAGTTCCAACATATGTCTTCATTATTTTACTTTTGTGTTGTTCCTTAATGTACACCAGTATATCAACCAATATTCCTGTAGGAACTAGTTCATCAATTGCAACCATAGTTTGGCTACATATGTAAGAATCTGGCAAAAGTGAATGAAAGCATTCTGTGAGAACCAATTGACTATATGGAATTTATAATAAAAGGTATCATATAGTTTTATCTATAAATCAAGGGCTGCCCAACCTTTATTCCAGTAAAATTTAAAATAAAATGGCATGCATACTTTTTTTGAGAGAGAGGGCCAGTTGTTAGACATTTATCAGCACATCACTGAGTGAGAGGGTACATTTGGAGGATTAATTTACCTTTCTTCATCTTTAAAGTTTCTTGGCTTAAATCAATAGTCCTTTCTACCATGAATAAGAGGAAATTCTTGTCTTCAAAAGTTATGCTGACAAAGAAACACCTTCATTTTTAGTGACTCTGACCTTTAGGAATCTGGGATTTGGAAACTTCCTTAAGTTGGAAACCATTAACCTGCTCCATAAATTTTTGTGCTCAAAACTTCATATTTCTTGTTGAGTTTCATGGGCTCCTCCTTAAGTCTCTACTAATCAGTCTCATCAGTTACATCCAAACCTAGATGAGAGTTATAGGCCAGCTTACTAGGGCACAGAGGTTAGGACCACTTTTTGGGTTCAGCCCTGATATCAGAGAGCATTAGGATAAATGAATAACGTGTGCAAGTATTAGCCCTGGTTTTGTAGAGTTAGAGTGGAACTCCTAATATCAGGTTACATTTTGTTGGCTTGGTAATCATTTTTTTATCCACCAACCATATGGGCAGAGGTTGGAAGAAAAACTAAATTTGGAACACACCCCCACTCTCCTGTTCAGCATTTCTTTCTTATTTGTGCAGGGAGGCAACATATTACTCATATTCACATACACACCAACTGCTGGAGGACTAAGATTCTTCCAAAATATGGTCAGACCACTGAAGCTTTTCTATACAAGAATGCAGGAGTACATTAAGAATATCTGCACTTTGCTTCTGTTGATTTCTGAGTCTGTCTATGACACATAGCACTAAAAGATGAAGTCATTACTGAAAAGGAGCTCAGGCATTTCATGTTAGTGGTTTCATAAATCGTTTATCATTTTTAGTTCACATATAGAAATAATGCACTAATATTTTTCTGACTCAGGTATTTTTGAGCATGGAACCATGAATTTCTCTCTCCATTTAGTTTTTTCTCCTGTTCTAGCTCTACTTCTCCCCACATATTACTTCATATGGCATGACAGTTGGAACAGGAAAGATAGGCTTGGGGGTGATGGGCAGTGGTAACGATTTGGACGGTATCTGTGAAAATCATGTACATTTCAGTTTTAAGGCTTTCTAAACCATAATCTACAATTCATACTCTAGCTCGAAGTGGCATTTCTTTAGTACCTCCATAGGATTTAGAATCTTTTGGTTTAAGGAATGAGGGTTAGCCTGTTTTCCCTCAAGGAGAGATTGTACCTTCCCACCACTAGCCAGCGTGGAGTCCAAGGGCATTCTCCTTCCTGTCCCTGGGTTTCAGGAAGGAATGAGGAGTGATGAAGCCAAATCTTTTTACCCAACCTTTCCTAATTTGACCCCAAACTACTTTTCCAAACTTGTCTATCACTAACCAACCCTGAACCCATCCGTGCTAGTCAGGTTTTTGCCACTGTTACCAAAATACCTGACAAGAACAACTTAGAGGAGGAAAAATTTATTTTGGGCTCACAATTTCAAAGGTTCATTCCATAGTCAGCTGGCCTATTGTTCTGGGACCAAGGTGAGACAGAACATCATGGCAGAAGGGTGTGGCAAAGGAAAACTGCTTAGCTCAATGCAGCCAGGCAGCAGGGAGATAGAGAGTAGGCAAGGAGCCAGGGACAAAATATTATTCCCAAGGGCACACACCCCAGTGACCTACTTCCTCCAGCCACACCCTACCTGCCTACAACTACCCCCAGTCTCCCATTTAAATTATTAATCCAGGCTGGGGATATAGCTCAGTTGGTAGAGTGCTTACCCCACAAGCACAAGTCCCTGGGTTTGATCCCCAGCACTGCAAAAAAAAAAAATTATTAATCCACTATATGGGGTGGATTAGGAACTGACTAATTTACAGCTCTCATAATCTAATCATTTCACCACTGAGTTCTGCTACATTGTCTAACATGAGCTTTTTGGGGAGCACCTCATATCCAAACAATAACCCCATCCTATGCACCAGCTACTTTGAAGTTCTAACTGTTGCCAAACTTGCTGTTCCACTCTTTCATGCCTGCCTGGAACTTTCTAAATTCTTGTACTTGTAATATACATAAAGCACTTAGGTCAGTGCCCATGCCTTGCTTGGTAGTTTTCAATAAATGGTGGCTGCTAATATTCTGCACGTGCTGGTTCCTTAGCCCATAATTATTTCCCCTTTTCTATCTTTAAAACTCAGTTCAGATGCATCTCCCTGCTTGGTGAAGCCTTGCCCCAGGCAGAGTGCTTTGTTAATACTCATTCTTGCACTTATCAACTTGAGGTCAGGTAACTCCCAGTGCCTAACACATAATTAATGCTCCATTTGTGTTTGTTGCATGACCCTGGCTGTACAAAAATGAAAAGCAGAGTACCTACCCATCTGCGTTCCTAGTCTAGTTGGAGGGAGGGGGCAACAAGATGGGCAAAAACACCTAACTATATAATTATAATGTGATGTGGTTAAAGCACTGATTGCAGAATGCACAGGGAGTTGTGGAAACACAAAGGAAAAACTGCAAACCCAGACTGGGGTGGTCAAAAACTGAGCTGAGTCAGAAACAATGTGTAGGAGTCAGGTGGAAAGGGGAGAAAATTGCAAGCCAGCAGGAAAGTCTGAGCAAAGACATGGAAGTGAGAAAGAGTACAGCCGTTCTAAACATGATACACACTTTGGTGTGGCTAGAGATGAGAGAGGCAAGAGATAAGCCTGGAAGGTTTATTAGGGGTCAGATTGTCAGGGCCATCTCTGCCTTGTTAAGGAACTTGGCCTTGATCGTGTCGAAGGGTCTATAAATTCACAACATGTGTGCCATCAGCCTCCCCAGCCCTCACCCCTCTTCATAGTAGACATTGATAATCAATCACAGCACCCCATTCCATGGAGCCCAGATGTGACCTCCTAATCCTTCTCAACACAACACTGCAAGGGAACACCACCAACAGATTGAAAGTGGCACTCTGATTTGCTAGTAAAAGACTTTACGTGTGTGTCCCTAGAGGTTGGGAGAATGGTGAGAGAATCAAAACAGTTAGAATTGCATTTTGGGATGTTTGGTATGGAGGAGTAAATGAAGATGCAGAATTGAGAAGAACCACCAGGACCTAATTGTTCAGATGTGGCAGAGTAAGAATGAAAGAAAGAGTAGTCAAAGATGAAGTTGGTGTTTCCACCTTAGGCAGATGGCAGTGTCATTCAGAGAGAGAACAGGAAGGAGGTAATGATAGGTTAGGCATAATAATAATAGCTCATGTTTTTGAGTGTTCATTGTACTCTTTTAGGCATTTTATGTAGATCAATTCATTTTATCTTCCCAACAGCCCTGTGGGGTGGATACCATTATTATTTCTGTCTTGCAGATGAAACTACACAAAAAGGTATGGAATATTGAAGAGCAGACACAATCAAGGACACTAAGGGAGAATTAGAGTGAGAAAAGCTGAGTGATTCAGATGAATATAGATGGAGCCTACCAGGTCACCAGGTGCCCATTCTAGGGTTTTATCAGTTCATCCATAGTGTTTTGGAAACCAAAGGATTTACCATTCTTGGAAGAGGCCCACTTCATTGTGTATAAATCCATCCTGCATTCACCACATCCGTTTTGCTCATGAGGACAAACATGAGTAGGAATAGGAATTAAAATATGCCTATCTAAATGATGACCTAAATGACTTCCAATGAGCCTTCCAATATAAAATACATGTACTATTCTTAAAAAGGAGATGAGTTGGGCTGTATTGCTTCCCAGAACCCTCCAAAGCACCCCACCTGACTAAAACTACAAGAAAACCACTTCTACCCTGAAAAATGCACATTATAAAGGGCAATGTTAGGAAGGATGTTGAATTTTAAGAGAACATATCATTGGGGCTGGGGTTGTGGCTCATTGATAGAGCACTTGCCTAGCATATGTGAGGCACTGGGTTTGATCCTCAGCACCACATAAAAATGAATAAATAAAAGTATTGTGTCCATCTACAACTAATAAAAATTTTAAAAAGAATATATCACATTAAATTGTTCTTTTTTCCAATGATCAACCTATTCTATTTTTAATAATAATTATATATATGCATATACATATATCTGTGTATGTATGTATAAATGTTTATATTTATTCCATTTGTGAAATAACATCATATTTTCCAGAGTACTTTCTCTTAGCTATTCATTTGAGTGTTACAGGCGCTCAATTACTTTAAGGAACAAGCTTTCAATGACTAGTTGATATGTTGTTATTTTCATCTTAGCCTCACATCTGCCTCTCTTGCTATCTGGGTTATGTCACTATTGCAGTAGCAAGTGCTATGGAGAGTCAGGTGCCTTCGCCAGAAGGGGATGAATATTTATGCCCTGTGGCCTTAGTATGACACTTAGCATTGGAGTTCAGGTGTGATAAGGTGCCTGGGTTTTCAGAATTCTAGGCCAGGTTTCCTGTTAACCCTGAACTCTCCCTGAGACTGGATTTGCTAATGATCCCACAGTGTCCTCTGGAACATGCCATTCTCGCATCCATGCCTTTACCTTTGCTCAGGTCATTGCATCTGCTTGAGATGCCCTCAGTTCTCCTGTCTGAAAGTTTCAAGAGCCATCTCCTTCCCCAAACTTAAGCTTCATGATCTCAGCCCTCATGACATCTTTCTTTCCAAAACCCTGTCTCCCGCATTCTGTATACCACAACAACCACCACCTAGTGGATTGTGATTTACTAAGAACTTCACATTCATCAACTGATTAAATCCTGATAACAACCCTGGAGAGGGTAGGCTTTAATGTTAGCTCTTGAGGCGAAAACTGAAACTCAGAGAGTTAAATTACTTACCCAAGGTCAATGTCAATGGATAGTAAGAGATAGGATTGGAGCCAAAATCTTTCTAATGTCAAATTCATTTCTATAACTACTAAGCTACATGGTCTGGCACATGTAGCTGATAAATATTGGTTGATGATGACAACAATAATCCTCCCATGCTAATAATGACCCCTGACTTTTTCCAGAGGGTTGATGCATAAAATTAAAATAACCTCAGCAGGAAGAGTTCAGAGCCTCTCCAGCCTTCTCGATTTAGGTGGTAAGGAGGAACTCAAAGCACAGTGTGCTCAGCCCAGTTGTTGGACTACTCTGGAGTCCCAGAAGTTTCTCCCTTTCTTTTTAAACATTCGCTATGTCTTTTCCTGTGAATCATAGTACCTCTGGGTGCCTTAACCTGGGCCCAACAAGGAGGGATTAAAGGGTACATGGTCTTTAAGTGACTCACCATGCATGCTTGAGAGTGGTGGGTCTGATCCTCTGTGCTCCACTGGAGAGCTATGACTATTGGTCCATGGTACATTCTTATGCTTCATGACCATCTGGCCTAGGTACATCCTAGGCTATCATTTGCTAGGTCAGCAGTTGGTTTGGACAGCTTATTCTGAAGATAACACATAATCTTGGTTCTGGAAGGCCCTATGTACTGCTCTTCTTGGGCCCAATGCCCCAGCTAAAATAATACATTTAGAATTATTCAGCACTGAGTTTTAAAATTCATACTCATGAGGAAGTTTTAACTTTTAGTAGGTCTTTGGTATGTTAAAGAATTGCATATTACAGAGATTCATAATGAACTTGGAAATGAGTCTCATTCTGGCTATGATAATAATAATAGTCAGAAACATCATTGCACTTCCTGCTTCTTCTTTCTCCATGGTAACATTGGTCTGAATACTACTACATTTAATCACTACACCATCCTTTGAGAGGTTGGTAATATAATCTCCATTTTATAGGTGAAGAACATGAAGCTCAGATGAGATGAAGTAAATGACACAAGGTCACACAGCTAATAAATGGCCTAGCCAACATTCAAATCCATCCTTTTTGTTGGGCTCCAAAGACAATGAAACTACTCCTACTAACCTCTTCTCTGTTGTCTCCCTTTCTGCTACCTGTTGCTCCTGTGTGCCATATGAGCCTTCAGTCAGTAGCCAGCTGAGATCCATAGGAAGCAGTTTGGCCAGTGTTGAGGTCAACAAAAGGATGATGAGCAGCAGACTAGAAAGGGCCCCAAAGTGCTCATTCTAGCCATGCTGTGGTGCTACACTGCTCAACCCTTGATCCTCCTTCTCCTGGCAAGAAGGTAGAGATAAGAATGCAGATGGAGGAGTTGGGGGTATGGAGTGACTAAACTTACTTGGTCTTCTTGAACCTTTGTAGGCACTTAAACAAGTCTGGTCTAGATCAATATTCCTCTGTTCCTTAGGCCCAGACATACTCACATAATTCATAGTCAACTTTATGGCTAGCTAAAGATTGGAGATGTCCCATAAAGAAGAGATCAGTTACAGAAATCTACAATCTTAGCTGAAAAATAGAAATTTGTTTATGGAGATGTCTAGTATGAAATAACCAGGCGGACTGAAATAACTAAAAACTGAACTAGTGGTTATCGTTGGTGTATACCGTGTGTCCAATGTGAATTTATAGTCACCCCTGTGTATAGAATGTTGCCTTTGTTTATTGAGACTTTGTATGGAATCTTGTTGTAAATATTGATTGGAGAACTGGTCTTTTTTTAGAAATAGCCTTATTGAGACTTATAATTCGCATAAGCATACAATTTAAGCATTTTTCAGCATAGAATTTAGTGGTTTATAGTATATTCATAGAATTGTGCAATGATCACCACAGTCAGTTTTAGAATATGTTCATCACCCCAGAAAGAAACTCTTAACCTCTTAGCCATCATTTCCAATCCTTCCAACATCCCCCAAATCTAGGTAAGTACTAATCTACTTTCTGACTCTATGGATTAACTTATTCTTTAAATTATACAAATGGAATTGTACGACGTATGGTCATTTGTGACTGCCTTCTTTCACCTAGAATAACATCTTAAAGATTTGTCCATGTTGAAGCTTGTATCTTTTTGCTGAACAATGCTCCATTGTATGGCTATATCACATTTCACTTAACTATTCATCAGTTGATGGAAATATATGCGTTCCCACTTTTTGACTATTATAACCTAGGCTGCTTATGAATAAGATTTTGTATAGACATGTTTTCCTTGGATATATACTAGAAATAGAATTGCTGGGTGATATGGTAACTCTATATTTAATACTCTGAGAACTGCCAGACCATTTTTCAAAGTGGCTGCACCATTTTACATTATTGCCAATTTCTACATATCACATATGTAGAAATGTGATATGTAGATTCTACATATCACACTCATCTACAATTTCACACTCATCTATATTGTTGATTATAGTGACCCTAATCACTGTGACATGGTATCTTCTTGTGGCATTTCCCTGATGACTAATGATGTTGAGCATCTCTTCATATGCTTATTGGTCTTTTGTGTACCTTTGGAGAAATGTCTGTCTACATTCTTTGCCCATTTTAGCTGAATTATCTTTTTGCCATTGAATTACAAGTGTTCTTTACATATTCTGGGTACAAGACCATTGTCAGATATGTGACAACCCCCATTCTGTAAGTTGTCTTTTCACTTCTTTATAGTATCCTTTGAAGCATATGTTTTTAATTTTGATGATATCCAATTTATCTCTTCTTTTGCCACTTATGCATTTGATGTCATAGCTAAGAAACCATAACCTAATTCAAAGTCAGGAAGATTTGCACCTATGTCTTCTTCTAGAACTTGTACAGTTTTATTTTTTAGATTTAGGTCTTACATCCATTTTAATTAATTTTGTATATGATCTGAAATAGGGGTCCAAATTCATTCTTCTGCATGTGGCTATCCAGTTGTTTCACCACCATTTGTTGTAAAGATTATTCTGTCTCCAGTGAATGGCTATGGCACCCTTGTTCAAAATCAATTGCTTATAAATCTGAGGGTTTATTTCTAGATTCTCAAGTCTCTCCTTCCTTCTCCTCCTCTTTCTTCTCCTACCCCTCCTTTTTAGTACTAGGGATCCAACCCAGTATTAAGCTTTGAGTGAGCTTTATCACTCAGCTAGATCCTCAGTCCTTTTGATTTTTCATTTTAAGACAGGGTCTTGCTAAGGCCCAGGCTGGCCTTAAACTTATCATCCTCTTGCCTCAGTCTCCCAAGTCACTGGAATTACAGTCATACCCCTTCATATTCAGAATATGAAAGCAACCTTGCATTAGTGGGACAAGTCCCATGTGGTAATGCCATATAATCACATAAGTGATGTATAAACATGTTGCTGGTTTTGCTTTGTTCATGTTTTGTTGAGAATTTTTATTTTTGTATTTCCTCTTCCATTTTTTGGAAGAGTAATGAATGGTTGTTAATTCCTCTTTCAACATTTGGTAGTGTTAAGCCATCTGGGCCTTATCTTTGTACATTCCAATATTCTACTTCCTCTTATGTCCATTTTGATAGTTTGTATATTTCTAGTAAATTTGTCTATTCCATCTTAAGTATCTAATTTGTTTGTTTTCAGTTGCTCAAAATATTTCCTCATGATCTGTTTTTTAAATTTCTGTAAGGTTGATTTAATGTCCCTCTAATTTTGATTTTAATAATTTGGCCTTCTTGGAATTTGGTTTTTCTTATTCAGTCTAGCTAAAACTTGATCAATTTTGATTTTTTTTAAAAAAACAACTTTTGTTGGTTTTCCCTATAATTTTTCTGTACTCTATTTTATTAACTTTATTTTTAATGTTTATCATTTCCTTTGTTCTGATTGCTTTGGGTTTAATTTGCTTTCCTTTTCCCCATAACTTAAAAGTAGAAGATTGGGCTATTGGAAGTATGAAATCTTTCTTCTCACGAAATGTAGAGGATTATAGCTATACATTTCTTTCTGAGCACTTCTCTCTCTGCATCCCATAAGTTTTGGTATGTTCTATTTTCATTTTAGTGTATCTAATTTCTGTTGTGATTTCTTCTTTGATCCATATTTATGCAGTATTGTGCTCTGTAATTTCCACATATTGGTGAATTTCTCAAATAGCTCTCTGGTATTTGTTCCATTGTAGTTAGATAGTACGCTTAACATGATTTCCATATTTTTATATTTACTTAGGCTTGTTTTATGGCCTAGCATATGGTCTATACTGGAGAATGTTCCATGTCCACTTGAGAAGAATATGTATTCTTTCATCTATGAACCAGTCTTTCTTATCTTCGGGACTAATATGAAGCTGTAAAGTGCTTTCCATTTGAACTTCATATTTCAAAACAAAATTCAGTCAATAACTCTTCCTCCATGTTCTTTAGGAAAGAACATGTGCACAATTGTCATTTAGATTTCAGGATTGAAAATAGACCTACAGGATGTCCTCTCCTTATCATTTCATTCCTCTGCTTTCTAGAACCACAGAGACATCACTTAATAATCCACAAGGAGATTTTTCATTTTATGATTTATCTGAAGTAACCTGTAGTTCTCTATCTTTCTACCACTTCTCCTGAGGCCAGGTCAGTGATATAAACTGGCACAGAAGAGAGGGGAGTTTAAATATCAGAACATAGCAGTTTGTTCACTTGTCACTGAAGCCATAGGGACCCAACAAGTAAAAATAAATAAGAAACAAAAAAATCTGACATATGGTCTCAGCCTTTTTGGTGACCTAATCAGATGAGCTATCGAGACACCTGAGAAAGTAGTCAACTTACATACATAGAAGCACAATGGCTTAGGGTGAGTGGCTGGCTGAATTTCAATGTGATGCTTAAACTGTCTATTGGTATCACTTATGCCATTTTTTAAAGCTGGCTATGCCTCAAAAAATAAGTTCTGGAATCAATTTCCTATTTTAAATGGTGTTCAGTATTGCCTTTTGTCAGAGAAACTATTCTCACTTGTAGATTTATAAGGTAATACAAATAAACATCAAAGAAATAAAAATATTATGATCAACCAAGCTGTGGTTTTAAAGACAAAAAGAAAGAAATTTTGATCTCTTTTCATGCATACAAATTCTCATGAGTCTTATGCCATACACATATGTATAAGTTTATAAAGCTAGACAATAATAAAATCACAGACTATCAAAGTAGGTAGGTTTAAGATTCAAACACAGGAGAAGCATTTCTCCTATGAGATTTTTTGAGTTCTTATATGAGCACTCTTAAAATCCAACCACAGAATATCCTGTCTCTAAGTAATAAAATTGGGTACACTGGCTACAGCAATATAAAGATGGCCAAGGACCAACAAGGAATGGTGAATCACTTTAAGCACTTGTTCATGGGACCAAAGACAAGGCTCTCAGACCTAGACTGTGTATCTAATTCTACTTAGTAAATCAAACCAGTGAAGGCAGTGAATCTCATGCTGAGAAAAGAAGGAAGCCAAAACTCAAAGGGGCCTAATTCTGCTGGAAGTTTGGAGAATGGATGTCTTTAAGGAAATTCTTTTGTTCAACTTAGAATGAGTCATTCACAGATGTGCCCACTTCATCTCATATTTGTAAAACCTCTGTTTTAAAATGTTCTTTTTTGATACAGATGTATTAAAGCTGATGTTTCCAGCATAACCAAAATTTGTGTAATCTAGAAATAAATTCCATCTGCAAATACTCATTATGCAATATGGAAATTGCTCTTAAGAGCTTACTGTTTATATCTATAGGGACACTACATGGATAGGTGTTTATGACCACATGTGTCTCACATTTAACGGTAAAATAGATACCAACATCCATTCAGCACGGAGTGATTTAAAATACAACATTGAATTCCCAAATGTTAGCTTTGCTTGGAAAAATATAAAGCCTTTCTGGTTACAGAAGAACTTATGGAATGATGTTTTCAAAGTGACTGTAGTTGATGTTGTATCTTTACTTCAGTTAATGCTCCCATGGACAGTAATGATGATAAACAGGGTTCACAACAGTAAACTCTCCTCTAAGGAAAGGCAAATCTTGACCCAACTTCTAGGAATTGGGACTATAGTTTCTGAATCAGTCTCTTTCTCTCTCTCTCTCTCTCTTTCTCACACACACACACACACACACACACACACACTCTGTATCCCACCCCTACCATCCCAATAGTTGATCCTAAAACCTTCCTGGAGCTTGGCTGGAGTTAGAAAGAGGGGACAGATAATCCTTCTAAAGGATTGCAGTTCCAAGGTTGAAAGGTCATCTACATTGGGTAACTACTGTAGGCATATTTATTCATGTCTTCATTTGTGATTCATTTATTCATTTCAGTCTAATCTCTTGCTCTCACACAGTCCTGCCAAACTGTTTCCTGAGCATTCTCTATGCCTCTTGTACTTCCGTGCCATTCTTTTTCTATCAAGAGCATTCATATCTCTCCTTCTACTTACGCCCTCCCTTCAGACTCCCCATTCCTAAATTCTTCCCATGCTTTCCAGCCCCACTTTAAATGCTTCTTCCTCCAGAAGGTCTTCTCTAATCCTAAAACACTTCTATCCAATCCAAAAGGGAACTTCTTCAATTTCACAGTACCTGATTGAAGCAGTATAACACAGTATATAAGAGCATAGCCACTTATAAATTGCATAGCTTAGCCGGGCGCAGTGGCGCACGCCTGTAATCCAAGCGACTTGGGAGGCCGAGTCAGGAGGATCACGAGTTCAAAGCCAGCCTCAGCAACTTAGCGAGGCCCTAAGCAGCTCAGTGAGACCCTGTCTCTAAATAAAATACAAAATAGGACTGGGGATGTGACTTAGTGGCTGAGAGTCCCTGAGTTCAATCCCTGGTTCCAATAAATAAATAAATAAATAAATAAATAAATAAAATAAATTGCATAGCTTTGGGCAAGATTCTTCTCTGAATCTCAGGTCCTAAATTTATAGTAGGGAGCTGGTAATATCTGCCCTATAGGATTTGTGGAAGACCTTACCTTTTTTGTTTTTGTTTTTGTTTTTTTAATTTTTCATGGTGCTAGGGATTGCACTCAGGGCCTCCTGCATACTAGGCCAACACTCTACCACTGAGATATACTCCCAGTCCTCATGTAAGGATTTAATGAGATTATATATACTCTGAACTCACATAGTACGTGCCCTATTAATTGTAGCTATCCTTGAGGACAGGAACTATGTGTTCTTTGACTTTGTACTCTCTCAGCACTTAACATGTACCTCAGGGTGGATACTATGTGATTATTTGTGGAGTGAATCAGCCCCCTTTAGTAATGGGAACATAGTGGAGGTGAAGAGTGCTTTCCAGGACTTCCAGGAGGTAATCTGTTGTGTTTGTCAGTTGCCTTCTAATGGCTTCCTTAACAACCTACAAAACAGGAGCTGCCCTTTGTAGATTATAGCAGAACTGCCTTCTCTGTTTCTAAAGCAGGGCTCTAGTAGAGCAATGCAGATTGGGTGTTTGGTGCTTCATTACAAGCTTTCTGGTTATTCTCTGAGGATTTTGCTCTCCTGTGTTGGGCCTTGAACTCCTCCCTTGCTAAAAACTGAGTCCATTCAAACTTTTGCATTTATTGTCAAAACTTTTTCAGCTGGTTTGGTAGTTTATTTTTCCTTGGCCAATGTGACTTCTTTTTTTCTCAGTGTCTTTGAAAGATTCCATAAACTTTTTGGTACAGTCAAAAGATCATTAAATACTTTATATGTAAATAAATGAGAAATGCTTTGGTTTGTCCTAAAGTTTCCCTCTGGTAAAGTCAAGAGGAAAGCATGCATTGTAAATGGACCATAGTTTTTATTTGTTGGGTTTGGGCCTTTCTGCAATTCCTTTTTTGGCAAATACTTGGAGTATATTGAATTCCACAATGATTTTTCAATCAAACTACATTTCTATATTTCCTTAAGAAAAACACTCCTGGGCAAAGGAAGAAAAGTCTTCAATGCCAGAGACATTGGTCAAGAGCTTTTGATCCCATTTTCAGGAGATAAGAAGAAATTCAAACACAAATCAGGGAACACTAATGAAAGAAAAGCAACCAACCGAAAGGGTTTCTCCATGGACCATTGGTTTGACTGCCAAGAAGGATATGAGTTTGGGCCTTCACAAGCAGAAGACGCTGCTTTGTGGTGTTTGGTTTGACCACACATAAATACAGCCAGACTTTTTAAATGGGTAGTGCATCTACTATGTGTTGTTGTTTGTATTTTCTTACAAACCATAATAAGGGTCTGGTAGATGGGACAGATTGGATATACAACACTGTGAATAGTTACATAGACATCTTTCTCACCTATGAGCACCAGCTTGCTAGGACAGAGGCAAGACAAGGGTCGCCTAGGAAACTCAGCATTCTGCCCATGGCCTGGTATATTAGATGCACTCAGAAGTATTTGAAGGCATGGAAAGTATTTGCCTGACAAGAGTGCCTCTGTCGAGCTCCCATAAGTGCAAGAGCAACTCATCAGGCTTTCCTCTGTGCTTCTGACTCTTCAGACAGTTCTTTCTTAGGAAACACTGAAGTTTGGAGGTGAGCAGAAGAAAAGGAAAGCATTCCCTGTTCAATTTTGTTCTTTCTTCCCTATCCACTTAAGAATTATTGATATCCTGATAGGTTTTTGTTTTTGTTCATTGTTATCTCTTTGAATAAATCTATTTCTCAAGCCCAGAAACTTGAGAAATAGATTTATTCAAATCTATTAGGCTTGAGCTGCATCACAGAGTCCAGTGGTATCAATAGGCCTCTTTAGGCTTGTTTATCTGGTGATGAAAGGTGAGGTAAGGCAGAGGGCCTGAGACCCTCTCTGTAGGAGGAAGCAACTGGTGCCATGTTTTTGCCTGAATTCTGCTCACCTTCCCCAGCACAAACCAATTGGCAAGTCTAATTTTCAAAAGACACTTATAGCTATGTATGTATGTTATATTTGATACTCAGCATGATCTTAGTAGATTTCCAAACTCTTTAGCTGTGTTAAAGATTTTGGAAGGGCCAGGCATGGTGGCACACGCCTGTAATCCAAGCGACTTGGGAGGCTAAGTCAGGAGGATCATGAGTTCAAAGCCAACCTCAGCAACTTATTGAGGCCCTAAGCAACTCAGTGAGACCCTGTCTCTAAATAAAAATACAAAATAGGGCTGGGGATGTGACTCAGTGGCCGAGTGTCCCTGAGTTCAACCCCTGGTTCAAAAAAAAAAAAAAGATTTTGGAAGGGTCAGGAGGCAAGTAATGGTGCCAGTACTTGCCTGACTCCATTTAACCAACATGTGGGTAGAGTTTTTCTTTTCATTTATTTAAAAGTGAAAAGCCAAAGTAAACCCTCATGCCTCCTGATATTGACAGAAGTAGCTGCTTCCAAGTTCCATCCTAGTTAATATCACACATGGCAAAAGTGGCCTTAATGATGTCACAGGGTCCTCTCTTTCATCATACACTTTGGTAAGGTCCTAGGAATGAAGTGGAAGTCATCAGAGAGAGGTAATTCAATTCAGCCAATTGTTTCAGCTCAACTCACAGATATTTACTGAGCAACTCCTTTGTGCTTAGCACAGTGTTAGGCACAATGAGGATAAAGAGACTATATATATAACCTGGATCTGCTCTGGAGTGGGGAAGGAAGACCCAAAAGGACCAAAGTGTTTGGACTTAATCCTGTGCACACAGTGGTGAGGCATTGTGGCTTGTGAGCAGAATTGTGACAACTATTCCCAAAGTATGCTTTTATGTATTCATGTAAGGTTAGTGTGGAGGTCAGGAGAGAGCAGCTAGGCAGAGTATAGGGCACTGGGTGTTGAGAAAGCCTGATTTGCTGCACTGGTATATTAAAGATGTGACAGTTTGTGCATCTTTGCCTAGCACCTCCCATACATGTGAAATCCCACAGTTTAATGGAAAGGATATAAACCATCTGCAGCAACATATTTGTTTAAAAAGAAGACACCAGCATGAAGACTTAGCAACTTTGAACCAGTTGAAAGAAGAGCATCTGCCTGATATTTTTGTAGTGGTTACATTGTTCATCTTCCATTCTTCTTATGGTTTGTGTTACTAGCATATTTGTATTGGTTCTGTCAGATCCTTGTGAAAAAGAATTTGTAAATTATCACTGTAGATATTAAAATCTATAGGAGAATTAAAGTTTCTTGTAGCTTTGGTGCATTGCCATGTACAATTGAAGTGCGTAAGATTTTGAAAGGTCTTTTACATCTGAGGACAAAGGGGGTTTAGGAATCTCCTATCCGGATTCACTTTTTCATGGAATGCTTGTATTTACTTAGCACCTACTACATGCCATGATAAATGCTTTCACATAGCCTCACCACAACCCTCTTTTAAAGGTGAGAAAAGCTATATGTCCCAGAAAAGCTATACAACTTACCCAAAATCTGAATTAATCTGTTGTAGACCCAGTATAGATACATACACTTACTGGCTCCAAGTCTAGGACCTTTACCATTATACCACACTTCCTCCAGTTCTGATTCATTTAATATTCCTAGAGTGTACACAGTATAAGTTACTGTAAAGGAAATCAATTTTCTCAATTTTTCTCATGAGCAACCTTTGCCATTTAAACAAAACCCCTGGCCCTATAGAAATGGAGTTTTGGCCTGTGTTTGATGAGAGGGATGGACATGTTGAGAAAGAATTGGGCATTTACTGGGCAGTGCCAACCCAGAAAGATTGCCCTGATCAGCTATAAGACAGCATAGAGTCAAAAGTTTCTTTAGAGGATAAGGAAGGACTTTAACGGAAATGACATTGAGAAAGAAACAAAGATACATTTGTCTTGCTTTGCAATTTTTTGTCCCAGTTAGAAACATAACTGTGCCATTAGATTTCTTCCTACAGATAGATGCCTATCACTTTTGTGGATCCAGCTCTCCTAAAAGGCTATTTGGGCTTGTGGCAGAGTTCAAGATTGCTAAATGGACCAAACTAACGGTGGCAAGTCACTCCAGGGTAGGCCTAAATCCCAGACTTGATCCTAGGACCCCTTTAAGCTCCTTACCTCCTCTACTAAGGTATGATTTCATAATCTGGAGTAGACCTGACTCTCTGGCACATTCTCTCTAAACTAATTCTAGATGCAGCCTGGAGCAAGAAATATAACCTGGTGAAATGATGGCCTGGAGCCCCACCTCTTCCCACAGCTGGGAATGGGAGGTAGGGTTGTGCCTGGTTCACTATAATATTCACTAATTCTGGGACTGGAGGTCAAGCTAAGAAGCCTTCAGATTTAGAGGACTCTTCAGAAAATGAAATACCAGATAGACTGAACTGCTCAAAGACAAAAAGCAACTGCTTGAACTTTATTTCAAAACTGCCCCATGTGCTAACTTGTTTTCATCAGTACTAAAATTATGAGGAACAACTTGATTTATATCTGAAAATCCAGGACCTAGCATTTCAAAATAGTTGCTGGAACGTAACATAATAACATTTCATATCTCTACATTTAGCTGTTACCTGTAACCATCTCTTTTATTTTCTCTTTTGAGCAGTTTGTAAATCTGATCGTTTTAATGTTTTTCAGGCTAACTACTACTAACTATATTAGATGTATATTCCAGCTTGGTGTAACTAGAAGCAAATCAGTTGGATTTATTTCCTTAAAGAGACAGTTGATTTCAACACAGAAGCTCTTTTGTCTTTTTGCCTTACAACCATAGCATTAGATACCGTGTATTTTTCCCCAAGTGTTTTGAAACCTTAAAGTTCAGCTTCATTCATTTGTTCCTAAACACTTGCTGAATATATGTAAACTCAGCCTTGCATAATTCTCCCCTATCCCTATTCTGGTATAGCAACATGTTTCAGTTGTCCTTTTTCTTTTTCCCTCTTCCTGACCATTTTCTTCTCTTTGGTCCATGAGCTGGGACCTATATAATATCTCATTTAATTCCCCATACAAACCTGTGAAGGAATGGTATTGTTCCCATTTTGCAAATTAGCAAATAACAGCTCAGATTTGAAAGACTGTGGTCTCATAGCTAGTAGGATGACCTGGAATATTCACTGTCTTGCACTAGATCTCTTTCTAGATCCTAGCATTGCAATGATGCTATGGTGGTGATATCCATTTTTTTTTTCATTTTCATTTTTTTAAACTTAGATTAGCATTTTTTTCAATATAACACATATTTTTTCCTTCCCCCACCCACTCCTGCCCCATTTTCCTCTAAACTATCCAACGTTCCTCCATTCTTCTCTTGTCCCCTCTCCCCCCATTATGTATCATCATTCACTTATCAGAGAAAACATTTGGCCTTTGGTTTTTTGGGCTTGGCTTATTTCACTTAGCATGATATTCTCCAACTCCATCCACTTATAAGCTAATGCCATAATTTTATTATTCTTTATGACTGAATACTATTCCATTGTGTATATATATCACAGTTTCTTTGTCCATTCATCAATCGAATGGCATCTAGGTTGGTTCCACAATCTAGTTATAGTGAATTGAGCAGCTATGAAAATTGATGTAACTGCATCACTGAAGTATGCTAATTTTAAGTCCTTTGCATATAAACCGAGGAGTGGGATAGCTAGGTCAAATGGTGGGTCCATTCCAAGTTTTCTGAGGAATCTCCACACTGCTTTCCAGAGTGGCTGCACCAATTTGCAACTCCACCAGCAATGTATGAGTGTGCCTTTTTCCTCACATCCTCACCAACACTTAGTATTGCCTGTGTTCTTGATAATAACCATTCTGTTTGGAGTTAGATGAAATCTTAGGGTGGTTTTGATTTGCATTTCTCTAATTACTAGAGATGATGAGCACTTTTTATATATTTGTTGAGGTGATCTCCATTTTTAACTAATCCTGTGGAAACAGGCTAGCCTCTAATCAGAATGGATCTGCCCATGGCAGATTCCATCTAAGTCCTACCGTACTATGTTAACAACATTGCAGATAGAGACGTGGGCACAGGCATTAAGCAATTTATTCTTCAACTTGGGATAACTCAGCAGGAAAATCAGGACAAGAACTTCATACCTCTGAGGGAAACTGGACCAGGCTTAGGCTGCCTCCTTTAATGCTGCTTGGAAAGATTCTCGTGACTCCTTCACCTTTTTTTACTTCACATAAATATTCCAAGATACTGAAATGTTTTTCAGGCACTATTCTCATTTTTTATTTCTCTTAAAGTTAAACCAGAAACCCTATATGTGTGTGCATGCACATATTTTACAACTGTCTGCTTCATGCACTGTGGCTTGAAAGCCTTCCATATTATTTCAATTTAATAAATATTTTCATAATCACCCAAATGTTACTGTTCATGCTTTTGTCATCAAATATAAACTATATTTATTAATGGAAAAATCCACTTGCTCTGGAACAGTGCCAAAAACTGTCCAAAGAAGATAGTTCAAGTTTGCTTGCTAAATTATCAGGTGTTCTGTTAGGACTATAGGACTGATTTTTAATTCCTATTGAAATTGCTCCAAGTTCTAGTACTTGTGCACTTTACATGCCTTTCTCATAATTAACATAAAGAAATTAACATCTTACAAGCTTCAATATTTGATGCCATATGAGTCCTGAGGATAGTTAAAGGGAGAAGAAATGTAAATAGGATGAAATTCTTAAGCAAGATTACTGATATGACAGGACTAAAGAGCTCGGGAGTGTGTGAAAAGTGCCTCTTTTCTTCCTTTTAATAAGTCCATTACTTGGACTTGGGCATATTTTAAGGTCCTTTTCATGCTGAGTCTAGAGTTGAGCATGCTTTGCATTTCAAGCTTTGTCTATGAATCAGTAGAAGCCAAAGTTATTTCTGCTTTAAAATAACAGGAGCCAGGAACAGCTAATCTCTTTTCATTCTGAGTTCCTTACATTATTTTACTGGACAAAGTTTGTGTTGGCTACAAAACAGGCCATTCACAACATCTATGAGAAGGAATTTAGGTAAGAATGAAGAGAGATTGGAGGATGTATAAAGACTCCCTCTCCTGAGGCCATTAAGAAATTCCAAATTGGCACTGTTTTGAATAGTGACATTGCATTAGCCTTGCTAATTTCAGTAACTCAAGCTGATAGCTTGTGTTTACCAACCTTCTGGTTGAAACCTTCACATCATTACAGTACTGATGTGCTTCTCAGCTAAGGTGAGTTGATATATTAAAATAGGTGATGGGGGAAAAGTGGCAGGACAAGTGGAAAGTGGATGTCAGTCAGCACAAGCACCTCTCAAGTCAGAAGCTTTTTGGCAAGGGATATGTGTCTTGGATTCTTCAGTAAGGCAGGTCCTTTTCTTTTAGCAGGAATGAAAATATGAGACACAAAGGATTTGTCACTCCCTTATCTCATTGCCTCTGACCTCTTTGATCATTTCTGTCTAGCTTTTAATTGTGTTCATTTCAATAATTGGGAAAAGCAAGGAAGCCCTTCCAAGTTTTATTTTATTTTCTAATTGACAAATACTAATCATAGACATTTATAGGGTATAGTGTGATGTTTTCGTATATGTTTATGATGTAGAATGGTTAAATCATGATTTTTTTTTAACTAGCGGGAACACATTTACTCTTCATTTCATAAAATGTGCAAAGAAACTGACAGACGGCTAATGGCAAAAGCTTCAGAGGAAGGGAACTCCTTTTTAAAGGCGTCTACATTTAAAAGACATTTTTCTAAATCTCTCTTGACTAACTGGCATCTCGCATCATGCTGGAAAAATGTACAGAGGGAAATCTTCAGAGCTTCACAAGCTGAGAAAGTAGAAAGATTGCCGAGTGTTTGAAAGGGTTTAGGGTTTCATTTGAAGAGCAGCTGCACCCCACCGTGCCTGCACTCAGATACACTGCATACTAGCAAGCCAGGCAGGCCCTTGGGAAAGGCCCCAAATGCAGTGAGAGCAAACCTCTGGTGACAGGGCACGGCCGGCAATCCCGGCCTTCCGCACATCCGGCCCAGGGTTATTGACTTGGGTTTCCTTTCAGTCAGTCAGTGACTAAGACCAAAGTACATCTCTCCCTGACCACTTTAGCTCATCAAGCAGTAAAGATGAGACAGGGACACACAGAGAGACAGAGCATGAGAGATTTTCTTAGGTTCAAGTACAGTGTTTCACCACAAAGGTTCGTGGTTTTCCCAAGTACAAAGTAACATTCTGTGTTTGTGCACTTCATTAAAGTTTACAAATCATATTTACATATCTTGTCTCATTTGATAGGCAAGACAATGTCGATGCTAAATAATAAAGTATTCTCTGCATACAGGCAGAGAAGTAGAAGTCAGTGGGTCAGTGTTTACCAGGTTTCTCTTTTCAGAATCTTCAACAGAATCTGCCATAGCTCAGAATCCCCACCCCACCCCACCCCACCCCCGCACTTTACTCCTGCCTGGCTTGTGGCACTTAACACATTGTATCTTGGAGTACAGATTGTTTTGTACTCAAAACAGAGAGCTGCCATACAAAACAGAGAGCTTCTGGAGGCCAACACTGAGCTTTCCTCTGCTCAGTGTGCACCATAGCACCTGGCATAGTGGCTGGCAAACTAAGGGCCCAGTTCCTGTTCACTACTGCTCCTCTTAACACCTATGGTAAATGGAGAACTCCCTGAGGGTTGGCTCCAGGGCTTGCCCTGCATCCCCAGTAACTGACTGCCTGCTTCCTAATATTTCAATAAATGTTCCTAGCACTCAATAAATGTCTAATGAATTAACTAATTACATTGTACTGAATATACTTAACATGAGCCCTTCCATCCACCTGTGGCTGCTACACCCACCACTCATCCGCTTCAAGAGATTATTCATGATCACAAGTTGAAACTGAAATCTCTTATAAGGACCCAGGTAATAGTAACACACACCAGGATTCAGACTTTGACACATTCTTCCCCAAAAGGCATTTCAAAAGGGCAATGGCAAGAGTTAAAAGAGGTTTTAGGGAAAGAAGTTTTAAGAGGAGGGAGAAAAAAAATAGGTGAGGGTGGACTGAGAGAAACTGGTAGGTGAAGAACACTGCCTGAGCCTGTTTTGAGGGCCCTGCACCCTCTAAGTGCTGCCTGGCTGGCTGGGGCATGAGAAAGGTGAAACCGAAATTTAAAAAAAAAAAATCAAATTGAAAAGGGGCCTCCTAAACTTGGTCTTAGCCTTAATAGTATAAGGAAAAAAGATTTGAGGATTACTTACCTTGTTGTTAGTCAAAAGGGGGCTTCAGATTTCTCCCCTGGGTGACCTAAACTGTAATCTGTCTCTATAGCCCTCTGTTAATACTTCTTCCATTTGTGAGGAAATTATAGTGACTGGAGAAGCTCGACTTACTTCCTGTAATCTCTTGGCACAGAAATTTAAAAGACAAGCAGAAATTGCTCTCCAACTGGAATTCTGCGTGGCATAGAGAGAACAGATTGGGACAAATCAATTGAAGAAAACAATCTTTATTTAAAGGGAATGCATCTTTAATCGTACTAATCCCCATACTAAATTGCTTTCTCTGGTGATATTGCATACCAATTAGTTTGTTCACTTTGACTTTCCTCTAGGAGTGTTGCTTGTTGTTCATACCATTGTGGGTTTGTAGACTGAGCAGTGAACTTACTACTGGCATAAAAATCTGTCAGAAACTGCCTATGAGTCTCAAGATCAAAATATCACCACTTTTTGGAAGTGAATCAAAAGTCACTAGACAATTATATTTTCTTTAACATTTCCTCAAAAGACCTATTTCCATCCCCTTATTCATTTTCATTCTTTTCTCTGAGAAGGACTCTCAAGATCTTAACATTGCAAATATAAAAATGAAATATCACAAATGGGGCTATCCAAGAGCCATCAGAGTAACTTACATATGAGGATTTTCTCCACAATCACCTTATATAACCTGGTGTCATGGTGTTTTTCTTAGTGAAAAGGCAGCCTATTAGTCAGATGTAATGGTGCACACTTGTAATCTAGCAACTTGGGAGAAAGAGACAAGAAGGTTGCAAGTTCAAGGTCAGCCTGGGCAACTTTGAGACACTGTCTCAAAATTTTAAAAATGTAGGCTGGGATTTTGGCTCAGTAGTAGAGCACTTGCCTGGCATGTGTGAGGCACTGGGTTCAATTCTCACATTGCATATGAATAATTAAAATAAAGGTCCATCAATGACTAAAATATATTTTTTAATTTAATAAAATTTTTTAAATGTTATAAAAGGCTGCAGATGTAGCTCAGTGGTAATGTGTCCCTGGGTTCAAACCCCTACTGAATAAAAGAGAAAAACACCCTATTGCCAAGTTATATTTAACAGTGGGTCACTGTGACTCCCAGTTTATCTTCTGCAGCAGTTGTACCCAGGCACATTTTTTTGTACCTTTGAAAATGCATAGTTTGTTTTAAAGGAGTATTTGTTTTTTAATAGCTATTGCATTAGGATAATAACACTCTAAGGTGGTCCCCCCAAATGCCTTAATATTGTGATATTTCCTTGATATCCTCTGTATTCTGTTTTAGGAAAAATGCATTAATCTCCCTTCTCTCAAAATTTTTTTCTCCAACTATTCTCTTCAACCTTCTGCCCTCCTGTCCTGCAGCTTGTCCCCCCATATAGCCTCCATTCCTACATGCCAGGGTTAGTCTAGGAATATACCATATAGAAATACATCACATTCCAAATATAGATAAATAGATAAATACTTACCTACATACATACATACATACATACACACACACACACACACACACACATACATACAAGGATGTTCACTGAAGCATTTTTGATACAGGGAAGGATTATAAGCAACCTAAATGCCCATCAGTAGAGAAATGGCTAATTATATTATATGCATTCCATGGAATTCCTTGCAATGTTTATAAAGAATGTGGTAGTTCTTTATGTTAACATGCAAAGGTTTCCAAGACATTATAATCTGAATGCATTTATGCAAATGCACAAAAAATGCCTTTACCAGTAATTTCCCCTGGGGAGCTCTGGGAGGGGGAACTATAAAGAGGAGGGTTATTATTTTTTTTACTATTATTATTTTTACTGTATTGTTTGAATCTTTATCTTTGAGAACTATTCATACGCTGAGTAGTTTAAAATTAACAAAATAAAAGGAGTCTATACTGTGGAAGATGGTTTGGAGAGAAAATGGAGGTCATTGCAATAGTCTAGGTGAGAAGTACTGAGAATAGAATCTAAGCAGCAGCAAGCAATGGTGGTTGAAAGGAGAAGGATTCACAAAATATAAAGGGAACAGAATTTATAGGATGTGGTGATTAGTTCAATCTGGATGAAGAAAAAAGAAAAATCTAGTGTTCCCAGTAGGTTTCTGGCTTGAGCAACCTGGTGAGTAGTAAAAGCATTCACTGAAGGGTTAGAGCAAGAATAGGGCAGGACGGGGGTGGGGAACAGTTAAGGGAAAAGAAATGCTGCTTTCAGCTTGTGGCATGTGGAGTCTGAATTGCCTGACAGACATTCAGGTAGGAATGGCCTAAGGGCAGTTAGAGCCCAAGAAAGATGTCAAAACTAGAGATAGATTTGGAAATCCTCAATGACAGATAAAACCAGGGGCGGAGATGAAAGTATCCAGGAACACTTGTAAAGTGAGAAGAGTGGAGGATGGAGGAAGAGATGAGAGAATGTCCATCTTTAAGAACCAAGCAGAGAAAAAAAAAAGCCCAAAAAGGAATCTGAGAACAATAAGGGAGGCAGGAGAGGAACCTGGAGGAAGCAATGTGAGAAAGTGAAGGTGTCACCAAGTTTAGCTCAAGATGAATTTTTTTTTTAAAAAAAGAATCCATTGAGGAATGAATTATAAACCAACATGAACATTGTTTATTTTAAGTGTTTTTAGTTGTTGATGGACCTTTATTTTATTTATCTGTTTGTTTGTTTGTTTATCTATATGCAGTGCTGAGATTAGAACCCAGTGCCTCACACATGCTAGGCAAGTGCTCCACCACTGAGCCACAACCCTAGCCTGACATGAGGGATCTTCTTGGGCTGATTAAAGTGTTCTAAAATTACATTCTGATGAGGGTTGCATACCTTGTTAAATTTACTAAACATCACTGAATTGTACATTTGAAACTTACTTGAAATTGATGAATTTCTTGGTATGTAAATATATCTTAATAAAGTTGTTTAAAATATAAATAGGGAAAAATACATTGAAATTTAGTTTGAGGCAAACTGTGATTCCAGGGAGTACTTTCTAGTATAATCTCTTCTTCTTAATTAGTTTGGGAAAAGCCCCAGGAAAGAAAGTTACAGGAAGTATATGAGGTTACTAATGCCACACTTTGATCCCTCACCTTGCGAAATCAATACCAAGTTCACTTGTTTGATTTACTTTTCACCAAGCCATAATTGTTATCACACTGTCTCATTTTCCTTTGGATACTTACAGACTGGTCATTGCATTTATTTTCATTATTATTTTTTTTATATATTTCCAGAAGTTAAGAGTGGCAGTCTATAAAACCCCAATTTTTATGTTTTTGTTTACATTTTAACATGTTTGAACATGGATTCTTTATTGACTTTGCAATAAGTAAGATTTCAGCATGAAATTTCATCTCTCATTTTATGATATCTCTGTAATACTTTCTCCCTCTCAGCCATTTTCCTTCTTAATTCAACTCAGCCAATCACACAATACATTTGTCTTAGATAATGGGCACATTTGATGTATTCTGTAGCTAGGTAAAAACAAAATGGAAAACTTCGGTCCCTTCTCACTTATAAGGCACCACGGCTGCCAGTGGCCATACTTAATTGAAGTATTTATTTCTTGCCAATCGCATCTTCTGTTTACTTTGACTCAATATCTTCCTATGGTTTTTTCTACTCCCCTTAGTGAAATGGCTGCCACCCCTTTGTAGTAGCATATTCCTTTCCCCCTTTTACATCTTTATAGCAGTGGGTTTGGGCCTCTTGGCATCTTTTTACTTTTCCTGGCCTGCTTTGCACTCACTTCCTTAGTTCTAATGCCCACAGAACTATTCATATGAGGATCATCCAGCTTTTTCTCTTCAGTTGCTTTCCCATTGGGTCCTTCCAACTTATGTCCTAATCATGTTCCCAAAATGAATTGTCTCCATCTGATGCCTCTTTTCTTCTTCTGTATCCTGAGTGATAGCATTGCATGATTGCCCTGACCACAATGTCTAATACTTGCAAATTACTAATTGTTTCTCATTGGGAAGGGGGAAATTTGATGTAAACAGTTCCTGAGTTGTTTGCTCCACTTCTACACAGGCAGTGTCTTTGTATGGCCATCCCAGACCCAATATGCATATTTCATCTTGCCTGATACATGTTTACATTATTTCTGAACTCAACTCTTAGCTTAGTAAACTGGATGGCTTATGTGTTTCTTTCTCCCCATCCTAGGCAAGTCAGCATTCATTCCTCCAAAATTTTGTCTGGCTTGGTACCTCTTTGGCAAACTTAAAGCCCTCTTCTGTGAGCTAATCATGGTCTCCAAAAGACACTGGTCTCTTTCTTTGAGAAAGGATCCAAAGCAGACTTTTTGGATTGCTCTCTAAACATTGTCTGTGTCAAAAGGAGGTATGCAAGTGTCACTTTAACCCTTATCCCTTCACCCTTCATCCCTACCATGAGACCTCTCAAGACCTGAATGAAATTCTAGATTCTCAGGGCTGAAAGGGTCAACAGAAGCTATTTACTTTCTCCTCCCCCAGTCTGATCCATGTCTCAATCCCTTCACCCACATCTCCATCTAATAATGTCCAAACTTTTTTGGACCACCTCCAGAGGTAGATCTCATTGCCTTAGGGGGCAGCCTATACAGTTTCAGATTGTGCTAATTATTAGAAATTCTTTATTTCATTCAAGTCCAGTTTGCAGATGGCACTAGTGATTAGAAAGGTCTTAATTTCTCTTAAGTCCAAATCATTTTCCCATTCTGAGAAAAAGAAGACCATGAAACAGCAATAACTAAAATGGTATGGGTATGGGACAAGAAGAATCTATGTTAGGGGAAGAAGAAAAATAATGAAGAGCACATGGACACATGCCAGGGGGAATATATCAGAGAAATAGATCTGTGGGCAAACGAGGGCAACTGAGGTGAGAAGCAGAAGTGGTAAGGAGTAGGGGAATAGAAACACTGATGGAAGACCAAGGAAGTAAATATTGGAAACATTTCTAGAAGAAATGGAACCCAGAACAGAAAAGCATCTTCATGGTTCAAAACCCAACCTTTCCTTCTGCCTAAGGATATGGAAAAGAGCACAGTGGAGGCAGGAGAGAGTGTTTAGTAGAGCTGTGACTAGACAGAAGAGAGAGAATAATTGTACACAGGAAATTAGAGAGCAATGGAAAGAGAAAAAAATGAATAGAGAAATGGAAAAGGAGGGGGAATGAAAACACAGAACTTTTAGGTTAAAGAATTGTATTTATTCCTGTGCCAGCACGTAATTGTATTTTCCTGGCAGTCATCCCACAGACCTCTGCAAAGAGAAAGGGGTGCCGGCATGTGTCACTGCAGGAATTGAAGTCTTATTGCTTTGTACTATTACAGCCAAATGATGGACTTCATTAATGAGGCTCTATTTTGATGTCACAGAGACAGGCATTGAAACTTCAATCACTAGCAGCCCCTACAACTTGGGAATCAATGGTGATGGGAAGGATGGGGTGTGGCCCAGGGGTAGGTGGATTGTGAGGCAGAGGGCAAAGTTATGTGAACACAATCATAAAGGTTCCAAGTGAGAAATGAATGGAACCTGCTCACCAGAAAACCTGTTTCCTGCTCAGCATGTCACACAGAATGCCGGCATGTGTCAGCTGCTCACATAGCAAGGCATCAAGTTCCAGGCAGCAAAAGGGAATAAGAAAATAATCTTTGTGGATTCCATCCCCAACGAGTGCAGTAAGCTGATGCTGTTAGTCATGAAAATTGGCTATTGCTCAGCAGTGCCTTGGAATCTGAAGGTCAGGGATTGAGTGCTGCCATTTGCTTCCCGAGCTGCCCGCCATTGGACCTGCCTTCATCATGGATCAATGGTGGATCTTTCCTCTCAGAAAATCAGGTAGTAAGGATTGACTCCTTAGGAAGGGTGTCATGTATGGAAATAGCCCTTCACCTGCACACTGTCTGTGGGCTGGATATACATGTTCATTCATGCAGCTGTTGATCCATGCATTCAGTCAGTCAACAAGCATGTTTTTAAGTGTCTGCAAGCCAAGTATTGTGTGGGAGCTACAGAAAGGAGTGAGTCTTGTTTCTTACTCCAGTGAGGCTCAGTCTAGTGGAGAACACAGATATGACTAACTCTGAGGCAAATGGAATTTAGTGCTGTAATAGAAGTCCCAATCTAATTAATAGTCAGAGAAGTGGTTAATTGGGGCTGAAACGAGAAGGAAACGCTTCCTAGAAGAGGTATCATAGAAGTTGAGGCTTGGAAGATATAATTGGGGATTTAAAGAAAAGGAAGAGAAAGAGAAAGAGATAGTCCATCCCAAGCTAAGAGGCTGAGGGAACACCAGGAAGAAAGACATGGGAACTTCAGAGCCCTTCGCATTATCAGCCCTGGTGTGATTGTAGTATATGAAGCCTGGAAAAATACATGGGCAGTTGAAACTGAAAAGAAAAAGAAATGAGATAGAGAAGCTCTTGGATTCCCTGCTACAGGATTAGGACTGTATCCCACATGCAGTAAGGACTCATCAAAGGATTTGAGGAAGAGAGAAACATACTTCAGCATGTGTTTTAGGAAAGGAGTGTTGTCTTGCTCCAGCTGTCAGAATAGAACATTCCTTCTTCCTATACAGCAATGGGCCTTTGGAGAAGAAGGGGTATCTTAGATAGCTGAAGAATTGAGTACTGGGGGATTAGGCCTGAAGGAAAGAGGAGAAATGGCTAGCCAGCATTCAGTAATAGAGGAGATGATGCCTGTGGGAATGTGAGAATGGACACTCACTGTCAGCCCAGATCTACAGGTGGGTAGGTTGGAGGATGGAGCCAGGATGCTAACAAGTGCTTCCAAATGAGTTGAGAGGAAAGTAGTCCCAATTTACCAAATCCTGTTGATGATGAAGGAAGCATTTCATAATTTGAGAGTATTTCAGGAACAAATTCAGATGGAGTAACTTAGGGAGGGTTTTCATCTTTCATTTTTGAGGACACCTGCCTGCTATTGGTTTCTGACCTGAAACATTCCCACACCCTATCTGAGTGTTTCTAGGGACTTGATTTTGGTCCTTTGGCTGTTGTATAAGTAATTTTTTTGTGTTTCAGAATTGCCAGGATATTACAAGCATTTTGATTCTCAGGTACATTTTTTTTGTAAGATCTACCATGGCTCATTAAAAACGGAAGCTTAGCAGATTTTGAGTATCCCCATCCAAGTAAAGCCCTGTTATGCTTGATGAAGCCCTGATAACTTGGGCTCTGAGGGAGTACAGGCTGCTCCCTTTGTCCTCTGATCCCTCAGCAATAATGAGATTCAGCTACAATAAGTGACATTTTGTGTTTTCTACATCCTCAGAGCTCAATGATGCGTACCCCTCTGGCTGTGTCATGTGTGAGATTTATGTTATAACCCAAGCTCCATGAATCTAAACCATTAAACAGTTTTTTTAAAATATGAAAAGAGTGTATTCTTACATTTATTGTTTATAAACATAATCTCAGTTAAGCATCATTTATGTGAGTTACGAAAGCAAATGTAAGTTTCCTGACGCTGCATACAATTTCTCTTTTAAAATTTAGCCTCATTAAAGTACTTGACAACAGTTGCCCTCTTACCCATTCTTAGTTGAAGAGCTATATCTGCATTTCCATGAGTACTTAATAAGCATTCATTTTTATTCTTTTGGACAACTTGATCTGAGTTTTAAAGCACTGCAAAAGTACAATTTGCGGAGATGACCTTGGTATCGCACACATTCACATGGGCCCCCTTTCAAATGGTAAGATACCAGAGTATCAATGCATTTCCTTTAGGGACTGGGAATTCTGATATCAGATATCATTATCTCTTCATTTCTAGTATAAGATTTTTTTTAATTGTACTAAAATATATATAACATGAAATTTGCCATTTCCACAATTTTAAGCCTACAATTCAATGGCATCAATTACATTCTCAATGTTGTACAACCACCACCATTATTTCCAAAATATTTTTCACCCCAAAAAGAAATTCTGTGACCACAAAGCAATAACTGCTCCTGCCCTCCCAAACACACACCTAGTTAGTCCCTGGAAATTACTAATCTACTTTCTGTCTCCACAGATTTATCTATACTAGATAATTCATAAAACATGAAATCATATACTACATGGTATTTTTAAATGGCACTTTTCACTTAGTATAATGTTTTTAGGGTTCATCTATGTTTTAATGTGTATCAGAACTTATTTTTTTGGCTAAAAATATCCCATTGAATACATGTACCCTCAAACTTTTTCCATGAATCCACATCCACTCCCAGATTTTCTTCAACCTGGTACTCTCTGAATTTGGATCCAGCCATCCTATTGGAAGTTCTTTTAAAAATAGCCCATAATCTTCTAGAAGATATATTTAGCAGCTGCCTCTCATCCTGACTATTCTTGACCTCTCCATTACATTTGACCATGTTAACCCACTCCTCTTTAAAATGTAATAGTAGTAGTTCATTAATCAAAATTATCTCTCTTGCCTTGTCTTCTCTGAGCCAGTTGTTTTCATCTTTGCCCCTGGGCCTAGCTAGATAGTGTGTGTGTCCCCAGCTTCGTTTCTTCCACTGTCTCTCAGGCCCATCAATTATGGGAATGAAGTAAACTTTCCTGTGGGAAGTAAAGACTTCGATGAGCTGATTCATATAGAGCATTAGGTAACCTCAGGTAAGAAGCACCTGTGGACTTGAGAGTACTAGTCGTGACACTCCTGAGAAAGGCAGTAGTAATGCTGCTGAGGACCAGCACCCACACAACCCACTCCTACTCTCCAGATTTCCAGGATAGGACTGTTCTGTTTCTGAGAATGTGATTATACTTGTGATACACCCAAAGAAGTACAGTAATGGCTCATAATAAGATTATCCAGTAAAGTGATGTATTATTTTCCAAAGGATTAAGTGATTTTTTTTTCTTCAGGGTTAAACAAAATAATGAAACATAGTAGGCAGTTGAGCCCCCTGGAAAACCATTTTCTACTAGAAAACTCATCAGGCTGAGCTCTAGTTGGAATAGTTAATGGGGTATTCCCCTCCTTACAAGGAAGTTGCCACAGAAGAGCCTACATTAAGTCACTAAGCAGGAATTTATACAAGAGGCAGAATCCCCAGTGTGGTAGTCGACAAAGCCCAGGTGACCAAAATTGCCTAAGAGTGCTATTAAGATATTTCCACAAAAGTCCTTCATGCATCAGAGAAGAATGAATCCCTGCTTCTGAGGACCTGGGGTGTAACCTGAATGACTTGCTAACCAGGAAATGTTCTATGATATCTTCAACCAGTTTTCAAATAGTGCATTTTACTTATCATACAGTCTTGCGTGTTTCAGTATAAAACCTTGTGGTCTTCCTCGAAATCCCTAGGAAGTAGTATGTCATGTCTTCGTGTACCCACAGCCCACTACAGTGTAACTGAAGCTATACAAATTGCAGATTGAAAAACAGACCTAGAATGAGAGACCAGGCCTCAACTAATGGGGAAAATGCACTGTATCCTTTCAGTATACCACTGTTGTAAATGAGGATGTATGTTGGCTGGAATTAGCCATAAAAATGACATAGGCATCTCATTGTCCTAACTGTCTTCCAGAAGATGCCACTGGATTATTCCCAGGTTTTATGGTCATTAAGTGGGTAATATTGGCAGCTCACTTGTTTGTCAATAAGGCACATTGTGAAATGGTCCCATTCTAAAAGGAGTCCCATTAGACCAATTATAAAGTAGAGGCCTCAAATGTGCCTTTTCCTCTTCATTTGATCTATGAAGAAGAAAATCTGGACTCCCAGAGACTTTAGTATCATTGCAAAGTCACTTTCCTCATTTTCAATGCCAAGTAGTGATTTCACAGCTTAAAGTTCACAAAGGAGGGGTGTTGATATGGTAGGAAGGTCATGTTGAGGGCAGGAGAAGGCAACCAAGATCTGTTTGGGATTCAGAAGTGAGTGGCAGAGACCAAAGGGATTCATAGGAATGTGCAGGAGAGTGAGCAGGACTACAATGAATGCTGTTTCCTTGGAGATTTCCCCCAGTTTCATCCTCTGGTTGAATGTCCTGAGGTTTCATATATTCATGTCATAAGGGGCCAACTGTACGCAGCAAATACAAAACACAAGGATAGCCATGTTGCTCTGTTGCTATATTGGGGCCGATTGAAGCCATCTGTTGGTGCAAGCTTAGCAAGGAAGAAACCCCCATGCTTGACTCATCTGCAGCATTCTCTCCCTTGTCATTTTGATGGCAGCTCTTCTTGCATGCTGACCTGTAAAGTCTTCCTGTTTGTGTTTTGTGTGGGTAAAGCCCCTATAGCAATGCATTGTCCTTCTTGGTGCTGGCACCCTCAGAGGGTGAGCATTTGCTTGCTATTTTATGCTCAAGACCCCAGTACCTTTTCTTTTTTTGTACCAGGAATTGAACCCAGGGGTGCTTAACCACTGGACACATTCTCAGCCCTTTTTATTTTTTATTTAGAGACAGGGTCTCACTGAGTTGCCTAGGTCTTCACTAAGTTGCTGAGGTTCATTTTGAACTCATGATCCTCCTACCTCAGCATCCCAAGTCCCTGGAATTACAGGTGCGCACCATCATGCCCAGCCCCAGTGGGTTTTTATGAGCCAAAAGGTTCATTTCACTGGCTGACAGATCCTATTCAGCTCCCTGTGCTGACCAACTGAATGTACCCCTGCTTGATGCATCCCAGGTCCAACAACCTGTCCCCAAAGCTTTGTGCATACTAGCTTCAATGGCAGGTATAATGCCAGGGTCTAAAAGCAAAACCAAGACAGTCCAGCATATATTTATTTATTGCCAGATCTCTCATTCAAGATTGAAACAGTTCTAGAGGAGAGAATTCAGAACTTGATAGGTGATGAACATCACCATAGAAACATCCCAACATCAAAAACTGATCAACTCAACTTGCACAATGAGACTCTGTTGGGGGCAGCCATCTTGGCTACTGTAGGTAGAATGATTAAAGCCTGCAGACAAACATGCCCCTCACTAACTCCAAGAGCCTTGGAATCAGAGAGAAATAAAGCTAGAAGGAAACTTACAGGTCATCAGTTCAACACTCTGGTTTGCCAGAGGGGCAACTGAAGCTCAGAGAAGGAAATTATTTGTCAAAGGTGAACTTGTAGGACAGTAGTTGAGTCAGACCTGGAACTCAGGGTTCAAGACCCCTAGGAGGGTGCAACCTCCTGAAGTACTGCACAAGGAGACTCTGAATAAGGATGGAGGGCTCCCCACTCTGCCGGAAAAACTTTCCAACACAAACCAAGTGCAGACGCTAATGACTGACTATTATTTTAAACGGATCATCTAGTCGGCAGCACAAAGGACATAAAGGCAAAATGAGCGTCAGGGCTGAGTGTGTCATTAGTGCAGATTGTTGGGTCTACCCTCTGGGCATAGTTAAACTGATTACAAATAGAAACAGATTTTTAGATTTAGCCTGAAAATCTCCTTGCTGGCCCAAAAGGTTCTCTCTGATGATCAAGTTCAAAATAGAAACAATTTGTGTGCATTTTACAATATACACCTAGCACAACAAAAACATATTCTGGAAAATCATTCTTAAACATAAAAATATGAATGATGGAAAAGAAAATGTTTTGTTGTGTTATCCATAATACATTCGGTTTTCAGCAAACACAAGTTTTTTGATTTGATGTAGATTTAGCTTCTTTGTGTTATTGTTGCTGTCATTTATGTGTGCCACTGATCAATCCCCAGGTACTGTTCCAAAGGCTTCTTGTTTTATCTAAGATAAGATGTCTGGCAAGTCTATCCCATTTAGGATTTTCCTCCACATTGTTAACAACGATCTTTCTGATCATTGTTAACAATATCAGATTTGTGTGGTTTCCTTACTTAAAAACCTTCAGTGTCTCCCCATTGCCTACAAAATTGTTTTAGCATTTCTAATTCTCCGAGATTTGACCCTTCCTGTCTTTCCTGCTTTATCTTTCATCACCACCACCCCACACAACATGCTCTCTCTCACACACACACACATACACACACACACACACACACACACACACACACACAACAGTGTAGGCCCTAGGGCCCCTCACACCATGGAGGCCACTTGTTCCTACTGAATATGCCCCATCTACATTCTCCTAGCTTGGTGATTTTGCTCAAACCAAACCTTCTGCCTTGGTTAACCATTTCATTCAACCTTACCAGAGTTCTACCCATGCTTCATGGTGTAGATCATATCCAAATTGTTCCAAGAAATCTTCCCAGACCCTACTATTTGGAATTTTTCTCTCTTCCCTTCTACCCCATGGTATTTGTCTATGCCCTTATTTAATTTGATTCTTTTTTGTGTGAAGTATACAGTTGGTTTTTCTATTGGTCTGTTGCCCTTGTCAGAGTGTGAGATTCCTTGAAATACACAGTAAGTTTTTCTCCAGTGTTCTAATTCAGTGCTAGGAACATCATAGGCCAGTGATCTTTGTTGGATTTAATTGGATTATACTTCCTCTGTTCAGGAATAGAAAGAGGAAATATGTGTCTTTGACCAAAATCCTATTTCCTCTGTTTCCCATAATGCTTCCTTGTAGTACTAAGCTGTCCCCTTCATCTCTAATCCTCATGATGGTGGCTGAGGCCCGGAGTGTGGCTTTGCTGGGATTCCTGTCAATATATACCACAGGAGCATGACTTTGGGGTTGGGTGATAAACTTTTGCTATTGCAGAATTAAGAACCTCAGGAAATTTGTAGTCACAGCTTATGAAACAGAGGGAAGTAGCATTCTGAATATTCCTGGTGGTGATAGAAAACTTGACTTATCTTTTATGCTTGGGGTGTCTAATGGTCTTAGCCATTTTGTTGATCTCTTCTGGGAAAAGAACAGATAGGATAAAATTATACAAGTGTGGAACATATCTTATTCTAATTAGGACCCATTTTGGGGGTACTGGGGGTGGAACCCAGGGGCACTTAACCACTGAGCCACATCCCCAGCCCCTTTTATTTTTTATTTTGACACAGGGTCTTGCTAAGTTGCTTAGGGCCTCACTAAATTGATAAGGCTAGATTTGAAGTTACAATCCTCCTGCCTCAGCCTCCCAAGCCACTGGGAATATAGGCATGTGCCACCACACCCAGCAGGACCCCATTCTAGTGGGTAGACACGATGGTGGGATTCATTTAGGTGTTTTCATATGTGTACATAAAAAATAAAAATAAATATTTTCTTAAAAGAACTGATAAGATAATTCCAATTCTGGGTCCACAAACCTAGAGCTCTTTTCACTATTTCATGAATTTTACCAAGTCTACTTAATCAAGTATGTGGTCAATTTTATATGGAAATGCTGGACTTTTCTCCTGCTTTTTGGAAGTTCTCTTTGGCAGTATATATTTCACTAATTCACTTTTATTTCCCAAATAGGAATCTATTACTATTTGTCATGGAAGTCTATTTGGTATATAGAATTTTTCAAGAGGTAGTATAGATTCATATGAGGTTTAGAGTTAGACCTGGATTGAAATAGTACCTCTACTGTTTACCAGGCCTGTGAATATAAGCAAAATATCCAACCTGGGCTTGAGCTTCCTTACCAGTAAAATAGGAATTACAATACCTACTACCTAATGTGGCAGAGCTTAAATTAAATGAGATAATGTATACGAATAGCATCCCACAATGCATGCATACCATTGAGGAATCGATAATTAGAGGTCATTACAATAGTTCCCAATTGCAGAGTCCAAGGGACAGAATAGCAAAGGAGGTCCATGCTGGCAAAAATAAATCAGAAACTACTGGATTTAACAGAACTGATGGGTTGACCATAGCCACTAGAGTAAACAAAACTCTTCAGTGTGAGTGCATTATTTGAAGTGCAAAATAAATAGCTGAGTGGTATCATTAATAGATGTTGTTTCATCTTGATGTTGGGGCATCTTCCAGAAAGGGAATCTGAAAGTGATGCAGAGAGTGTTGTCACAGGTCAACCCTAAAAATATTCCTCTTGACTTAAATAGAGAAGTTGCTGTGAGACCAGGACAGGGCTCCCAGCAGGGTTCAGCCACGTGGCTCCCCACATTGGTGAAATTTGATCAGGACCTAAGCCCTGTGCCATCCTTGCCCACTGACAGCTGACCTCAGTCTTCTTGTGGACCCTGCATACCTCACCTTTCAGAGAAAGAGGTTTGATTTCCAAGTAGAGTGTTGGTACTTCTTCTTTTAATTTTATTTGTATGTATATGTTTGGGAGGAATCTAGATTACTGTCTGCTAAATTGCTTTTCCTGGTTAATAGAGTTCCCTGGAAAACTTGATTTGAATTATTATCAGCACTCCAGAAGGAATTTTTAGAAGTTGTTTTTAGAGGAGTAAAATGTAATCAGATGCATGTATATTAAAATTGAGGGGCTGGGGATATAGCTCAGTTGGTAGAGTGCTTGCCTTGCAAGCACAAGGCCCTGGGTTCAATCCCCAGCACCACCAAAAAAAAAAAAAAAAAAAAAAAATTGAGGACACTGTTTCTTTGCATGGTAATGAAAAGAAATATAATTAATAACAAAATAGAAAAAATGTCATCAATTATGATAGGCAGAGGATTTAATATAATATTTATTATTGAAAGTAATAGGAAAAATATTAATACCCATTATATTAAAAGGCTGAAAATATGAACTGTTATACATTCAGAAATAGAATTAGTATGCTAAAACAAAACAAGTTGATGTGTGCTAGTAATCAAATACATGTAAATTGAAGAAACCTTGAGATTAGTATATTGTATGAGCTAAAATATCTTTTTTTTTTCAATTGAGGTACAGTAAAATTGACTCTCTTTATCATTGCTGGTGGCATTATTGATTGTAACAACCCTTTTGGAATGCGGAGTCATAGTCTGTGAAATCAGACCCCCTGACTTTGATCACCTTGACATTACTGCCCACTGTACCCATTCCAGCCTCAGAGTAGCCCTGATCTGGGGCCTGGCTTTGCCTGCATCTGACCAGCTGAGTCTCCACACTTGCTTCCTGTGACTTACTGAGTGTTTTCATGCCCTGTAAGAAGAGATCTTCCTTCCTCTTCTCTCCTTCCCTCTGTAGAATCCCAGTCATTTCCTCTGGGCCTATTGCTATTTATCTCAGTGTCCTAAAGGGATCTTTCCATCTCCCTTGGCCATGAGACAGTTGGATAGTTGGTGAGGTTGCTCACATCACATCACCTTCACAAGATATTGAAATAGAAATGTTGACAACAGAGTTTAGAAAAGCCAAGGGAGTCGATTTGATCTTTAAGTCTGGAAAAGCAAATCTGAGAGAAATTGAGCCCAGAGCCAGGGCAAGAAATCTTGAATTTCCTGATATATCACTGTCGGCTTAGGTTTGCCTTCTGGGGGACTTTTGCATTAGACCAAGCCAAAGTCATCCAATCTCTTTTTAGGATCATAAATATCTCTCATAAATTTTTAGGCAGTCAAAGAATGAAAGACCCTTACCCATGAGCCTCTCCTTACTCTTAATTTGCTTATATTCATCTAAATCCTACAATTTTATTTAGCTTTTTTGTGAGCCCCCCCCCCCAGGAAAAATGAAAGGACCTTAGAGATAAAAAAAAAACTATTTGAGAAAAATAAAACAACTTTTGACAGCAAACTCCCCTATCCTTCACCTAAATCAAGCAAAGTTCCTAGGATAAGGCAATCTATATGGGATGCAGGGCCTGGGAATAGTACACAGGTAGCCCACAGCACTTCCTCCCACCACCAACCCACAAGGATACATGTGTGTTTACCCACACAGCAGGTCTTGACACCAGTGAGATCTGGTAAAAATGATCTTCAATTCAAGCACAGCCTAGCCTGGAAAGAGATGTTACAAAGGCCCAGAGTGTGGGTGGAGCCAAGGAGATGAGGGCATGGCCTGCTCAGTCCACCTTCCCCTGATCTCTAGAAGGGACATGTCTAGCCATCTCCTTCCACTGTACCACAATACATCCTTCTCCTCCCCATCTCCTGGCATCCTTCCTTCTACCAAAAGGAAAGAGACAAAACTGGGACTTCCAGAGAGAACGGACAGGTGCTTGAGCTGTGAATAGTGTACACCAAATGCCGTGCATATTTCTGCATTTCAAATCCTTCTTTTCTTTTTTACAGAACTGGCTTATGATCTGGACGTCGATGATGCTCCTGGGAGCAAGCAACATGTGAATCAGAAGGACAATGAGCTGACTGCCTCCCACAATCTGGGGAACATGTATTCCCCAGTGGAGCTGCTCATCAGCATGGCCGTCTCTGTGGTGTGCTGCTTCTTTCTGGTGCACTGACTCAGTGCCCAGCACACCCGCTGCCTTGTGGCACCCTGTGGTCTTCCTCAGTAAAGGGGACCACTTTCTTATTTTTTTTCTATTTTTTTATCTTATATACCTCCTCCTGCCATTAAGTAGAAGACTAACCCTGTGTTATGTTTTCGAAAATCAAATGGTATCTTTATGAGGAGGGCAAATTTTAGTGGTAGTATAGATTGTCCTTTTGCAAAAAAAAAAAAAAAAATTCCCATCAAGTTGTGCCAAATTATTTTCCTATGTTTGGCTGCTAGAACATGGTTACCATGTTTCTCTCCCTCTCCCTCTCTTTCTGTCTCTCTGCATGGATTTCTTTGAAAAAAAAAATAAATAAAAGTTCAAATAAAAATGTGTTGAGTCTTCTTTTGTTAATCGCCATATGCTTTTCTTCCCTCTCATCTGACTTTCTATTCTGCATAATCCCATCAGACCCCAGTGGGGTCCTTAAAACATACCTTTCTGCCCATCTTTGGAATGTCAATCCTTGTCCAAGTTCCCTCCCTCCGAACACACACCCAGGCCACAGTCTCCATCTACAAACCTTAGTTGGATTGCCTTGCCTATGAGACCAAAGGTATCCCCAAAGAGTCCCACAGTCTGATTCATAATTACACATTTCACTTTGCTGAAAATGCTTTGCCTAAATAGAAAATCCTCTGCATGGGTCATGTACAAGTTTCATGATTAATATTCTTCCTTCCTGCAACACACAGTGGTAGGCAAAGAAATATTTCCCCCAACTTCTTTGCTGCTGTCTTGGGCTTGCTTTCCGTCACCTCTTTGTCTAAGGGGTGCCCATGGCAGGACCAGCAGTAGTTGCCTCATGTCAGTTTACATAGTGTGTTAATCAGCTTTTTTGTCACTATGAACCAGAAAACCTGATAAGAACATTTTTAGAGGAGGAATAGTTTATTTGGGGCTCACAGTTTCAGAGGTCTCAGTCCATAGATGACCAACTCCATTGCTCTGGGCCCAAGGTGAACAGAACATCATGGTAGAAGTGTGTGGTGAAGGAAAGAGTCTCAGAACATTGTACCAGGAAGCAGAGAGAGAATTTCCTCCCCTTGGACAACATAAAAGCCCCAAAGGCAAGCCTCCAGGAACCCTCCTCTTTCAGCCACACCCAATCCGCCTACAGTTACCACCCAGCTAAACCATTCAATTGAATCAATGCACTGATCAGTTAAGGCTGCCATAACCCAATCATTTCCCCTCTAAACTTTCTTGCATTGTCTCACATATGAGCTTTTGGGGAACACCTCATATCTAAACCATAACACATAATTTGTCACCAACAAACCCATGATTTATATAAGAAGCAACTCTCACTCTTGGCCTCGGGTAAACTTCTTCAACATTCATTTCTTCAGAAGCAAGGTTTTGTGTAACTGCTAAGTTCCAGGTGCTATGCCTGGAGATGTTGGCAAATGAGACAGATTCAATTCATGCTGTCATGGAGCTGAAGATCTGGCACCAACACTAATTCCAACACAAGCTTTCCATGAATTGTAGGCATAGTATTTATTACTTAAATTGATTTTTTACACATACAGCATCACATGTAATAATGGTGCTTATGTTGATAGTTGAATATTCTGCTTCCAAGGAACACCAGAAATAAGCAACTTGTCATTTTCATCATGTGTATAATACTGAGCACATTGACCTCTTGCCAGATCAGGTCAACAGAGACATTGATGATTCTTTCTAAAGGAAGAGAACTCCCGTTCCCACTGGATAAGTATGAGGAAGAGAGGGTGAGATGCAGGGAAGCAGTGTGAGCAAAGGTCAAGAAATGGACAGGGAAGTCCCCTTTGATTCTAGGAGGTGGTCCAAGTCAGGATCTCCAATTTCAGTCTGATGTCAGGAGGTCACCATGCGGGAAGCAGAAGGTGTAATGTCTCACAACTAATCATTCCCCCCTCCTGCTGTCCTCAACACACGTCTCTTGGTTTCCTGTGAAGCGTACTCTTCCAATATCCATTTTCGTCCTTTGCAGAAATGCCCACAAACACAACCTGGAACTCTATGGTTTAGCTTTTCCTTCAGTTGGTTTTGTTGTAGTTGAGACTACAATCAGTTGTATTTGCTAATATAAGTTCCATGATTTAGAGTGGTTGAGAAAACACCAAAGGGAAAGAAGCCATTTGTCTTTGTTTTTAAATCATTTTTCCTGTATTTGAACGAGGTTCATAAGAACTTCTGGTCTTCAGTTTATGAAACCTAAACACTGAAAAGCTTTGCTCCTTGGACTCAGTCTAATATTGTAGCAACAGCAGTCCAGAAGAAGGATTTCAAGCCCAGTCATCATCTAATAACCATCCCTGTTATTCCACAGGAAGGGTTTTATTTAATCTGGCAAAAATAATCAGTGGCTTGGAAACCAAATTTTGCTTGTACCAGCAGGAGAGGGTGGTTTGAAGATCCATTATTTCTCCACTCTGGGAGGCAAAGGGTGTTATCCATTTTAACACACTCTTCCACCCACTTCTTGTGTCTAGACTTCAGTTTCTCAAAAGTGGAGAATTGGGACAGTATTTTTATCTCAGATTTTGTGGCACCATTGGTCCCCAAAAAAAGTAAATGCTGGTTCCTCTGTGCAGTGCTGCTCTCCTGAATGTGCTGTTCTGAGGACTGCTCTAGCCTAAGATTGTGTTTGACATGCTGACCCAAGGCAGCCAGTACTTCTTGTTTGTTTTGAATGCAGTGCTTGGAATGTAACCCAGGGCCTTGTACACGGTAGACAAGCACTGTACCCCTGAGCCATACCTCCAGCCCAACAACCAGTCTTGGCCTTCTCTTCTGCCAGTGCAGATCCATTCAGACTGAGTGATGAGGACCAGGAGATAACTTCCCTGTAATGTCCAAGGCCCGCTACCTTCAGTTACATAGATGGGATTAAAATGGAGAACCACACATATTTACCAAACATGGAGAATCTAACACCTCCTATTGTTCATTCACTATTTCTCACGAGCCTGTGTCTAGCTTTTTGACCATGCTTTTCCCTATCCCCTTATATATGTTTGCATTGCTGCAGTTCAGAATCTAGTTTCACAGCTAGTTTGTGGCTTTTCATCTTTGAAGTGCTTATTCTACCCTTTGATTTAAACTTTCTACACTTGTATTATGTTAAGATGAATATTTTGTTGTTAGAAGAGGCCTGGCAGCTGGGAAGTTGTCAATCTCATTGGAAGTTTCCAGGCCTCTTTCTCATTGGATGCACATGTGAACTCCCACTGGCTCAAGTTTGGTACCAGAAAAAGGTTATTTCATAGAATAATGGATACTGAATCCCTAGGCTAAATGGAATACCATAGCACATTCCATAATCTTTGCTTGATTATGTCCTAAATTGTGGTTCTCACTAGGTCACGAAGAAGGCTGTTTGGTTGGCAGGCAACTCTAATTTTTAGCAAATTTGTTTTTCAAAGGATATATATATATATATATATAACAAAAAAGTATATATTATAAAAGAAAGATGTACAAGGAATAAAAATTATAATAAAACATCATTTTAGAGTCAAAAATAACATTTACTCCATAATTCAACACTCCTCTGCTAGAGTCTGGATATTGAAGAGCTTCCAAAGGTCCATGTGTTAAAGGGTTGGTCATGGGTAGAGTTAGGTAGAACCTTTAAGAGGTGAGGCCTAGTGGGAGGTCCTTAGGTCATTGGATGCATGCCCTTAAACAGGACTGTGAGACACCAGCTCCCTTTCACATCCCAGCTCTGATGTGAGCACATACTCCCACCATGATGCTCTGCCTCAACACAGGCACAAAACAATGGGGTCAATTGAACATCAACTGGATCCTCCAAAACCATGAACCAAAATAAAACTCTTTTTTCCTTTCTTTTTCTTCGTGGTACTGGAGAGTGAACTCAAGGGCACTTTAGCACTGAGCCACATCCACACCCCTTTTAATTTTTTTGAGACAGAACCTCACTAGACTGCCCAGTCTGGCCTCAAATGTGCAATTCTACTACCTCGATTCCCAAGTACTCGATATGCTGGCAGACTGTAGGTGATCAAGGTAGACAAATGGGGTAAACAGCAGGGAATGGATGAGGAGCAAAGACTGCCTCACAGAGAAACAGATTTTCCTCTGCTTGAAACATAACAGGGTGGGGGGGACAAGAGAAGAAAGGAGGAACTTTGGATGGTGTAGAGGAAAATGGGGCAAGAGGAGGGCGGGGGAAGGAAAAATAGTAGACTGAGACAGACATCATTACCCTATGTATATGTATGATTACATGAATGGTGTGAATCTACATTGTGCACAACCACCACAAATGAAAATTTGTACCATTTGTGTACAAAAAAACAATCCTTCACCAGTTTGTAAATTGCTTTAAATAAAAGCCTTTAATAAAAAAAAAAATCTGCTGGGCACGGTGGCGCACACCTGTAATCCCAGCACTTGGGAGGCTGAGGCAGGAGGATCGTGAGTTCAAAGCCAGCCTCAGCAACTTAGCGAGGCCCTAAGCAACTCAGTGAGACCCTGTCTCTAAATAAAATACAAAATAGGGCTGGGGATGTGGCTCAGAGGTGGAGTGCCCCTGGGTTCAATCTCCAGTACCAAAAAAAAAAAAAATCTCCCAAGTATCTAGGGTTACCATTATGTGCCACCACACCAAGGAAATCTATTCATTTAATAAGCAAATTATCTCAGGTATTTTTCTATAGTCATGGAAAGCTGACTAACAAACACACCATAGATATCCTCTATTAACTATTTTTTTGCAGTGCTAAGCAGTCAATCCTAGGGCCTTGTGCATGCTGGGCAAGTGTTCTATCATGGAGTTATACTCTTAGACTTTACTATTATATATATGACTTATATCCTTACAATATTTTCCCTTTCTGAGAATACACTGAACATTACAATTTTATAACATAAACCAGTTTTACTAGATTGAGCCTAAATTTGCCTTCCTATTATTTCTACCCATTGGTCTATCTCTTCTATAAAGAGCAGCATGGCATTAAGACACCACTTTTCACATCATCATCCTTCAACAATAAATTTTAATCATGTGTCTCTTCTGGGTTGTTTGCTTTTTTAAACACATCTTAGAATGCTCATAGATTCCCTCATGGTTCAATGTGTCCAGAGGACCACTGGTTGATAGGCCATTAGGTTCCTATGGAGGTCCAGGACCTCCACCAGAATACTCTGAGAAGGCAGGTGCTTGCTTAGCAGTCACATTATACTTTTCCTTCATTATGAACTTGTGGCCAACTGAAACAGATGTTGTTGAAAATTGGGTGGCCAAGCCAGGTGTCTTTTGTCCCACACTTGTGCAAGTGATTCCCGAAAACTTAATTCCAAGGACTTTTGATTGTATGTGTCTGTATTGTGCCAGACACTCACTACACATTGTGTGTGTGTGTGTGTGTGAGTGTGTGTGTGTGTGTGTGTGTGTGAGAGTGTGTGTGTACTGGCATGGAGAACCTTTTCTTTTTTCTTGCCAAGGCCACAGTATGTTTGGAAGTCCTCTTTTGGAATTGCTGTTGAGTCAGGTTATGTGCCATGCAAGAAATCGGCCTCAGTTCTTTAGTCACACCTTCTTTGGAACCCAAAGTAATATTCTTCAGCCTGATCACCCACCTCATTCACTAGATTTGCTGCCAGAGCTTTTAACTGTTTCCAAAAATCAAATCTGCCTTCAAGAAACAAAGCCCCACCCCACCCCGCATATCCTGAGAAGATTCCAAAGAATGTGCTATGGTCTATGGAACTTTTCTTTTTTTCCAAAGAAGAGTTCCAGAAAATTTGAGGACACTTTTCCTGGCACAATGATTCCCTTTAAAGGGGGCCTCTTGGAAGGATGTAGCACTAGTTTGGATTTAGAAGGTCTGCTGCTTTGCTGCAGGACCAATGAATAAGCTTACTGATTTTTACCCACTTTTATGCATTTAGAAAGGAATGCATTAACTTTGAAAGATTCACATTAAAAACAGAGCATAAGGTCAAGTGCAGTGGCGCACGCCTGTAATCCCAGTGGTTTGGGAGGCTGAGGCAGGAGGATCACAAGTTCAAAGCCAGCCTCAACAACTCAGTGAGACGAGACCCTGCCTCTAAATTAAACATAAAAAGGCTGGGGATGTAGCTCAGTGGTTAAGTGCCCCTGGGTTCAATCCCTGGTACAAAAAATAATAGAGGGCTGGAGATATAGCTCAGCGGGTAGAGTGCCTGCCTCACAAGCACAAGGCCCTGGGTTCAATCCCCAGCACTGCAAAAAGAAAAAATAAATAATAGAGAATAAGGCTGGTATACAGTTGGTTCTTAATAAGAGCTTGCTGAACTCAGTATTCATTATACAAGTATTTTTGAGTAATTCTTTATGCCAAATCCTGGGTTATATACTAGAGTACAATATATAATAGATACATCTACTGAGAAAGCTAGTATCTATAGTATATATACACACATTATACATATAGTATACACACGCACACACACATATACATTCCAAATGGGTACATATTCTGGTCAATGGGTCAGGAAGATAATGCTTGAATAGAGTGTAGAAGAAATGATAGAAATTGTACAAGTTATAAAGAAGGTGTAGAAAACTTGATGGAAGTGGAGAAACCACCCAGGTTGCAGAGGGAGAAGTGCATGAGAGGCAGAACAGCAGGATGCACATCCATGAAACAGGCATTCCTGGCTATGGTGAGTAGTGCAGGACCCAAGTGCCCCCATGGGAGAGGGCAAGGGTATGATGAGGCAGTAGTTGGAAACCATGAGCCATATGCACACCCAGCAGCATGGAGGGATTTGAAAAACAGTGTGGCTCTCACACTCTGGTGGCGGTGTCCCCCTCACTAGGGCTCCTTAGCTTCAGCCCTGGCCTCCTAAGAGCCCCCTGGCCTGGGTTTACAGTATCACTGACCTTTGGCTCCCTTGGTGCTGGCCTGGGCTCTGACCACAACCCCAGGCTCAGCTCACAACTGTGCCAGTGGCTCCCCACCCATCCCATGGGCCCCCACAGGACCCTGCTGCTGGCTGGGAGGAAATCCATGCTCAGCAATACCACCATTGCCAAGAGTTGGACCCCCATAGGTGAGGGCACCTGCAAAGCAAACTTGGTGGACCTCCAGAAGATGCTTGAGGATCTAGAATTCAATGAGCAACAGAGGAGGCTAGAGTTCTTCCTTATTCAGAAGGTCAAGGGATGTGAACTCAAGGAGGATAACTTCAAAAGGATCTTGGAGGCCAGGCACAGTGGTGCCCACCTGTAATCCCAGTGGCTCCAGAGGCTGAGACAGGAGGATCATGAGTTCAAAGCCAGCCTCACCAACAGCAAGACATTAAGCAACTCACTGAGACCCTGTCTCTAAATAATACAAAATAGTGCTGGGGATGTGGTTCAGTGGCTGAGTGACCCTTAGTTCAATCCCAAAACTTCCCCCCCCCATAAAGGATCTTGGAGCTAGGAGTTCAGCAATGGTAGGGTGGTCACCAAAGTTCACCAAAGACCTTTGGCTGGAAAGCTGAGGCACCATGCGATCAAGCTAGTCATCAAGAACCAGATCATCCAATAGCTGCTGACTATGCCTAAGTGTGACACCCTATACATCGTGAGCTTCTACAGGGACTTCTACAGTGGCTGGGAGCTCAGCATCTGCATGGAGAATGTAGATGGTGGCTCCTTGAGCCATGTATTGAAAGAAGCCAGGAAGATTCCTGAAAAGATCCTGGAGATGGTCAGCGTGGCCCTTCTCTGGGAATTGGTATACCTTCAACAAAAACACCAGGTCGGGCACTGATATGTAAAAATTTTCTGCACATGGATCAACTTCAGTAGGGAAACCAAGCTGTGATTTTGGGGGTGAGTGGAAAGCTCATTGTCTTCATGGCCAATTCCTTCATAGGAACTGGATCCTACTTGTCTCCATAGCACTTTCAAGGCACACACCACTCTCTTGGTGCAGTTGAACATCTGAAGTACTGGCTTGGCCCAAGTAGGGCTATCCATTGGAAGGTTCATGCCCCATCTAATTTCAAGGAAGTTGAAGCCATTTTTTGGCCAGCCCATGGTCAACTGGGCATAAGGAGGGCCTCAGAGCATCTCACTTCTGTAGGGATGTCTCCTGGATACCACATTAGTGATCACAGGATGCAGAGCCAGCCAGTCATGGCCATGTTCGAGCTACCAGAATATATTGTGAATGAGTTACCTCCACACTTCCCAATGGCATGGTCAGCCCAGATTTTCAGGAGTTTGCAAATAAATGTCTACTTAAGAATCCAGAAGAATGAGTGGTATCAACATACTCATGAACCATGTCTTCATCAAAGGGTCAGAGGTGGAAAAAGTGGATTTGCCAGCTCGTGCAAAAACCAGTGGTTGAACCAACCCAGGGTTCTCATATTATCTGACAATTCATCTAGCATCCTGGCTCATACCCTGCCTGTCCAGTCTAGGATAAGCCCGCGCTTCAATCTCTCCAAACAGGGGAAGAAAATACCCACCAGAATGTGTGTAAACAGGTGTACCTTCTGTTATGTGTCATACTTGCCACCTAGTTGTACATTGACTTTAGAGTTTAGGAAATGACCCATCACTCCCCTGCACCTACTGTTTGCAATAACATATTTAAGAACTAGTTCAGACATGATAATTATAGCTGTATTTTGGGATGAAAATCCCACTTTCAGTAGAATTAAGCACTGGAATTGTTGTATTTATTTTACTTTGCTGGAGTCTAAATGTGCAAACCAAGGCTCAGAGAAGTTAAGAGATTTAATGTGCAAACCAAGGCTCAGAGAAGTTAAGAGATTTACTTAAGGTCACACAGCAAAGTGAATGCAAAGTTAGGACTGATTCAGAACACACCTTTTCAGTCACATCACACACACCTTGTCAGTTTGAAAGGGCAGAATTAACAAATGGTTACAGTGGTGAGCTAGAGTAAAGGCTGTTTTCTGATATCTGTACCCATGCAGACAGAGTTGGTTATACTGATCTTCATTTTGATTCTAGTGGCAGTTTAAAAAAATCCCTTATCTAACAAAACACATTGCCTTTCCAAACTAATGCATTCAAGCCAGGGCCTGCTTCGAGACGTTTAATGTTGTCCTTACAAATTAGAACGTGGGGTGCGGGAATTCCATCATCTTCCTGAAGACTCCCTGTCACAACAGAGGCATTGTTCTCCTCGCCCCTACTGTTTGCTTTCAGGCCTTTTCTGTAAGATGTTAGGTATTTATTTTGTTTTGTTGGTGCTTTTGTAATCAGTCTAGACACGGACCTACACTGAACCATCCAGGAGGCAGATGAAACTCCCACAGTGGAATTAGGCAACTCCCTTTGTGCTGCTCTCAGGGAAGGCTGGGAGGGAGGCTGCTCCCCTCACCTGGCCCCCAAGCCAACATGTTTGTGGAAAACACCGCAGGATGGACTGAATTCAGTAATGGAGGAGGCAGGAAACGTTCTGACTCTGAAAATATTCCCAGTCCCATTGGAATCTTTGGTACTTGGGATGAAATTGTCTGTAGCTTTGTTCTTAGCCAGGGCTAAAATGCTGAATGCTGTCTCTCTGAAAATCAAAAGTATCTTTTTGTATGGGTCATAGCGACTGCTGCCATGCGTGTTTTGACAATTGAGGATCTGTAGATTTTACTTTACCCTGAACAAGCAAAGGTATGGTAAGACAAAAGGTCTCAGGGAACCATAGGGCATAGATTACTTGAACTTCAATGCCGTGAGTTTTATTTGCTCTCTGGATGCAAATTGGTTTTGAATTTTTATATCATCATGGAATAAACACAAGCATGGCTTGCATTTGACAATTTACATGACTGATTACATTTACTTTTACCGTCATGTCACATTGTTGAAGTGAAGAGGTACTTTCTGCTTCCAGACCCTTCCCAACACCATACCTATGATAGAAGTTTCTGGAGTACAGGGAATTCCAAATAACAAAATGTCCCTTAGGCTTGCAGTCAATGAGACCATTCCACATGGGATCTCCATAGCACCCAGCACTCTCACACATGGTGATACCACTGAAGATGATTATGGAACGAATGTCAATATGAGTAGCCAAAGCTCTGACAGATGGAGTGGAAATCATTCACTTGCTCTCAGATAAGTGGTATCATACACGGTCACACCTCTGCAGCAACAAGGCCACCAAGTGCCATCCACACATGAAATTCAATTATATTCCTGAAGTCTGACCTGCTGCCAATGGAGCTCACTAAACTAATTAATTTAGGACTTGCTTAACTAAGTATAACATATTGTTTTCTGCCATTTTACCAAAAAAAATGTTATTCCTCCATAGTTTTCTAGAACTTTTTTATGGCAATGTTTGCAAAAACACAATAGGGTTAAATAAAATCTAGGAACAACAATAAATTTGGGGCTGTTTTCTGTTGTTGTTTTTTTTTTTTTTTTTTTTTTTTTTTTTTTATACCAGGGATTGAATCCAGGGGCACTTAACCACTGAGCCACATCCCCAGCCCTTTTTTTATATTTTCTATTCTCCCTGAGTTGTTTAGGGTCTCACTAAGTTGCTGAGGCTGGCTTTGAATTAGTGATCCTCCTTCCTCAGCCTCCTGAGCTGCTGGGATTACAGGCATGCGCCGTCATGCTCAGGTTGGGCTGTTTTCAAATGGCCACAGTCTATCTAACTTCTGAATGAATTTCTTCCTTAACTCCCTGTTCAGAGCAATTAAGTCCCAAATCATCAGAGAAAGATTAAGTACTTTCCCAATATTTTTTTGTTCATTGTATTTTACAGTATTGATTTATGAAAATCAATAAGCTATGTGTACATATGCAAAGCACTACTATATTTATTTTTCCAAATTTGTTGAATTGTAAATAGTTCATCACATTATATTTTTTCAGTCTAGAAGCCTCTAGTTAACATTGGCTTTCTGATAGCATGACTATTTAAAACACAGTTTGAGGCTCCCAATGAATTAGAACCTATCCCATGTAAATTACCACAGATTCTCTTTTTCAAAGGTAAATTTCCATCTCCTTAGTTCTTTTGTTTGCTGATAGACTTTAGTACTTGCCTCAGATGGATGTTTCTGGAACTGGTGGTAGAGCACTTGCCTCATATATGGAGGTCCTAGATTCAATGCCTAGCACCACACACAAAAAATATTTCTAATAATGGTCTTACTTCCTGCAATTTCAGATACTCATTTAGACCCATAATACCTGATAATATGACAACTATGATTCCTCAGCATGACTCCCTGACATGAGTTTTGAGAAAACCCTAGAAAACTAGAGAAGTATTTAATACCCTCTCACTGACTATCATCTGGTCAGCCACATATCACTGAGAATGCTGTAGCTTACATTGAGTGCTATACTGTCTACTCCCAGGATGCTTCTGAGGCTCACATGAGAGAATAAATATGAAGTGTTCTCAACAGCTTGATACATCTCTCGAGGTTTAGGTGAAAATAAATACCACAATTTTACATATGAGGAGAGAAAGTCTTGGAGAACAGCATGGCTTACCTCAGGAGACTGGTGGCCCACAGCATTCTGGGGCCTTCTTAACTACCCAGGACTGCCTGACTTGCTCGGGACCCTACCTGTTGGGAAAGGATTCTCCTCAGCATCAAAAGGGAAGTGGTCTTCATATCAAAGGAATCTCTCACACCCCTCACAGGAAAAAACTTAAGGATTCCAAACGCCCCACTTTCCTTCCCTTCTCTAAACATTCCATATTTGAGGATCAGAGGTCACCCTCAGAAGGAGGGCACTAAGATGGATCCTGAAAATTGAACATTCTGTCTTCATTTGATTCTGAGAATCAATGTTCATTTTGAAAGGAATAGTATAGAAAATTCACAAGGACTGGAGGCCTACCTGACTGCAGTAGAAACTTCTTGTGATTTTCTCTTGCTTTATCTCTTGATGTATTTCTCCTAAAATGGCCTTTTCCAAATCTCACCACTGTTCTGATTCTAAGAAGGCAGTAAGATCCCCCTTCCTATTTGGGAACTCAGGACTCTATCTCAGATACTTTTCAACATTTCTCTCATCACTCATGTTAGCATGTCCTCTTGGCTAGTGCAGGAGGTAAGGGCAATGGGACAACCACCCATTACAGTCACCCCCAGGAGATAATCATATTCAATCAAAGTCACCATTCAACCATTAGTCATGATCTAGATTTCTGAGAGTGCTTGTTCTCCTTGGTAAACCACCAACAATTTAGGTATGAATATCTGTTACAGCTCAGCAGGACACTGGGAGTAGAATGAGAAGAATCTAATGGGAGATTTGTTATATATAGCCAAACGGTAGGGAAAGCTTAGGCCTCCCACGAGCTGACCAGAACAGCTGAAGCCAATGCTCTGAGCCAGCCACAAACCTAAGGAAAAAGGAAGTCATGTTCTCCAACAGCTTGCCAGCCCCTCCCTTTATGAATCCTGACAGAGCTTCAGTTACAGAGCCTTTCTCCAGCAGTGAGGCAGGAAGTCTGCCCACTCACAGTCACCCAGTAGGAGTCTGCATCTCACACAGAGCTATGATTCCTTTCTCCTTGGGTTTGGGCTTGTCTGCAGTGATCCATAACTCCACATCTAGTCTGCAAGCCATAGGCACAGCCACAGCTCCTGTTGCTTGAGAAAACACCTTTCCGCCTGGTGTGTGCTCTGAAGCACAGTGAGACACGGGCCGTCCCACACCATCTGGCCCAGGCCCTCCCAGAAGTCCACATTCCCAGGTGAGATGGAAGCCAGCAAGCAGATGTAGCTTGGCCCACAGTTCTTCTGGGGTCCCATTTTGCTCTTGACCTTCAGTTCTAAAAGATTCGTCAGAACAGCTGGACCCAAGTCCCTTAGTTGTTGGGCTCCCCAGAGGTGTCATTCATATTGTTCCTCTGAGCCCAGATAAAACCATGGACCTTTGAGCGGGCAGCTGGCCAGGAATGGTTTCCAGTGCCTTCCACATTCTTCCTCTCTAGGAGTTCTGCGGAAGCTACAGAGCTTAGTATTTCTTCTCTAAAAATCTTCTGGCATTTTTTGTTTGTAATAATTCCAAACCCACTCAACATTCTTATAACAACTGCGATTTGGGAGAGAGAGTGGAAAAAAAGGGATTAGTTAGATGATTAAGGGCATGCTCACTCTCAGGTGCTGATTTTCAAGGGGAAATGAATTTGATGGCCCTGTTTGGGCTCTCAGGGAGTGTTGATTTCCTGCCTGAGCCTCCACACGGTTTTTCTATCATTAATCAGGGTGGCTGCTTTGCATGGGGGAGCTGTGGAATTTAGGGTTGCCAAGGGTAGGGTAGAAGGATACTCTAAGTGCAGTTCCAGTCCTGTGGTACAGTAGGAGGTTGGCCAGGGCCTGGTAGCGGAGTTGCAGCCTCTCAGACAAGGGCACAGGCAGAGCTCCCTGCAGCAGCCAACCCAAGGCCCAGAGGGTGGCTTTATTCCTTCTTGGCATGTCCTACTTGGCATTCTGCATCCAAGAGGAGACAGAAAGCATGCAGGGGTTGAGCAGGCAGGCCCTTAAGATCACTAGCCCAGCTAGCTTCCCCAGCCAAGCGGGGTGGGCAGGATAAAAGAGGTACATTGGCTGGTTCTAGAGTCTGGGGTCTCCTGGCTTCCCATCCAGGGCTCTCTTGGTTTCCAGCTCCTGAGGAAAATCAGAAACAAGACAGCATCAGACAGGCTAGAATCTAGATCTTTCTCCATCTCAGAGTCCCGGCTTCTTATCACTAACTCCCTTTGTCACCAGTGCTTGTGACAATAATCAGCCCAGTAAATACGTTGTAGAATCTTAAAATTGCCTGGAGGATGGAAGACAGATGCTGGAGCAGTTGATGGAGAGCCTGTTAGAATAGGCATTGCCTATGAATCCTAAAAGACATGAATTTCCTTAGAGAAACAGATGGAGATTCACTTGGAGGGCCATGGAGAAGAAAAAACATGTTTTCTCCAAAGGCATGGTCTTTTTCTTCTGCAGTATCTTGTGCACAGGCTCCTGCCTCTCCTTCTGGGAACTTAGCAATGCAGTTATCTGGAGACCTGCCTCACACTTCAGCTCAGCCCTTTGTTATAGGGAGGAAGAATTCAACTGCTGATTCCAGAAACGATTTTCCAAGAAGGGAAGCTTATCTGACCCTATATTATACTTTTTACTTCTACTTGCTGGCAGAATGAGACTGGACATTCCCTTTTATCCACACCCTCACTGAGGCCTGGCTAAGTCACTCCTCTGAAAGTCTCAACTTTGGGAGAGGTTCCCACACTTGGTGCTTAGAACCAAGAAGAAAGGTTGGAAAAGGTAGGAAGTCTAAGTGAAGAGAAACTAATACGTTCCTGCAGTAGGAGATAATTAGATTCAAATTATAACTCCAGTAATCCTAGGCGATGGGGTCACAAAGACCTGGCCTAACCTGAATCTCACTAGAGAGGTCTTAGTGCTTTATTAATCATAGGGAATCCTGCCCGATGGATTATAGTGAGAAACTGAGCTCCTCCAGAGAAGGCTCCAGATCCTGTAAAATCATATGGACTAGAGAAATCTATACCTGCATCACAAATCTATGACAACAGAAAACTATGGGAGCATTCTGAAAAGGAAATAGGTATGGTAGGAACACAGAATGTTAGCTCGGAAAATCTACTGTACTTGCAGAGAAACTACACAAGTTGGGATAATATAGACCTTGTGATCATTTCACTATTTCACTTAAGCATATACATTGAGTCTCTGCCCTGCATAGGGGTCCCTTTTCTTACCTTTTCTTGTTTGTATGTGGTACTGGGAGTTGAACCCAGGGATGCTCTACCACTGAGCTTTTCCCCAGTCCTTTCTATTTTTTATTTATCTGGAGACAAGGTCTTGCTAAGTTGCTGAGACAGGGCTCAAACTTGGGCATCCTCCTACCTTGGGCTCCTGAGTAGCTGGGATTACAGGTCTGCACTACTGCAACTGCACCTGGCACATTTTAAAAAACTGACATCAAGTGGTTATATCTTGTGTTTAGCACAGAAATGTGCAATAAAATATCTCTTCCTTAGTCAAAACCTCCATCTTAGTTCCCTCCATAATCAGTTCATAAACTTTTTGTTGAGAGTTGCTCAGAAACTTCTTTGAGAATCAGATGAAAATTTAGGTCTCTTTAGAAAACAAAAGGCAACCTCTCTGGTGGCTTGCAAAGAGACTTTGGTACTCATGCCCTTGTGAAATACCTTACATTTGAACATAGACTGGTCCTGGTGACTTGCTTCTAATGGATAAAATGCAGCAAAAGTGATGAGGTTAGGTTAAAGAAGATTGTGGCTTCCATCTTGTTTTCTCTCTCTTGCTCTCTCACTGTGAGGGAAGCCAGCTGCCATGTTGGTTTGCCAAACTATGGAGAGGTTCCCATGTTAAAAAAACTAGTCACTGACTATTATCTGTTAAGGAACTGAGACTTGCCAATAGCCATATGAGTGAGTTTAGAAGTAGAATCTGCCTTCAGTCATCCCTGAGATCATTGCAGACCTGGCCAAAACTTGATTGCAGCCAGTTGGAGACCTTAAGCCTGAGGCACCAGCTAAGCCACACTTGAATTCCTGACCCACAGAACCATGTGACAATAAATATTTTTAGAGCTGCTATACATGGGACTAATTTGTTACACAGCAATAGATAACTTACACATACATAGCCACACACGATTTTGCCAGATATTCAGAGAATTTCAGGAATATCCTAAATCTCATAGCTCTTCTAGGATAACCCCATATTAAGAATTTTTTGACCAGCGATGATCAATAGAAATATAAGAGAAACCAAATATGTATTTTAAATGTTCTAGTAGTCACTTTTAAAAAGGAAAAGAAAACAGATGAAAATAATTTAAACATGTTTCATAAACCAACATATAATAGATATTAATATTAATAAGATATTTTCCTCTTATGTTTTTATATTAAATATTTGAAATCAGCTGTGTCTTTCTTTGAAATCATCTGTGTCACATCTCAATTTGGACTAGCCACACTTGAAGTGCTCAACATGTGACCAGGGGTATCTGCACTAAACACCACAGTCTAGGACTAATATGAAATTCAAGTAATGGACAAGTAATTGGCTTCTTTTGCTATTATAGCACCTGCCGGCCTAGATGTTTGGCACTGATGGGAAGCAAGCAAAGTGCCCTGCTACGAAAAAGCCCAGAGGGTAAAGAAGGTGATACACTCAAAGCCTACTGCATAACACAATCACTACTGAAATTCCAGGTTTTTTAAATAGAAATTGACAAGCTGATCCTAAAAGTCATGTATTAATGCAAAGGATATACAATAGCTCAAACAATATTGAAAAAGAAAAACAAATTTGGAGAAATCGCATATCCATATTTCAAAACTTACTCCAGAGTAACAGCAATCAGGATCAAGATATTGTGTGTTAATGGCATTAGATTGACATATAGATCAATGGAACAGAACTGAGAATATATGTGTATATATATCAGAGGTTCAGTCCATGGTTGGCTGGCTCCATTGCTACATATCTGTGGTGAAAATACACACACCACACACACACACACACACACACACACACACATATAGTGAGTTGATTTCTAATAAGGGAGTCAAAATTATTCAATTCAAAGGGGGAAAGAATAGTCACTTCAACAAGTGCTACAGAGACAACTGGATATCCACATGTAAAAGAAAGATTTTGGACCCCTACATCACACTATACACAAAAATTAACTCAACATGGATCAAAAGCTTAAATATGAGAACTACAGCTATAAAATTCTTAGAAGAAAATGAGTAAATTTTTATGACATTGGATTTAGCAATGGTTACTCAGACATAACATTAAAAGCACAAGTAATAAAAGAACAAATAGATAAATTGGACATAATCAAAATTGAAAAGATTGTTCTTCAAAAGATAGCATCGAGGAAATGATAAGATGTCCCACAGAGTGAGAAAATGCATTTTCAAATCATATAGTTGATAAAAGACTTGAATCTGGAATAAATATAAAGAATTCTTATAACTGTAATAAAAGACAGATAATCCAAGTTTTTGAAAAAGGACAAAGAATCTGAATGTATTTCTCTAAAGAATATATATGAATGGCCAATAAGCATGTGAGAAGATGCTCAACACCACCATTAGCCATTAGATAAATGCAAATCAAAACCATAACGGGATACCACTTCACACTACTCAGATGGTTGGAATAAAAATATCAGAAGATAATACATGATAGCAAAGGAGTAGAGAATTTGGAACTCTACTAGTTTGCTGGTGGGAATGTAAAATTGTACAGCTGTTTGAAAAATAGTCTAGCAGTTTCTCAAGAAGGTATCAGAGAACCCAGAAATTCAACTCCTAGGCATATACCCAAAAAATAAAAGTAAGGGATTGGGGTTGTGGCTCAGTGGTAGAGTGCTTGCCTACCATGTATGAGGCACTGGGTTCCATCCTCAGCACCACATTAAATAAATAAATAAATAAATAAATAAATAAATAAATAAATAAATAAAAGGTTGTAGAAGGTGTTCATCTACAACTAAAAAAATATATTAAAAAAAGAATAAAAGTCAAGGGCTTGAGTAAGTAACTTTTACACCATTGTTCATTGCAATATTATTCCCAATAATCAAAAGGTGGAAACAACTCAAAGGTCATCAGCAAATGAACAGATAAAGCAAATGTGATAGATCCATACAATGGAAAATTATTCAGAAAGCACTGATATATGCTACAACATGGATGAGCATGGAGATGTTATGCTATGAAAAAAAAAGTCTGACACCAAAGGACAAATACTGTATGACCCCACTTTCAAGAAATACTTAGAATAGGCAAATGAATACAGACAGAAAATAGATTAGAAGTTACCAGATGCTTTGGGAAGGGCAGAAGAGGGAATTATTGTTTAATGATTACAGAAATTCTGTTTGGGATGATGAAATATTCTGGAAATGGGTGATAGTGATGCTTGCACAGCATTATGTAAGTAATGGCACTAAATTTGTTTTTAAAAGTGGTTAAAAAGGCAAGTGTTATGTGTTATGTTTTACCACAATTGAAAAATGTTAATCATTTAGTATGATCCAAACCACTGAATTGTACACTGGGCTAGTCAGCTTTCAGCTACTGTGACAAAATAACTCATAAAATCAACTTGAAAGAGGAAAGATTTCTTTTTGGCTCATGGTTTCAGAGTTTCCAGTCCATGGCTGTCTGGCTCCATTGCTATTTATCTCTGGTGAGACAGAGCATCATAGCAGAGCGGGTAGTGCAACAGAGTTGCTCACCTCATGGCAGCCAAAAAGAAGAGAGAGAGGGGCAGGGGAGGGCTGTGGATAAGATATACTCTTCCAGGGTGTTCCCCAGTGACTTATTTCTTCCAACTAGGCCCCATCTCCTACAGCATCCACCACCTCCCAGTAGTGTATTCAATTACGAACAAACCAATGAATTAATTCATTGATGTGGTTGGAGCCCTCATGATCCATTCTCTTCCCCAAAGCCCTGCTTCTGAACATTGCTACACTGAGGAACCAACCTGCAACACATGAGCCTTTGGGGGACATTCCAGATCTAAACTAGAGAATACAGTGTAAATGGTGAATTGGGGTTGGGAGTGGAGCTCAGTGGTACAGCACTTGCCTAACGTGTGAGGCCCTGGGTTTTATCCCCAGTAGTGAAAGAAACAAAAAAAAGGAAAATAAAAGAAAAACATCTTAATGAAACTGCAAAGAAATAAAGCCCTATTGACTGTCTAGGACAATCTCAATAACACCACATTACCTCTATTCTTTTTCAGGAACATCTAGAAAGGCAGCTTCATGCAGTGGAGAAAGGGCACAATGAAGGCAATTAGAGCCAGTGAGCACTCATTCACTCTGTGCCTGTGCCAAGTGCTACCACATAACTCGTCTCATTTCAACTGTCTTCTCGTTGTGCCCATTTCGCATAGTAGGGAATTCATTGGGTCAAACTACTCAACAGGGTGAGTGATGGAGTCAGGCTTAGACAGCAGCCTTCCATCTCCAAGTTCACACCTTTTCCACTCTACCATATTGCTCCAGGAAGTCAGCAGCCACTATGTGTCTCAGCTCCCTCATGGTCAGGGGAGGGGGTTGATCACTTGCAAACTCAAATGCCCACTGTGGCCCAACAGGCAATGTCAATGTTTGAAGGAGGCCAGACTACTGAAGTGCTGACTGTGTTGGATGGTATAACATGGTGACCTATCTCAAGGAAGCAGTGGGTGCTGACTCCAGCTCATTCTTGTCACAAAGTAACAAGTATCTGTGATGACCAGGTCCTAATCTTTCACTAGAAGCCAAAAATATGGATTTCAAATGTTAGTAATTCAGTTTTAAAAAACACCACTCTTTGGCCCCAATCAAAACTTTGCATGATGGTTCCAGCTAAAGGGACACCAGTTTGCAAATCTGAAATAGATATTCTCTGATGTTCATTCTGGCTTTCACATTCTCGAATATCTCTATTTTAGACTTGGCCCTGTCCCCCTCAGTGACCACAGGGTTCAAAAACTGATTTTCCAGGTGCCCTCTGAGTTGTCCCTGTAGGAATTAAGAGATCAGTCTCTGTAGGCCCAGGTTCCTCACCCGCAAAAATAACTCCAAATAAACATGGAACCCACTTGCCCTTTACAAAGTAGGCATTCCTTTTCCTCAGTAAGCATTTTGGGTGAGCTGTGCAGCATGTATGACAAATGGCATCTATAACTTCAAGTTTTCAAAATAAGAGGCCTCAATTCAATCTCTCTTATAAATACCACCCAACACAGAAAGATGGTGGCATTCCAAAATACTTCCTCTTCATAAAATGAAGCCAAGAATGTATAAAAGTAACTGTTTGAATTATTAGATTTTCAGCTTGGGTGTTCCCATAAGTTTTGTAGTTTAGCCAAGGAATAGGTGCTATCTTGAGCTTCCGATGGTTTGGAAATTATAATGGATTAAATGTGATATTGTTATTATTATTATTATTATTGTTATTATTATTACTATTGGTGCTGGAATTGAACCCAGGGGCACTTAACCACTGAGCCAATCTCCAGCCGTTTTTTTACATTTTATTTAGAGACAGGGTCTTGCTAAGTTGCTTAGAGCCTAGCTAAGTTGCTGAGGCTGGCTTTGAACTCCCAATTCTCCTGCCTCAGCCTACCGAGCCTCTACAGGCATGCGCCACTGTGCCCAGCTTATTGGGCTTTGTAAAACACATATTAATGGCTATAAGAGAGGAAACTTAGAGGAAAAGATTATTCAGTGCCCCCAGTGTATTATAATGGTCACTGGAGCATTATAAAGTCAAAAACTGTATAATGTTTCCACAGAATGTTTGATCCTGCTCCCATCTCTTTTACTGCAAAGAGAAAACTTTTGATAATAACTACAGGATTGGCAGTCCAAAGGAGTCCTGAATTTTTAACCCTAAGGTCTTGCCTCACTCACTGCAGCGAACTTGACATTGGAAAAACTGAGTTGGAGACATGGGAATGTCCACTGTGGAACAGGGTGTGGGCAGGAGCATTAGAAGGGGTGGGCGGTGGGAATTCATATGGGGCCAAAAGGAATGCTTGAGCAGGCTTGTCAGTGGCATGAATGGTCAACCCCTTCCGAGGTAAGGCAAAATGGAGATGTGGGGCACACCCTCTCATCTACTAATAGTGGAAGTGGCTTCATCACTACTACCTCTGCACATATCACATAACCTTATCAAGTCTGATCATGACAGGCTGATTCTCCCCAGGGTCTTCCTCTGAGGCCCACAGAAGGACATACCAGAAACAGGCATCAACCTAGCCTATCTCTAACATCCCCTACCCTCAACTGCTTACAGAATTGTCTAGAACAAACGTTGATCTTCATTCTTTACCTTCCTGGCCTTCAGATTCCACTTATACCCTGGCTTCTCACCCAGGCATTAACAAGCTCTTGGGGATATGCTCTTCTGAAAGCATTGGCTCACCCCTGCCTCATGCCCATGCCACATGATGGCCCTTGTACAGAAGGTCTGGGAGGTTGAAATACGACCATCTGAAGGATGTTCACATACTAACTTCCAAAACCTGAAAATGTTACCTTATATGGAAACAGGATCCTTGTAGATGTAAGCAAGTGGTCTTGAGAGGGAAAGATTATTTTGAATTATCTGGGTGAACTCTAAAACGATTAGAAGTATTCCTGTAAGAGGGTACAATGAGAAGTTTGACACACACAAAACAGAAAACGTTGTGAGCGTGGAAGCAGAGATGACAGTGATGTGGCCACAAGCCAAGGATGGCTGGCAGCCACCAGAAGCTAAGAAAGACAAGGAAGTGCAGCCTTCCGTGTGCCTTGATTTTGGACCAGTAATACTGACACTGAACTTTTGACCTCTAGATTAGTGAGAGAATACATTTCTGTGTTTCTTAAGCCACCAAGTTTGTAGAAATTTGTTCCAGCATCCACAGGAAACAAATACAGGAGGGATGCTCCTGAACTTCAGGCAAGAACCCTCCCTGGTGGGGGACTTTACCTGGCTCCCAAGGTAAAGTCTGTTTTTTGTGACATACCAAAGATAAAAAGCTAACAGGGCCATCACAGACCTCAGTTTCTTCGGGTGAGACTTTGGGGCCTGGAATCCTGGAGAGTCCCCAAAAGAAAGTAGGCTATGTGATATCAAGTCACAGAAGTTTAGAACTCATAGAGAAGGCAGCAGTGGTGAAATGTTTTATGACAGGACCAAGGCCTCCTAGCAGACCCATCAAATGTGAACCACATGTGACATGTCTCCAATGCTTCCAAAACCTGCCTGGCAGGAGGTCCAGAAAGTACAAATATAAGAAGTGTCTTGCATAAGTTTCTGCAGTGTTGGGGGTGCAACCCAGGGCCTTACACATGCCAGGCAAGCGCCCTATCACTGTGCTTCAGTCCCAAACCAAATTATTTATTAACCATAAACTCTTCTTGGCTTTAGCTGCATCTTTTTATCATCTATTATGGTTTAGATATGAGTCCTTTAAAACCTCATGTGTGAGAGCCAGGCATGGTGGCGCACGCCTGTAATCCCAGCACCTGGGAGGCTGAGGCAGGAGGATCGTGAGTTCAAAGCCAGCCTCGGCAACTTAGCAAGACCCTAAGCAACTCAGTGAGACCCTGTCTCTAAATAAAATACAAAATAGGGCTGGGGATGTGGCTTCAGTGGGTTCAATCCCCAGTACCAAAAAAAAAAAAAAAAAAAAAAACCTCATGTGTGAGACAATGCAAGAATTTTCAGAGGTGAAATGATTAGATCATTAAGACCTAACCTAATTGGTGGATTCATTCACTGATATGGATTTACTGGACAGTAACTGTAGGTAGTAGGGTGTGGCTGGAGGAAGTAGGTCACTGAAGGTATGCCTTTGGGGATTTTATTTTGCCCTTGATAAGAAGGGCTCTTTCTTTCTCTCTGCTCTCTGGTTGCTGTGTCCTGAGCTGCTTTCCTCTGCCAAGCCCTTTTGACATGATGTTCTGCCTCACCTCGGGCCCAGAGCCATAAAGTTGGTCAACCATGGATTGAACTTCTGAAATCGTGAGCCAAAATAAACGTTTCCTTCTTTAAGTTGTTCTTGTCAGGTCTTTTGGTCATAGCAAAAAAAAGAACTAACTAAAACATCACCTGAGGGAACTTTTAAGATTCCCAATACACAATCTTCAGTGTAGACCAATTAGATCAGAATGTCTAGAGATCGAGCCCAGGTATCAGTATTCTTTTAAATTCCCCACCCGAATGATTCAGTGTGCAGCCAAAGTGATATTTTACATCACAATCTTCCCTGTGTAATGAAACCCTGGGAGGTTAGGATGGAGGAAGATAAAGGAAAAGGACCTTTTAAGATCTTCCTTCCAAGCCAGTCCTTTCTTCTAGCTGGTAAGGGGACAGATGAGAAGCCAGGAGGACCTGCATATTGGACAACCTCATGCTGTAACACACACTTTAGGAGCACCTATTGAGAGAGTCACTGGTTCCCTTGGATTGGAAGCAACCCCTGGGTCCTGAAACAACTTGACTTAAGGTAGCATAGGCCCTAGAACAAACAGGGGTGCCTCTGGTCAGTTGTCCTGATACAAAACTGGTATAGGATGTCGTAGGAACAATGACTGACCTTCTCCAGCAGAAAAGGACTAAGGACAACAAACTCTCCTTCCTCTCCCAGTACCAGAGTCCTCTTCCTAGAATAACTGTTTACCATGTGGAAATCTGTTTTGTCACCAGCATTTCCATGAATTCTCCATCATTTCTGCTTGGTTATCATGTCCTGTAGACCCAAGTGTGCAAACTGTTGTATGAATCCAGTGAACTGTGTTGTGAGGTTTCATTTCAACACTGAACTCTAGCAGTCTCCATAGCTGTTCTCTATCTTGTTCTGTCATGGACCCAAAGATCATTAAATACCAGAAGGGAAAGTGCTCTCTGGTTCTTGACTCCCTTGACTGATGGATGCTCTCGGGTAAGTAATGATACTCAAAGCACAGTTGTGTGTCTGAGAAATTGGTACCCTTGAGAAATACCAGTCAGGCCTCAAAAGGGAGCGCCTGAGACTTCAAGCAGAACTATTTGAATAAAACATTTGCACCTTCCTTGTTTTTACAGCTACCTAATTCATGGTACCAAGAGTGCTGGTTTATTGTGGAAAGTTAACTGCATCAGAGCATCTGGGAGCCAATAGAATAAAAAGGTGGATTTGAGTTTTGCTGTGACCAGCCAAGAATAACAGAGCCAAAGCAGTCCTTTGGGAGAAAGGGGGCTCAGTCGGGAATGTGTGGGAAAACAGAATTACTCTGTGCTTCTCCAGCCCAACACAGGAAAAGAAAAATGCCAAGAAAGAAAATTCAAGACTGGCCCAAGGAGCTCAGTTCAGGCCAAAGGATCAATAAATTGGCTCTGAAGTCATTGTTCAAGAGGGAACATCAGTGTTTTGCAGATGAAGAGAAGTCATGGGACCTGGCCTGGATCCATCCAGCTCCTGCCTAGATACTGGCAAGCAGAGCCACCCTAGGCTAGCGCTGTGCCTGGGATGGAGGGGGAACGGTTCATACACGACAGAAAGTTAGAGGGAGCAAAGAAGGCAAGTGAACAGAGCCTAGGAAGTGTCAGGATTTTTGGTTACAACTTAATGGCATTCCCTCTGTCGAGGTAAGGGGTTCCTGTCAGAAAGAGATGAACAGTTCCTGGCATGTTTAGACAGCTAGTGATTTTGTTGTCTAAGAAAGTTTCTGTTCATCAAATAAAGGATATTTTGTTCAGAGTTAGATCCTTTTGAAAATAAACATCTGATCTTATTTCACTAGAAACCTACTGTTGTGTGGCCTATAGGGAATCCATTGGAGTTTCTCTCTCCTCAAATGTGACATGGTAAGGGCTGGGAGTGTGGCTCCATGTTGCAGCACTTGCCTGGCACGCACAAGGCCCTGGATTCCATCCCCAATGTGCGTGCACACACACCAAAAAAGAGAAATGCCACATCATATAGATTTTCACTGGTGACTTTTATCTCCCTGAAAAAGCATATTACAAAAAGGAGGACAGCCAGTGGTGGCACATACCTATAATTCCAGCAACTTGGGAGACAGGAGGATCACAATTTTGACGCCAGACTGGGCAATTTGGTGATACTGTCACTCAAAATAAAGAATAAATAAGAAGGGTTGGGGATGTAGCTCAATGGTAGAGCACCCTAAGGTTCAATCTTCAGTAACAGAAAGAAAGGGAGAGGGAGAGAGAGAGAGAGAGAGAGAGAGAGAGAGAGAGAGAGAGAGAGAAAAGAGAAGATTGAAAAGAAAAGAAAAGGAGACAATAGTTAAAACCACATCCCCAAGCTCATTATGCTGACAACTGTGACCCTTCCTACCTTTGGCAGTGGCCAGTGGAGCACACTGAAGGTTTAGAAGCACATTATGGGGCTGTGGTTGTAGCTCAGTGGTAGAGTGCTCTCATAGCACATGTGAGGCACTGGGTTCCATTCTCAGCACCACATAAAAATAAATAAATAAAATAAAGGTCCATTGACAAGTAAAAAAAATATTAAAAAAAAGAAATGCATCATGTTTGATCCCCATTATTAATAGTCCTGAAACCAAAGATTTGGGGACTTTGTAATGCCACATGCTTCCTTTAAAATTCAGGGAGTTCACAGTAACAATAGGCCTTTCCTCATTGACATAACTGATTTGCAGGGGAACCAGGGATTAAACCCAGGGACATCGACCACTGAGACACATCCCCAGCCCTATTTTGTATTTTATTTAGAGACAGGGTCTCACTGAGTTGCTAAGGGCCTCGCTAAGTTGCTGAGGCTGGCTTTGAACTCGAGATCCTCCTGCCTCAGCCTCCCAAGCTGCTGGGATTACAGGCATGCCTAGTAGACATAACAGATATTAACTGATATCTTTTTTGATTTGACAAAGGGAAAATAGCCCAGAATTCCCCCAAGCTAAACAGAAAGAAGTTGAGATCATATTGCAGTTTTTATATTATTTTTATTTTCATGTTTTGTTGCTGGAGGTCAAACCGAGGACCTCATGAATGGTAAGCACAAACCTTACCATGTCATGTGCAGTTTTTAAATGTTTTGAATGTTTGGGCTACTATGAAAGTACCTGTGATATACTTCAAAATAACAGGGTAGGGGAAGAGTACAATCTATGTTTGTATTTTAACTAACAGTCCAACTGCTACTCCAGAGAAATAATGAAATTAAGAATTAATGATTGTGACTCAGTGGCAGAGCACTTGCCCAGTGCGTGTGAGGCACTGAGTTTGATCCTCAGCACCACATTAAAAATAAATAAATTTTTAAAAAATAATGTTATAAAAAGACTTCCTTTATTTAAAAAGAAGAATTAATGAGGTTTATGGACTGAGGCCATTGGCTTCGTGGTAGAGCACTTGCTTAGCACAGGCAAGGTCCTGGCTTCAATCTCCAGTTCTGAAAAAGAAAACATTAAGTTTACTAATTAGTAATTGATAGAACTCTTGCCATGTGACACCTGATGTTTAGTTTCACGACTTTGTTCTGATTCCAGATGTTTTTATTTATAAAAAGAGCACGGTCCCATGATAATGTTTCTGTGTCTTGTGAGTAGTCATTGTTGATCACACGGTGATTTTTTCCACCCTGTGGCTCAGAGCAGAGATCACTTTTCTTATTCCTTTGATGTTTTCACATACATTTACATTTGAATAAATCCATAAAATACCAGGAATGGCTACAGGAAAAGACGTCTCATCAGAAATATATCACGGAGAGCAATGTTTAAGAAAATGCTAAAATACAAATGAATCCAGACCAAGATGGCGCTTTGTTCAACCTCATCTCCAGTCTTAGACATAAACAGCAGGGCAACAAAATGCCAGGCCCAACTGCGGTGGTCAGAGCTCCAAGACACAACGAATTGGTTTCACACCAAAGGAAAGGTCAGTTCTTCAATCTGCGTCTTCTGGGAATGTACACAAATGTCATTCTTCGCAACCTACATAATTAAACAGTGTAACTGGTGTGGCCATTCACTGTTTATTTGCCCACTGGATAGAGGGACGTTAGCATCAGATGACAAGGAGGGAATATAGGCAGTTGCAAATGTGTGGGTGATATCTCTCTCCCCACCTCTCCTTCTCCACGGAATTGTTTTCCCTCTCTCTAAAAATTCCAAGCAAGCTTGGCTCAAACTTGGTGTGGTAGCACATACCTGTAATTCCAGCAATTCAGGAGGCTGAGGCAGGAGGATGGCGAGTTCAAAACCAGCCTCAGCAAGTTAGCAAGGCCCTAGGCAACTGTCACCCTGTCTCTAAATAAAATATAAAAAGGGCTGGGGATGTGGCTCAGTGGTTGAAGCACCCCTGAGTTCAATCCCTGGTATCAAAAAAAAAAAAAAAGAAGAAAGGAAGGAAGGGAAGGGAGAGAGGAGGGGGGGAGGGAGAGAGGAGGGAGGGAGGGAGGGAGGAGGGAAGCAACATAAGGCAGGGGCAGATGGAGGAAGAAGGAAGAAGAAAACATACAGTGATGGAAAGGTGTCCCACCACTCCAGCATCCTGAGGTCCAAGGGAAGCATCATGTCCCTACTCCAAACCCAGGCAGGAAGCTGGTATCAAAGTGCTCCAGCTAGCTGTGAGAGAACATGGTACCAGGCTCTCTGGGAGCCAGCATTATTCAAGTGGTGAGCTAAATAACAGGTGTGCAGGATTGCAATGGGAGCCCAGTATGAGGGGATTGGGCAGGTGACAAGAAAGATGTACCAGGGCCTAGCAAGGAGGTACCCTGAGTAACTGAGCTACACCTTCTTCAAGTCTCCTTGAACAAGGGAAGTAGACTCCATCCCCTGATTCCTGCCTACCCCCTAATCTAGGAAAACAGATGACTCCCAATGTGGCCGGTGGAAAGGCCTCTTTCTGCTCATCCTATTCAACTTTGTCACTGCTGACACTTTGTCACTCTCCCTCTTCATTCCTCCTGCCATCAGGCCACTCCTCTGACTCCTTCTCATGCTCCATTTTCTCTGGCAGTCCCTTCAGTACCTGAAGGTTCCAGTCCAAGCCCTCTTACCTTCTCCTCTGCTCCTCTCTATGTGAGCTCCATCTGCTCCCATGACTCCCAGCCCCACCTCCATGTTAGTGCTTGCCAACTCAACCTCATTCTTCATCTCTACAATATACCTCACACTCTCTCTAACAACCTAATTTGGCCATCTCTGCTTGGATATCCCCAGGACTGCAGGCTTAGGGTGTCATGGTGCTTTTGTGTGTACATGTCCTGAAATGGGCCTCAGGCCTCTTTCCTTCCCTAAAGGACTCCTGTCTTAGTGAGCTCTGAACCTTCCAGCACACTAACCCACTCTTGCTCCATATTGCTAGGACCCAATGCCAACAAGCCCTGGGCCCTCTGCTGCTGTATTCAGCCCAGACTTGCAACTCTACCACTTTATACTGTCACCACTTCATTTCCCAAGCAGTCCCTACCCTTGTGAACTCCACTCTCTCATCCTGATTCAAATTTCACACTCACCTTGGAGAGTCCAGGGCAGACGTTGCTCTTCTGGTACTGACCCCTGGGTTCCCTTGAATGAGACCAGCCCCTGTCATACCAGGTACTTCACTCATTCCATTCAATCCAGATTATAGCACCAACTGCTATGTTTGATGCTTTTTTCTATTTGTCCCAGCACTGTGGTTAGGAACAAGACATCTATCCCATAGGGACACTAGCCATTGCATTGACTAGCACTTAGAGCTACATACCTGGCAAAGGCATACACAGAGGCTTTAGTCCATGCTATGTAGAAGGAAGAGAAATGGCTGCTGTGCTGGGGATACTTTCTATAGATACCAGCTGGAAGTCTGATTATTCAGGAAGATGTGTTTGCATTTAGGAAGATTCTACATCCTTTACTGAACAATTTCATTATTTACCAGCAATGTGTAATCAGAGCATCAAGTCCAAGGTTCAGTCCTCCCCATCTGATCCATCATGAGCCCTACAAAGAGTCAGGGACTATTTTTGAATGCAAGTGGAATGACAGAGAACAATACCTTTAAGATGACCCATGTGAATGAACTCTGGTCCAATAGACCCACTTCAGATCCCCATAACCCTCCTAACCACTTCTAATTACAGCCACTCCAAATAAACACCAGCCTAGTCAGCCCTACTGCCAGTCCTATGCTAAGCAGCCAGGATCTCTAGCAGGTTCACCTAGCACCTCAGAGAAAAAGGAGCTTAAGATTGTATTTATTTTTTCCTCATGAATATCTTCAATTAGAGGCTAGCACCTCAAATAGACTGTTGAATTAGTCTATTTATTTCCACCTTCCCCACCATCTTGTTTTCCCCAGTGAACAGTATCACCATCCTCACTCTAGCCAAAGCATTATTCTTTATTTTGGTAACATCTTTATTGAGGTAGTATTCATATGCAATACAATTAAATGTTTTATAGTATAGAATTCAATAGTTTTTAATATATTGGCCAAATTGTGTAACCATCACCACTATCTAAGTTCAGAACATTTCATCTATTCAAAAAAGAAAACTCCATATCCCTTAGTAGTTATTCCCCATTGGTGTGTGCCTCCATCATTTCATAACCACTAATGTGCTTTCAGTCTCTATGGATTTGACTATTCTGAATACTTCATATAAATGGTGTTATATAACACCTGACCTTTTGCATCTGGCTTCTGTGACTTAGCCATAACGTTTTCAGAGTTCATCCATGTTGTAACATCCATTCAATACTTTGTTACTTTTTATGGATGAATAATATTCCATTGTGTGAATATAAATTTTGTTTACTCATTTGTCAGTTGATGGGCATTTGGATTGTTTCTGCCTTTGGCTATTGTGAACAGTATGCTGCAAACATTTGTCTACATGTTTATGTTTGAACATGTTTAAATTATCTTGGGTACATGCCTAAGGGTAGAATTGCAGGGTCATTTGGTAATTCTGTTTAACTTATTGAGGAACCACCAAACTGTTTTCTAAGGTGGCTACTCCACTCTACAATTCCGCCAGCAATGTATGAGAGTTCCAATATCTCCACATCTCAGCCAACACTTTATTTTCCATTTTTTAATTACATTCATCCCAGTGGGCGTGAAGTAATACTTCATTGTGGTTTTTATTTGCATTTCCCTAACTACCTATGATGTTGTACATCTTTTCATGTGCTTGGTGGTCATTTCCATATCTTCATTGGGTTGGCTATTTCTTCATGAAACTCCTTCTGTGATTTCTGGAAGGAGTTCTCCTACCACCCTCTTCTTCTCCCACTTCTTATTCTCCTTCTTAGTCTCTTTCATGTGCTCTTTCTGCTCCGCCCACCACTCAAATTTGATCTTTCGTAGGGCTCTGTTCTCAGCATTGTTTGGTTATCACTGCACATACTGTCTTCAAGTGATCTCATCTGCCCCATGGCTTCCCCTCTGTCTCCAAGTTGGCAACTCCCAGATCATCATCTTCAACCCAGATCTCTTTCCTGGGCTCCAGGCCCATATATCCAGTTGCCTCCCAAATGGTTCCACTTGGGTGTCTCCCAGCACCTCACATACCCAACATGCCCAGACAGTACTTACCCTACCCCCACGAGTTCAGACCTACTCAGTCATAGGGGCCCCAAACCCTAGAGACTTCTATTTTTCTAATCAGTCACAACAAACTTTAGATTCTGTTTTGGATATTTCTGTGTAGATCGTAAGCTCAACCCAAAATTAAAACATTGAATTGTTCTGTGGCCTAACAACTCTAGGTAATAAAATACTCAGAGTATGCTTATAAAATATTTTAAATTTTCCTAAGTATTTGACCTGCCTGAAATCTACCTCCTCGGTCAGGTATGGAAGTTAGGGACCTGATCTCTAGGTTCAATTTCACTTTTCCATGCCTACTATCCCTTCCTTCATTATATCTCACCTAGACTACTTTAAGAATCTCCTAATTGGCCTCCCTGCCCCCAGTCTCCCTAGTCCTGAAATCTGTTCCTTACATCGACAACGGGGTAACCTTCCAGAAGCATAGTACATTATGTCATCCCCATTTTTTCTGGTGCTGGGGATTGAACCCAGGGCTTCACATATGCTAGACAAGCACTTTGCCACTGAGTTACATCCCCAGCCCATGTTGTACCCACTTTTGAAACTCTTCAGTGATTTTTTTAGATTATACCTATGGGCTACAATCAAAAGTCCTAGGTGAGTACTAAAGACACTTTGTGATCTGGCCTGTACCTGCCCTTTCAGAATCATTTTTCGTCCTTCCAGCAACACTAAACTACCTGCCATGCTGAGAACATGCTAGACTTTATTACCCTCTGACCCTTTGCTCATGCTCTTATTCTGTCTGGAATGAACCAGGTTGCCGTTCTTTTCCTGTCCCACTCCCCCAACAACTGACAGTTTTTCTTCTACAGGGTTCCATATAAATATCACCTTTGTGAACTTTGAGTTTTCCTGAACAGAGGTAGTCATTCAGCTCCATTTAGTTCACGAGCATGTGCTCAGATCCTGTTATTCATCATGCAATATTAGACACAAGGTTGCACTACTGATCAGGCACACAAGTCATGCCCTGAAAGGGCTCACAGTGCACTGGGGGGAGGCCAAATTAAGAAGCAAATGACAAGATAATCTATTAAATACTATGATAGGAGTTTGTATAAAGGGTAATGGGGATACCTAGAAGGGGATCAATAAACCTGCCTGGAGGAATCAGAAAAAAGGTACATTGAAGAGATGAAATGTGATTTGTATCTCAAAAGAAACTGACTGGGCATGGTGGTGCACGTCTGTTATCCCAGCACTTGGAAGGCTGAGTCAGGAGGATCGTGAGTTCAAAGCCAGCCTCAGCAACTTAGCGAGGCCTTAAGCAACTCAGTGAGAACCTGTCTCTAAATAAAATACAAAATACAAAATAGGGGGCTGGGGATATAACTCAGTTGTTCGAGTGCTTGCCTCGCCCTGGGTTCAATCCCCAGCACCGCAAAATAATAATAATAATAATAATAATAATAATAATACATAAACAAAATAGGGCCGGGAATGTGGCTCAGTGGTGGACTGCCCCTGCGTTCAATCCCCAGTACCAAAAAAAAAAAAAGAAAGAAAGAAAGAAAGAAAAGAAACTGTGATATGAGATAGAAGAAGTGAACGAAAGAGACAGCTCCCTATAATCCCAGAGACTTGGGAGGCCAAGGCAGGAGGATGGCAAGTTTCAGGCTGGCCTCAGCAACTCAGCAAGACTGTGTCTCAAAATAAAAGGGAAGGTGGCTGAGGATGTACCTCAGTGGCAGAGCACCCTGAGTTCAATTTCAGTACCGAGAAGGAGAGAGAGAGAGAGAGGGAGGACTTTAGAAGAAGGAAAATCCTGAGTTCCATCTGGAACGCATTCATTTTGAGGGAGCTGTGGACCACGCAGGAGATGTTGAGGGGACCATTGGCAACACTAGAAGCTATGGCTGTGAGCTGGCAAAGTAGGTTTAGATGTGTGCGGGTAACTGGGAGTGGAAGCATCAGGAGCAGGTGGGATGGAAGGGCGAGGGTGGTGGCTGACCACACAGGTGGCTCTAACCCAGGCTATTCCAGTCTCGCCTCTCCCCCTCTGCTTGTGTAGCCCAACTGCTAGGCTGAGTGCCACTCCAGGGCAGGGATTGCAGCCTGTGCCAGTATTTTCCATGTCCTGCAGCCCCTTGTTTGCTGCCTGGCATAGAGTAGTCACCCAGTAGCCATGTGTTCAATGATTGAATACTTACCACTGAGGTGAACTGAGCTGGGGTTAGGGTGTGTCCAGTGACTACAGTTGTAGGAAAGAGTCTGGGAACTAATAAGATGATGACATCAGTGATTGTTTTGGATGATACTATTAAAGATCTCTGATCCTTTGGAATGGGACAGAGAATAGGTTTGAGGGAAAAGGCTCAGTGGAAAGAAGAGTCATCAGGAAACAGAAGTGAAATTCCCCTCAAAAAGCTTTTCAGCTGGACGTGGTGGCGCATGCCTGTAATCCCAGCGACTCGGGAGGCTGAGGCAGGAGGATCGTGCGTTCAAAGCCAGCCTCAGCAACTTGGCGAGGCCCTAAGCAACTCAGTGAGACCCTGTCTCTAAATAAAATACAAAATAGGGCTGGTGGGGATGTGGCTCAGTGGCTGAGTGTCCCTGGGTTCAATCCCCAGTACCCCCAAAAAAAGAGAAGAAGCTTTTCATAGCCAGGTGGAGTGTTGCACAGCTGTTATCCCAGTGACTGAGGAGGATGGCAAGTTTGAGGCCAGCCTCAGCAATAGAGTGAACCCTAAGCAACTGAGCAAGATTCTATCTCAAAGTAAAACTAAAAATGGCTGGGGATGTGGCTCAATGGTTAAGCAACCCTGGGCTCAACGCTCAGTACAAAAACTGTTTCACGAACAACTAAGGTCAGCTTTATCATCATACTCATGTTGGAATCAGTTCTGGTGGCAATCTGTGGGTGCTAGAGTAGAACTTGGTTCTGGAAAAGTATAACAAAATGTGACTGGGGAACAGCATGTTTATTTCACTGCTAGCCGTTAGAGTGCTGGGGTCAGGCAGGGAGTGAGGTCCAGAGGAGCCTCCAGTGCTTTGGTGGTTGACATTTGGTGATTGCGTCAGGAGATTAAGGCTAAGATGTACTGACCTTGCCCAAGAGTCTCTCAACTTATGTCCAACCCACTGGAACCCAGGCTTTCACAAATGCAGACTTTTTGTGTGTGTGTGGTGCTGGGGATTGAACCCAGGGCCTTGTGTGTTTTTGTGTTTTTTAAAGTGCATTTCAAAGTAAGCTGTAGACCTGAGTACACGTCTCCCCTAAACACATTAGCATTCATATCATTAGACTGCAATATATTTGTCTATTGTTTTTTCTCTGAGGCAAAATTTACACACTGGAAATGCACAAAACTTCTATGTACCGCTCAATGAATTTAACATGTGAGAGTACACACACCCGTGCAACACACACTCCCTAGAAGTGTGAAACTGAAGTCCCTTCTGTTCCCCTTAGCAGACTCATCTGCTCCCTGTATTCTTAGGTCACCTGCTTGAAGAGCTAATAGACTTCCGGTTGATGCTGTGCTGATGTCTGTGAAGGTAGCAGACACCAGAGTGGGAAAGCCAAGCAGAATCATTCGGCAGAAGCACATCGGAAACGCTAAAGAGGGCACGATTTCCTTTGGGATGGAAGGAAAGAACACCAGCTGTCAGAAACCTCAGAGGACAGCAAATATCAGAGGTTGGGGAATAGAAGGAGAGCAGGAGGTCTGGGGGTAATCAGGTTGAAATTCAAGTTGTGTGGATTCAAGCTTCGTTCGTTCATTTCCACTCCAGTAAATCTACAATTGGAATTGTTTCAACCAGCTGGGTAAAAGTTGACCTTCGGACTCTCTGTGGGAAAAGCAGGGATGGGCCATCAAGGCTAAGCCAAGGGATGCTCAGGACCTTTTGACCCACCCTCCCACTGCTCATTGCTCTGACTGTTATGGTTTAGATGTGAGGTGTCTCCCAAAAGCTCACGTGTGAGATTACACAAGAAGGTGCAGAGGACAAATGATTAGGTTACCAGAGCCTTAACCCAATCAGTGAATTAATCCCTGATGGGATTAACTGAGTGATAGGGGGAGGCAGGTGGGGTGTGGCTGGAGGGAGTGGTTCATTGGGGGCGTGGCTTTGGGGTCTATATTTGTGTCTGGAGAGTACAGACTCTTTCTGCTTCCTGATCACCATGTGAGCTGCTTCCCTCTGCCACAGTCTCCCACCATGATGTTCAGCCTCCCCTTGAGTCCCAAGGAATGGAGCCTACTTGTCCATGACCTAAGACCTCTGAAACAGTAAGCCCCAAATAAATTTTTCCTCCTCTACAATTGTTCTGGTCAGGCTTTTTAGTCACAGTGGCAGAGAAAGCTGACTGAAACACCCACCTCTTAAGGAACACTTTTACTGGTGAGGCTCTTTAAAAACATACATCCGATCACAAGTTCAAAGCCAGACCCAGCAACTTAGTGAGACCTTGTCTCTAAATAAAGTACACGAAAGGGCTGGGGATGTGACTGAGTAGATAAGCACTCCTGGGTCAATCCCCAGTACAAAAAACTCATATATTCAAAATGTGGGGTTTTCACTAAGTCCAAATGTGTTCCCACCCAGTCTCAGGGATTCAGGGAGGTCTGATGCTGAAAGTGTTACACAGGGCTTCTGTCTTAGAGAAAAACTGCTGCCTGAAATATGTCTAAGATCAGTGCTTTATATAGAAAGTAAAGCACTCCCTTCTGTCCTCAGATTCATCCAGGCCCAAGCTGCACATAAGATGCCCCACTGAGGCCAACTATTTTTTTTTTTGAACCAGGAATTGAACTCAGGGACACTCAGCCACTGAGCCACATCCCCAGCCCTATTTTGTATTTTATTTAGAGACAGGGTCTCACTGAGTTGCTTATGGCCTTGCTAAGTTGCTGAGGCTAGCTTTGAACTCGAGATCCTCCTGCCTCAGCCTCCCAAGTCGCTTGGATTACAGGCGTGTGCCACTGAGCCCGGCGAGGCCAACTATTTTAGCTTACAGCCTGAGCTAACCAACTGGGTCATATGGCACAGCCAAGGGCAGGGGACTGCTCCTTCTTGATGGCCACTGACCCACAAACCAAATGTCAACTGTAGATAACACACAATTATCAAAAGCAACTTCTGTTGGTAGCGAATGCTTCTTAAGCAAGGGGAAGATGTTGGGGCCTTGTTGGTACCTGCAAACAAACCACACCAGATAATTGAAAGAGTGGACCATAACAAATTGGATCAACAAGTAAGTTTCAGTCCTTCTGGTGGCTTTTTAAGAGAGAGAGAGGACATGTAAGAGAGTGGCAACAGGATACAGAAAGGAAGGAAAAGTAAAACAGGAGGCATTTGGAAAAGATGGAGAGAAACCAGGTGGAGGAGGCTGAGGCAAGAGGATCACAAGTTGGAGGCCAGCCTCAGCAACTTAGTGAGACACTGTCTCAAAACAAAATTCAAAAGAGCTGGGGATGCAGCTCAGTGGTAGAGCACCCCTGGCTTCAATCCCCAGTACCACAAAACAATGAATAAATAAGTAAATGAATAAATGATGGAAGGGAAGGAGAGACAGTGGTTAGTAGCAAGAAAACAAAATGGGGGATAGAAAGTAAATGGGTGTAATAAAAAATTAGAGATTGACAGAAATGAAAAGTGAAAGAGAAAGAAACAAAATCAGAGCATCATCTAGGCTAATCTAATTTTATTGAGGGGGAAACTGAGGCCTGGAGAGGTGAACTGATTTGACCAGAGTTTTGCTGACAGTTAATGCTTGAACTAAGGCTAAAAGCCACATCTCCAGACTCCCAGGTCCGGGATGCATCCATCATAACACAGGCAGCCTACATTCCAGACTTTTTGGGCAAGTCTTGACATCATCATTTATTCAGACCTGAAGTTGTGATGTATCTGAGTTTAGAGAACAAAGCAAAGCCCTAAACCACACCAGACCAGGTCCAGAAAATTGAGAGAAAGCATAACAGGAATCAGAAGCTTCAAGTCCTCAAGGTGCTTAAGAATGAGGGATGCCTACAAGGGACTTTCCAGAGTCACCAGATCTGAACACAGTCCATGAAACTTCAGGGAATTCCCTTAGCTACAAGGAGGAAGCTAAACCACAGGCCGGAGAGCTGTTCCTCCTGAGAGCACATTTGTACATGCACTAACAGTTCCAGAGGCAGAAATCAGAAGATGCCAGAGGTTCCTGGGGAATCTGAGGCAAGTTGGGATAAGTCTCCCTTACTCCAAGCCAACCCTTGGTACATTCTGAACTGGGCTCTCCATTCTAGCCACTTGGGACTAAGAGAGATCCAGGTTAACTTCAGGTAGGACCCTTCAAGCCTCATGACTCCAGAAAGTACTTTGGGATTGCCCTAAAGTACTTGGCAATTAAGTAAAAAGTCCAGCCTAACCTGTCCCCCTCCTACAGATTGAAAAATCTTTGAATGAACTTTGCCAGGACTGGATATAATTAGGCACTGAATCAAAAGTTCCTGAAGTCTGCCATATGCCTCCATGTGTAGAATATGCTTTTGATCCACAATCTGATATAGAAAAGCTGCTTATAGTGAAATCACGTAAAAAGACTTCTTCTTGGGGGCCTTTGTCTTCTTCAGGGGTAAATCTGGATTTAATTCACACAGGGCCTCATCAAACTATATAAGCAGTTTCCTCAGTCTCTTATTGTTCTGGTCTAAGAACCCTTTGGGTCTTCCTTTAGTTCAATCCCAACACCTCAGCTTCAAGTCAGATGATCTTGGCTTAAAGGACACCTGACAAGAGAAAGCGCTATCAATATGTACTGAAATGTCCAGGTTGATGGAAATATCTGAACACAAGTCTAATATGGTGTTTAGCTCATATTAAGTTATCAATAAATATTTGCTGAGAGAGCTCTCAGGCTTCTTTGGTATGTATTAGTCCAACATCATTTTGCTACAGCCCAAAGAGAAGAAGTCCTTGTTTAGGATCACATAGCTGGTCAGTGACAAAGTCTCTACTAAGTTGTGGATTGTTCATGCATCAAGGAACTTAAAAGTACTATAAGAGGGGCTGGGGTTGTGGCTCAGTGGTAGAGCACTTGCCTAGCACAATGTGAGGCACTGGGTTCAATCTTCAGAACCACATATAAATAAATAAATAAATAAATAAATAAATAAATAAATAAATAAATAAATAAAATAAAGACATTGTGCCCATCTACAACTAAAAAAAGTACTATAAGATTCTTCCAAATCATAGTCTCTTAGAATTGCCAAAGTGATCTCTTTATGGGGCACAGTGCTGCCTCCATAATCCCAGTTATTCCAGAGTCTGAGGCAGGAAGATCAGATCCCTTGAGGCTAGGTTGGGCAACATAGCAAGACCTTGTCTGTAAAATGTAAAAATAAATAAAAGTGATCTAGTATCAGAGGAAGGAAGTCAAGGAGAAGGAAGGAGGTAGGGGAAATATTGGGGAACAAAGTCAACCAAATTACATTATGTGCATATATGAATATATCACAATGAATCCCACTTTGATGTATAATTATAATGCACCGATTAAAAATAAGTAAATAGAAAGGAGACCAATAGGGTAGAGAAAGGAAATGACAGGGAGGGAGAGGGGAGGAAACGGGGAACTGAAATGGAACAAATTATACTTCATGAATATATGATTATGTCAAAATGAACCCCACCATTATGTGTAATCATAATGCATTAATAAAAATATAATAAAAAGTGACCTCCAATGATAAACAGAAACATACATGGCTTAGCACTGCTGCCCACTGGTTTAAGGCCTACTCTCTGGGAGGCCACAGAAGCAGCCAGATCATCCTGGTTCCTACATCAGTACTCCACATGACACCACTTCCACTCACCTTCGCCATCTTCCTTCTGTGGATTCATGGAACTCCCTCTGAAAGATGCCCAGCGTGGGTTCCAATTTCTGGAGAGAACCACCACCCTTGCCACTGAGGGGCTCTATGGGCTCCTTCCTCAGAATGTTAATAGAATGTTGTGTTGGCACTGGCCACCCTGCTTTAACTTGTGGTCAGCTCAAACTATCAAGGTCTTTTTCACACAACTGTCACACCGTGTCTCCGTCATCTGGTCTTTGTATAACTGAATATTTGTAAACTATGCAGACCATTTTGTGTGAACCTAAGTTCTGCTCACTGAAGTAAAATGCCATCAAACTCTTCGAGGCCAGAAAGCCAAGATCTAAATGTTGACTCTTGAATTCAATATTCTTCCTCCTGGACATTTTTCTTATCTGATAAAGTTTTATCCAGACAAAAATTCAAGTAGGGATCATTTCTATAAACTGCTGGAGCTTAATGCTTTAAAAGGTAGCATGTGTGCATTGGAGAGTGTTGCATGCCAGGCACTGTTATATATATATATTAGCTCATTCCCTCCAATAGAAGGAGTACTGTTGCCCCTTGTTTATGGACTAGGAAACTGAGGCTCAAGAGATTCCAGTGTTATTAAGAGGTAGAGCCAGGATTTGAACCTAGTTCTGACTAACCCAAAAGGCCATGTTCTTTGCTTCACACCAGTGTTCTTAACCTTGGCTGTACATTAGAATCACCCAGGGAGCTTTAAAGCCTCCAGTGCCCATACTCCATCTCAGGCCAATCAGAGAAGAGTCCCTGGAGGTGAAGCCTGGGTACCAGTAGGTTTTTAAAGCTCCCCAGGTAATTCTAATATATAGCAGTAAAACTGCTTCTTTATACTGTGCTATTTCCTAGGTACATTAGTCTGGCATGGATGTGAATGCAACTATTAGGCTCTCTATATTTTTAGCACTGGTTGCTTTGAAAAGGAGGCTGAATTTATTTAAGGCACTAACATCAAATGAACAGTGACAGAGCAACCTCAACCCCCTGTTCCCTGTTCTGATGGGGAAGGTGAGGGTGCCCACCTCCACTCCATTCCACATTCTACCACTGGAACCTTCCACAAGTCCATTTTCCTGAATCATGCACTTTCCTCTTGGTTATCTTTGCTCCTGATTCCTCCTGATTATCTTCACTTCCAAAACACAAACCTGGCCTATATGTATATATGCTGAATGAACAGGCTCTACAGGTGAACCCTAAACACTCTTGTGTACCTTTGATTTATTATGACAAAAGTTTTGGAACTTGGTCCTTCTGAGCAGGCTGAAAATGATGACATCGGAGAAATTGGCTTGGAGAATTGAGATTCTGCCTGAGTCCCTTCCTCTGTTCCTCTGGCTGGTCCTTATATGGGAGAGTTCCTTGTAAAATGTTTTAAAAATTAGGAACGGACATGATGCAACTGAGAAAATAATTTGTGTATTAGCAGGAGGTGCAAATCCCTGAAGAGCCCATTGAAAAAATAAGAAACTCCTAGTCAATGGGAAGTTGTAAAAGCTAGCACTGTGAGAACAAAGGGCCCCCACCATATGGAATAGCTTATCAGAGGCATGGCGATGGAGCCCGCGTGAGAACAGCACAGGCTCCAGGGAGAGACGCCTAGATGTATTCAGGGAGAAGTCGGGAAGTGCTGGGATGGTGAAGGAGCTGAAAGATGTGATTAAAGTTGATCCCCCAAAGATGGGAAAGTTAGGCTAAATGGCTTCTTCCTGTTCTTTATATGCTTTCTATTTTTCCTGGAGGCAGGCGGAGGGCACTCTGGGTACTTTGCTTATTGCCCACAGTTGCCTGTCCTTTCTCCAAGGCCAGAGTGGATTCCTTTGTCTACAAATCCTAGATGTGTGCTTTCCCTCTTCCAAGCAGTAAGGGCTCTGTGAATACGAAATATAACACTTAGAATCCATCTATGGGGGCTGGGGCTGGGGCTCAGTGGCAGAGCACTTGCCTAGCTTTGTGAGGCACTGGGTTCAATCCTCAGCACCACATAAAAATAAATAACCGTCAACAACTAAAACATATTTAAAAAAAGAAACCATCTACGATCTTAGCATTAGAAAGATCCTCCTCATGGATTTTCTCAGAACCTAAATGGTAATAATCACTAAGTAAACAGCTTCACTGGGCCTTTTCCACACACAGGTCAAGTGCTGAGGAGCGTGAAGAGTGGCTGATACTTAATATAGGCTAAATGCACATGTTCCCTTAGACTATGGAAGAAAAATGGGACCAAAAGTTTTCCTTCCTTTCTTCCTTCCTCTCTCTTTTGGCCTTGAAGGAGTCAGGTAATCTAATCCCCACAGATCTCTATTCTCATTTTGTGTAGGCACACCTACCTAAGAGTCTTGGAAGATAAAATAATGTGTCACCACACTCTAAATGTTTCCTCACATGGAACTCATCTCGCGCTTCTTTCTAGCACTGGAGCCATGTGACATTTCCATGGGAAGAAAGTCTCAAAATAGCAAGTAATAAATAGAGCCAGGGAGCCAGGCACAGCTTTGCCCTGTGCCAGCCCTCGGCCCTGCTCCCCACAGAGGGAAGCTGATGCTTTCCATGCCCATGCACTTGAGCCATACTACAGATAATTGATGGCAGGCGTCACACTCTGTAATAAACCTAAAGGAAAGAAGAGCAGAGAGAACTCAGGGTTTGAGCCGGGTGCAGTGGCACATGCCACAGTAATCCCAGCGGCTTGGGAGGCTGAGGCAGGAGGATTGCAAGTTTGAGACCAGCCTCAGCAACTTAGCAAGGCCCTAAGCAACTCAGCGAGATCCTGTCTCTAAATAAAATATAAAAAGGGCTGGGGATGTGATGACTCAGTGCTTAAGCGCAACTGGGTTCAATCCCTGGTACCAAAAAAAAAGAAAGAGAGAGAGAGAGAGAGAGAGAGAGAGAGAGACTGACTCAAGGTTTGATTGGTCAAGGAGTACTATTGGTTGGCAGGTTACGACAAGCCCGGCACATGGGGCAAAATCGGTAAAGCCCAAGCGCCCTTGGATGGGCAAGAAAGGTGAGAGGCAGAGCAGAAGGGGCCCCAGAAACTGTTAAATCAGGGAGGCTCCATCCAGGAGAGACTGGGCTGAGGCAACTGCAATGTTTATTCAGCTTACAGCTTTCGTTTTTCTTAAATGATTTAAATGAGTTAAAGAAAAAAAAATCATTCTACTGGATTGAGTCCATCACTAAATATTTGGGACACACGCTGAAAGGTTAGAAGCAAACTCCTGCAAAGAAATGATTGCTGGAATGAGGGAGTTGGCTACCAGAGGAGGCCTGGGCCAAAAGCCAACAATGACCCGAGAGAGAATGGAGAGCAGTGAAATGGTCCGTGAAGTTTCTTGGCATTTTCAAGCACTCCTGGAAAGAGAGAAGCTCATCAGCTTCACTGAAGAATCTCCAAACAAATAACTCAATGGTCTCCGTGTTGCCCAGCCTCAGAACTGGGCTGGAAAATGTGACTGAAAGTTGGAAAATGAACATTTCAGGTCTGATGTCTGGGGCTTTCTACTACAGTTTGGGATGTTTTTGATACAATTTGCCCCAATGTTCAAGGTTATACAAGTACCAGGCATTTCCCAAGGAGGATGATGTTTCTCGGCTCTTCCTGGATCTACATTCTCCCTCCGCCTGCATTGTTGTATAGGAATGGATTTGAGTCAGTTAGTATATTTGCCCCCAAAATAAACAAAACCAGCTGGGCCAGGTGGCACATGCCTGTAATCTCAGCTGCTCTGGAGGCAGAGGCAGGAGGATCACAAGTTCAAAACCAGTCTTAGCAACTCAGTGAGGTCCAGTCTCAAAATAAAAATTAAAAATGGTTGGGGATGTAGGCCCCAGGTGCCATCCCAGCACTGAAAATAAAACGAAAATCCTATAAAAATATCAAATTAGGCATGACTGATTATTCAGCAGGACCTTCACAAGGAAAAGACTGAAATGAAAGAAGAAAGGAGACAAGTATGGGCTGAGGATGTAGCTCAGTGGCAGAGTGCTTGCTTAGCATGTGCAACGTCCTGGGTTTCATCCCCAGCACAGGAAAGAAAAGTAAGACAGAGAGAAGGAGAGAGAGAGAGAGAAAAAAAGGAGGAAAGGGGAGGAGGGGGAGTGGGAGGGGGAGGAGAAAAAGGAAAGAGAGAAGAAAGAATAGAAAAGAAAGAAAGGCAAGGGACAAGTGCAGTCAGCATCTATTAGACTGAATTTACCCCAAAGCTAGAAAAAGAGTCAGAATCTTGGGCCACTCCTTCAGTTCATTACAGAAAACCTAGCATTTGACTGGGTCCCCCAAGTGGCAGGCCAGCAGGAGAAAGAGGTGAGAAGGGCCTGTGGGAAATCTCCTCCAGTCATCAATCAGGGGCCTGAGGGCTGACCCAGGACCCAGTCCTAGAAGCCAAGACCATGAGCACATGGAATAGGTTGGGGCTGGCACAAAAAGGGGAACCAAGAAGTAGAACCAGGGCCGGCAAAACCGGACCCCCATTGCAAGTCAGAGTAGAGGTCAGAAGGTAAATGGCGAGCAAAGCTGAAGAGACTCCAGACAGACTGGTGCCTTTGGACAAGGCTCTGCTTCCAGAGTCCCTACCCATCTCTGTGGATAAAAGAGCATTGTGGGGATAAAAATCTGTTTAGGATGATTAACATCACCGACATCTATTCCATACAATCTATACTGAAGGGAATATTCCTGCCCACCAGAAATAAATCACAATTTGGTTTGGATGAGAGCAGAACCCCAAAGCATCTAGAACAAGATTAAGAGTGGAGGGGCAGGCACAAGGCCTACTCACTAGCATTCCATACAATAAAGTGAGACATTACATCAGGGTCATTTTTACAGCAAGAGGCTCATGCCATACCCTTAATCCTGAAGGAGCAAGATGAAACACCCTTCAATTTCTGTTCCAAATCCATGCTTAAAATTTACTCTAAATGTTTTATGATAAGGGATACAGAGTCTTACTTAGTACACTTCTAAGGATTTCTTCTACTGAAGCAATTTGTAAATGATGCAGGGCATTAGAAGAACAGGCTTTAGTGAAGAAAATAAATTGTGTTTTTAAGTCCCAAGTAGCACCTTGCTAGCAGATACTACTGGAAATTATCTGATGGGAAGGGAAAGTTGCTTGAATCTTCCAGTACCACTAAGAGTTTGCTACTTGGGATGGGGAAACCTTTAGGTACAGGGCTTTGGGGTTTCATCTTCAAACCCTTTAGGGAACAAAATGGTTGACTTTGGGGTTCCACTGTGTGTTGACAAAAGTGTGGACTGGAGAATGACTCAGGAAGCTGAGGGAGCATGCACAAGGCATTATGTTCGGCCCTCTCTAGATCGGTTTCCTGCTACAGAAATGGAGAGAACTGGGCTAGAACAACGCTCAGCAAAACTTTTTCTGTGAAGGGCCAGATAGTAAATAATGTAGGTGATGCAGACCACAGATGGCCTCCAGAATATTTTTCTTTCTTCTCACTTTTAATGGCCTTCTTGAGATACAATTTGCATATCATACAATTCACCCATTGAAAGGATATAATTCATTGTTTTTTCTGTATATTTACCATGTTGTAAAATCTTCCCCACAAGCAATTTTAGATTTTCATCACCACACACCAAACAAGAAAGCAAACCTATACCCCTTTTCTCCTATCACCCCTCCAGCCCTAGGCAACCATTAATCTATGTTCTTTGTCTATATATTTGCCTAGTCTGTTTAGTCCATATAAATGAAATCAGAGAATACATGATGTTTTGCGAATGGCTTCTCTCAGCATGTTTTCAAGGTTTATCCATGTGGTAACATATATCAATCCTTCATTCCTTTTTATGACTGACTAGTACTCCATTGCATCTATACCATTTTTATTGCCAATTTATCAGTTGGTGGACATTTGAGTTAGTATGAATAATGTTGTTATGAATATTTGTATACAAACTTTCTTGTGGATTTATATGCTTAATTCTCTCAGGGGTACATCTAGAAATGGAATAGCTCAGTCATATGGTTACACTATGTTTAATCTTTTGAGCAACTATCAAAATGTTTTCCAAAAGTGGCTGCACCATTTTTCCATTCTGAGCGTTCTAATTTATCTCCCTTCTCACGAGTCCTTGTTATCATCTATGCTTTTTATTATAGCCACCCCTAGTGAGTATGAAGTAGTATCTCCCTGTGGTTTTGATTTGCATGCTTCTAATAGGTCACAATGTTGAGCATATTTCCATGTGTTTAAGGGCCATTTATTTATTTTCTTTGGAGAAATGTCTACTTCTAGTCCTTTGCCCACTTAAAAATTGGGCTGTCTTTTTATTGTTGAATTACTAATCTTTTATATACTCTGGATACAAATCCTTTATCAAATATATGATTTGCTAATAAATGGGCAAAAGAACTAAACAGACACTTCTCAAAAGAAGAAATACAGATGACCAACAAATACATGAAAAAATGCTCAGCATCATTGGCAATCAGGAAAATGCAAATCAAAACCACACTGAGATTTCATCTCACTTCAATTACAATGACATTCATCAAGAATACAAATAATAATAAATGCTGGTGAGGATGTGGAGAAAAAGAAATACTTATACACTGTTAGTGGGTTTGTTAATTAGTATAACCACTATGGAAATCAATATGAGGATTGTTCCAAGACTAGGGATGAAATCACTATATGACATAGTTATATCACTCCTTGATATTTATCCAAAAGAATTGCCGGCATGGTGGTACACACCTATAATCCCAGTGACTCAGGAGGCAGAGGCAGGAGGATCGCGAGTCCAAAGCCAACCTCAGCAACAGCAAGATGCTAAGCAACTCAGTAAGACCCTGTCTCTAAATTAAATATAAAAAAGGGCTGTGAATGTGGCTCAGTGATCAAGTTCCCCTAGGTTCATTCCCTGGTACCCCCCCAAACAAAGGTATTTATCGCTGGGCGCTGTGGCGCACGCCTGTAGTTCCAGCGACTCGGGAGGCTGAGGCAGGAGGATGGCAAGTTCAAAGCCAGGCTCAGCAACTTAACAAGGCCCTAAGCAACTCAGTGAAACCCTGTCTCTACATAAAATACAAAATAGGGCTGGGGATGTGGCTCATTTGCTCAAGTGCCCCTGAGTTCAATCCCCGGTTCAGAAAAAAAAAGGTATTTATCCAAAAGAATTAAAGTCAGCATACTATGACATATAGTCAGCATGTATAGTCATGCATATATAGCAATACTTGCATCCCCATATTTATGGCAGCTCAATTCACAATGGCCAAGTTATGGAAGCAGTCTAGGTGTCCATCGACAATGAATGGATAAAGAAAATAGGGTATATGTGCACCATAAAATTTCATTTAGTCATAAAGAAGAATGAAATTGTCATTTGTAGGAAAATGGGTGGAACTAGAGAACATTATGTTAAGCAAAATAAGCAGACTCAAAAAGTTAAGGGTAGCTGAGTATGGTGCTGCATGCCTGTAATCCCAGGGACTTAGGAGACTGAGGCAAGGAGGATCTCAAGTTCAAAGCCAGCCTCAGCAACTTAGCAAGACCCTGTCTCTAAATAAAAAATAACAAGGACTGGGGATGTGGCTCAGTGGTTAGGTGCCCCTGGGTTCAATCCCCAGTAGCAAACAAACAAAAAAACCTTTAAGGATCTTGTGTTTTCTCTCATATTTGGAAGCTAGAGAGGGGAGAAAGGGGAAAAAGGAAAAAGGTGGGGGAATTTCATAAAATGACAAGGGAGCATGTGGGGCATGAAGGAGATAAGTGGGAGGGAGGAGGGGAGGAAAAAGAAGGTACTGAGGAATGAAATTGACCAAATTATGTTATGTGCATGGATGGATGTCACAATGAATTCCACTATTATGCATAATTATAATGCACCAATAAAAATAATTTCAAAAACATGATTCGCAAATATTTTGTACCATTCTTTGGGTTTTTAAAAATCCTTTAGAAGCCATGCATGATGGTGCATGCCTAGAGTTCCAGCCATTTGTAAGGCTGAGATGAGAGAATCACTTGAGCTCAGGAGATTGAGGCCAGCCTGAACAATATGTGAGACCCTGTGTCAAAAGAAAAATAAGAAAGAAGGAAGGAATGAAGGAAGAAACGAAGGAAAGAAAAAGAAAGAAAGAAAGAAAGAAAGAAAGAAAGAAAGAAAGAAAGAAAGAAGAAAGAAAGAAAGAAAGAAAGAAAGAAAGAAAGAAAGAAAGAAGAAAGAAGAAAGAAAGAAAAAGAAAAATTCTGTAAAAATATAAAGACCATTCTTAACTCACCGGCCTATAAAACCTGGCTGGCCACTGGCTAGATTTACCCACAGGGTCCTGATCTAATCATGGGTCTTGATCTGAATTGTGGGTTTTAAGCTTTTGTTTTAGTGGTCCTAAGGAACATCTCTTGTTTTACCTAGCTAGAAACCACTTTTTCTGGTATGAAAACCAGAATGGTGCCCACCCCCATTTCATGCTGCTTGGTGAGACTGTCTGTGAAGATTTCTTATCTTCCTCTAGGCCAGACGTGAACAGCTGAGCTAAGCCAGTCTCTCTCCAGAAATGTGTCAAGCAAGTAAAGTGACAAAGGAGGGAAGACCAGTTGGAACTGACTTGATCCAGTAAAACTGGCCTGGTGAGCCTGTCCCTGAGTTCCCACAACTGATATCTCCAGAGTTGCCTTGTTCCTGTTCCTTCTGGAACCTTCCAGGTTAGCTCTTCTTTCAACTACTCCCATTTCCTCCTAACAAACTCTATCAACTGTTATTTTTGCTCCTTATCCAAAGTCAACCTCTATTGCTAGCACCTGAAAGATATAGCCATGAATCCTTTCTCCAAGTCACACCATGCACAGAGCCCCAATTTCTAAAACAAACGAAAGTTGTATCGCTTTGGTTGAAAAGGAGCTCAAATACTTGCCTGCTATTCCCCTCCCACTGTGATCCCTGAGGCATCTCTATGCCCCTGTGGAACAGTTTAAATTTTCTGGGCACCATGCCCCTTAAGTTGAGTTGCAACTTGGTTGTATTTAGATTTAATGAGTCTAAGGCACAGTGGTGGCACACCTGTAATCCCAGTGGCTCAGGAGGCTGAGGCAGGAGGACTGCAAGTTCAAAGTCAGTCTCAGCAACTTAGTGAGACCCTAAGCAACTCAACAAGACCCTGTCTCTAAATAAAATATAAAACAGGGCTGGGGATGTGGCTCAGTAGTTAAGCACTCCAGGGTTCAATCCCTGGTGAAAAAAAATTAATAAATCTAACAAGTCTGAGAGGTAAGAAATTGGAAAGCAAAAAAAGTGTTTGGATTCATCAGTTGCACTAATGGATCTCATAAGAGAGGATAAAATCAGTAATGCAGAAGAAAATCGCAAAGCTTTTAAACAAAACCAAGCTGAGGAAGGAGGAAATTGAATGAGTTAGATTTTAATCTAAAAGCAAGTAGGTAAAAGCATAAGTTAAAGGTTTTTCTTCAGGGTTGGGGATATAGTTCAGTTTGTAGAGTATTTGCCTGTCAAGTACAAGGGCCTGGGTTCAAAACCCAGCACCACACACCAAAAAAGGTTTCTCTTTAGAGAGAAATAAAGGAAAAAGGAAAAGGACAAGTAATCCTAAGAAGTACTTCTTAGTGGAAGAAACTACCAAACAATCACTCAAGTTTGATTGTCTCTTTACTAATTGTTCTATGGAAGCATAATTCATGGCCAGAAATAAAACTTCACATCTGCAGATGATTGATTTTGGATAATGGTGCCAATAATGATGCCTTCAGCAAGTGGCACTGGGAAACTGGATAGCCACATGCAAAAGAATGAAGTTAGACCCTTACCTTAAATCATATATGAAATTGAACTCAAATGGATCAAATATCTAAATTTAATAGATAAAACAATAAAATACTTCGAAGAAAATATAGGGAAAATCTGCAAAACCTTAGAATTACAATGATTTCTTGAAAATGACACCAAAAGTATAGACAGCAGAAGAAGAAATAGATATATTAAACTTTATCAAAATTTAAAACTTTTATGTATTAAAGGATGCTGTCAAGAGAGTGAATAAACAGCCAACAGATGGGAGAAAATATATATCAATTGTATTTCTCATAAGGGTGTAATATTACCTTCAACTATACTACAAAGCAATAGTAACAAAAACAGCATGGTATTGGCATCAAAATAGGCAGGTAGATCAATGGTACAGAATAGAGGACGCAGAGACAAACCCACATAAGTACAGTTTTCTCGTACTAGACAAAGGTGCCAAAAGCATACAATGGAGAAAAGATAGCCTCTTCAACAAATGGTGCTGAGAAAACTGGAAATTCATATGCAATAAAATAAAACTAAACCCCTATCTCTCACCCTGTACAAAACTCAACTCAAAATGGATCAAGGGCCTAGGAATTAGGCCAGAGACCCTGCACCTAATAGAAGAAAAAGTAGGTCCAAATCTTCATCATGTGAGCCTAGGACCAGACTTCCTTAACATGACTCCCAAAACACAAGAAATAAAAGCAGGAATCAATAATTGGGATAGATTCAAACTAAAAAGCTTTTTCTCAGCAAAGGAAACAGTCATCAATGTGAAGAGAGAGCCTACAGATTGGGAGAAAATCTTTGCCACACACATGACAGATAGAGCACTGATCTCCAGAATATATAAAGAACTCAAAAAACTTCACCCCAAGAATACAAATAACCCAATCAATAAATGGGCTAAGGAAATGAGCAGACACTTCACAGAAAAGGATCTATAAGCAATCAACAGATATATGAAAAAATGTTCAACATCTCTAGTAATAAGAGAAATGCAAATCAAAACCACCTTAAGATTTCATCTTACCCCAATTAGAATGTCTTTTATCAAGAACACAGGCAACAACAGGTGTTGGCGAGGATGTGGGGAAAAGGGTACACTCATACATTGCTGGTGGGAGTGCAAGTTGGTGCAGCCACTCTGGAAAGCAGTGTGGAGATTCCTTAGAAAACTTG
>JAJEJO010000963.1:473240-491620 GCA_020662805.1 Glaucomys volans
GGTCGGGGTGGGGGGCTAAGAATAATAACAGAATATGTGACAGACACCATTGCCCTGTGTACAGGTATGAACGCAGAGATGGTGTGACTCTACTTTGTGTACAACCAGAGAAACAATAGCTGTACTCCATTTGTGTTCAATGAATCAATAAGTAAATAAAAAAAAATAAATTAAAATAAATAAATAAATAAATAAATAAAAAGAAAAAACAAAAGTGTCAAACTCAAAAAAAAAGAATCTGTGGTATATATACACAATGGAATATTATTCAGTCATAAAGAATAATAAAATTATGACATTTGCAGGTAAATGGATGGAATTGGAGAAGATCATGTTAAGTGAAATAAGCCAATCCCAAAAAACCAAAGGCCGAATGATCTCTCATACAAGTGGTTGATGACACATAGCGGGGGTGGGGTGAGGCACGGGAAGAATGGAGAAGCCATGGATTGTATAGGGGAAAATGAGGGGTGGGGTGGGGGCAGGGAAGGAAAGATAATAGTATGAGACAAACATCTATACCCTATGTATATGTGTAAATATGCAAATTGTATGATTCTACTTTGTGTACAACCAGAAAAATGTAGTTGTACTCCATTTGTGTACAATGACCTAAAATTAAAAAAAAGTAATTAAAAAAACTATTTTAAAAAAGGGTGTAATATTCAGTATATAGAAACTATTCCTGAAACTCAATAACAAGAAGACAAACAGCCCAATTAAAATGGGCTAAGGACTTTAATACATATTTCTCTAAACAAGATTATACAAGTAGCTTATAAGCATGAAAAGATGTTCAACATCACATGAGACATCAGGGAAATGCAAATTCAAACCAAAAGAAGGTACCACATAACACCCACTAGTATGGCTATAATGTTTAAAAGCAAAATTAGTAAGTATTGCCAGGCATGGTGACACACCTGTAATCCCAGCAGCTTAGCAGGCTGAGGAAGGAGGATCACAAGTTCAAAGCCAGCCTCAACAACTTAATGAAGCCCTAAGCAACTTAGCAAATCCCTGTCTCAAAAGAAAATATAAAAAGGGCTGGGGATGTGGCTCAGGGATAAGCGCCCCTGGGTTCATTCCCTGGTACCAAAAAAATAATATTAACTATTGGCAAGGATACAGAGAAATTATAACCTTGACACATTGATGCTGGGAAAGTAAATGGTGCAGTTCCTATGGAAAACGGTTTGGTGGCTCCTCAAATGTTAAACATAGAATTCCCATTTGATCCAGCAACTCCACTGCCAGGTATATACCCCAAAGATTTGAAAACAGGGGCTTAAACACATACTGATATATCAACACTAATAGGAACTTTATTTTAAACACCCAAATTTGGGAACAATGCAAATGTTCACCAATAGATGAATGAAGAAGCAAAATGTGGTATATCCATACACTGGAGTACTATATGACCTCAATAAGGAATGAAGTTCATTTTTATCTTTATTTTTTATGTATTTATTTATTTATTTTTGGTACCAGGAATTGAACCCAGGGGCACTTTACCACTGAGCCATATTCCCTGATCTTTTTCATTTTTTATTTGAGACAGGGTCTCACTCAGGGCCTTGCTAAGTTGCCGAGGAGAAAGTAGATTGGAAGTTACCAGGGACCAAAGAATCTAGGAATAGAATTATTGCTTAATAGGTACAGAATTTCTGTTTGGGGTTATGAGATATTTTGGAAATGGTAACAGTGATTGTTGTACAACACTGTAAATGAATTTAACACCACTGAATTGCACACTTAAAATAACAGTATTTATTTTTGTATTTTATCACAATAACAAAATAGGAAGAGAAAAAGGAGAAGGAGGAAGGGGGAGAGAAAGAAGAGGAAGTGGAGAAGGAGACTCATCTTTAATCCACACATAGTGAACGTAATGGTGAAGAGGATTTGGGGGTTAATGAGCAAGACTCTGGGTCAACTGGATTAAGAATTTCTGAACAAAGAAAAGAGGAAGGTGATGCTAATTATAAGTACATTTCAGGAAAATAAGAATTCCATCCACAGAAAGAGAGAGCTGAAGACTCATGGCCTGTCTGGGACCCCTGCTGACCAGTCTAGAAGAAATACTTCAAGTACAACAAAACCAGCATGGGGCTCCTCAAGTGCTCCCTGGCTCTGTCCCTGGAGGCTTTACCCTACATTCTTTTAACAGAGGGGCACTGTAAAGCTTAAAAGGTAAAACCACCATTAAGCTGAAATAAGACTCATGAGGCCCGAGCAGTAAAGGCAACTAAGAGTTCTCAGTAACCCTCTCTTTCCTGACCTCAGGAGCAGCACAGGAAAGCATAGGCAGGAGGTATAGTGAGACCAGAGAACTGCTGAGGGAACCAAATTCCATGGACACTCAGGAGGAATCTGAGCTGCTCAAATCCTATGGGAAAGTGAGAAGCCCAGGGGTGGACTTCCAGGTACAAGATATAATGAAAACCCTGATATGGTGGCAGGCACCTGTGATCCCAGCTACTCAGGAGCCTGAGGCAGGAGGATCGCTTGAGCCTAGGAGTTCAAGACTAGCCTCTGCAATATACCCAGAGCCCCATCTCAAAAAAGAAAAGGTCTGGGTGAAGCTCATGCCCTAAGTATGGATTGAGTCTATACATTGATTAAATCAGCACCATTACAGGAAGTATTATTAAGACCTTGTTTGACACCTGGTTACTTTTCAGACCTTGAACTGCCCCATGATCTAAGATGGCCTGCACAAAGAAGAATTATGTTTTAAATATTTGCTTTAAAGGATTTATTTTAATTTGTTTCTCAGTGGAAATATGCATCTTTACATTGGTTTCATGAGGTTAAGTGAATCAGTTGTATCTGTTCCTCTTCCAGCCCTCTCAGTCCCACTATCAGCCAGAGTTTACCATGTAGCTGCTCATACCTGCCTGGGCTGGGCTGTCCACATCCTGTGACTAGTTGTTGTAACAGCTGGAAGTATAGCAAACTTGGTGACAAACTAATGACTTGATCTAAATCCTCTAGGTCTTCTAACTGGAGTCATGTTTGCTGAGCCAAATGAGTGCCTAAGTTACTGATCTTTGACCTTCTTCTTTTTTTGTTCGTACCAGAAATTGAACCCAGGGGCACTCAACCACTGAGCCATATCCCCAGCACTTTATATATTTTTAATTTTGAGACAGGATCTTGCTAAGTTTCTGAGGCTGGCTTTGAACTTGCAATCCTCCTGCCTCAGCTTCCCAAGTTGCTGGGATTACAGTTGTGTGCCACCAGGCCTGGCATGATCTTTGACCTTCTGCCTTGTCCCATTTCGTGGACCCCAAGGTGCTACTTCCCATTTACCTCATCCTTTCCTGTTTGCGGACAAGCCCACTCCTGTCCTCACCACCAGGACTTGTGTAGAACTTGATTTTGGCTTGTTGGGCTTCACCCACTGCCCTATGGACACGAAGTGTCCATGTCTTTCCTCTAGTCACTCATATGCCTCAGAATTCCAGCTACAATGTGACTGAAAATTTCATATCTTCCAATCCATTCCATGACCAAGGGACCCAGTGTTGCCTACAGATCTAGCCTTGGTCAGAGATGCCTTCTTATTCCTATTGGCAATGAAATCACACTGTGTAACCTCAGTGCTTTTAAATAGAAAATAGATCTCTTAGGCATTGTTCCAAAAGTTTAAATTATAAAGTGATGAGAAACATCCAAGAACACATTTAACTTCCATTTACTTTTGGAGCTAAACATGGTTGCAAATATTCACTGGCAACAGCGATGACTTACCCAATAGACAGATTCAACCCAAACTTAGGGCTCCTACGAAGAAAAGTCACCCCTAAACAGGAGTTGAAAGCATTTGTGATTTGGTTTTTCAAAAATACAACTGAGGCTGAGCGTGGTGCAGTGGTAGAGTGTGTGATGCCCTGGTTTCAATCCCAGCACTCCCAAAAATATCACTGAAGGAATCATAATAGAAAATATAGAATCTTATTGGGTTTCCCTACACATATTTTCAGTTTAATACTGTTTTGGTTGTTTTCAATTTAATTATGTTTTTAAAATGTTAGATAGTATCATCATGTCCTATTACTTAGGGTCTCTGCAGGTTTTTATAAATCCCTGGCTGGCCACTTCATTGCAGGGACCTGTAGATTCCCCATAGTCCCTTCGAGAGGCTCCTCAACAATGGGAGCAAGAGAGGAAATAGCCTGAGTTCAGAAATGGGTGAGGTCCGTGTTGGGACAGTTACTTCAGGCCTTCTCTTACATGCAGAAGCTGAATGATTTAAATTCAAAGCTAAGTCAAGGCTAAGACTAACAGACACCGGGTTTGGGTTTCAGCAAGTCACAGGAAGGCAACTTAAGTTCAAAGAACAGGCATTTGGCTGTATTTTTTCTTTATATAAAGAGCTCTTATGCAGAGAAAGTTAATTTCTGTGACTCATAAACAGAAGATTTTTCAAAGCTCCATAAGGTTTCTATGCAATTATGTCAGAATAACTTGATGAGAAAATAAATAATTCCATGCTTCTTGCAAGTGTATCTGTGGCGTAAATGTGCACTCCATAAGAGCAGGGTTCAGGAATAGGGTTGGTTGGCAAGGAAAGTAGAGAGTCCATCCTGGTTAATAACTAGAGCATTTCCATGTACATTGGAACTCCCAAACTTGACTTTGCCTGTGCTTGGCTGCTGGCTACATGGCAAAAAATGTTTGTGATATTGCTACACACCTAGGAAATAGCAGTTCATTCCTCAGCCCATAGGCACCAAGTTGGGCTCCATGAAATTATGGAAGTAAGCCATCTACGTTTCTAGATGTGGAAAAACCAATGGACCCTCTGCATCAGGAACAGCTAAGAACAGATAGTGCCATCTGGGTTCTTATAGCACCATGATAGAAAATGGAGAATCAGGGCTGGGGATGTAGCTCAGTTGGTAGAGTGCTTGCCTCACATGCACAAGGCCCTGGGTTCAATCCCCAGTACCACCAAAAAGAAAAGAAAACGGAGAATCAGAAAGGAAGACTCAGGCAAACATCCAGGAAAGTCGCCAGTATTTACACACTATTTTACTTGACTTCTACATGTTGCTACAGCATCACAGGGAAAAAATCCTTTCTGCAAACATGAGCAATGTGACCTCCAGAGATGTTAATTGTACACATTGGTTCAAAGAACACAGTAATTGTCATATCCCTAGCATTTTATCCTTTAAAGTTGTTTCTGAAGATGTTGCCAATAACAGTGACCCTGAGAGCTCTAGGTTGACTACAAGCACCCTCCACCCAGCTTAGGCATCCAGCCTTCTCCTTGTCTCTGCTGCAACTCTCCTAGGGCTCCCTAGAGAAAAAGTGCATTAGAGAACGTCCTAGAGTTGGGCAACTCAGAGCAACCAAAGTAGCATGGAGAGACTGGGGTCTGGGAAGACAAGGCCAGGAGACAGCAAGGGAGGGGGAAGCCCAGCTTCAACCACTAAAGATGGAATCATACCCAGGACCAACTCCAGCCCTGAGAACAGAAGTGAAAGAGGAGAGATCCACACTTTCTAGGGTCTTGCCTCTATAGGCTCCTACCCTTGGTCAATCAAAGATCCATTAGGCCTCTCCTATTAATTTCAAGTTCATATATCCAACTGTCTGCTCAGCTTTTCCTCTAAGATATCAGATAAGAACCTCAAATTTAACATATCAAAAGCCCAACTCTTGAGTTTTGTCCACCTCCTTCCCCAAACCCACCCAGAATCTTCTCAAACTCTTTTAATGCAACTCTAGTCTTTCATTTGCATGTATCAGCATCATCAAAGGCATGGGCAGCATTCTGGCTCCTCATCTCTCAAACCCTACATTCTTTCCAGCAGCAAATACTGTGGATTCCACCAGCAAACTATATCCAGAATCTGACCACTTCACATCTCCAACTCTACCATGATGGCCTGAACCATCACCTTCTCTAGCCCAAATTGTAGCACTAGCACCCTCTGCTATATGCATGTGCAAATATGCCACAATGAAACCCACTATTTTGTATAATTAATATGCACTAATGAAAAATTTAGGGCCCGGCGTGGTGGCGCACGCCTGTAATCCAAGCGACTTGGGAGGCTGAGTCAGGAGGATCACGAGTTCAAAGCCAGCCTCAGCAACTTAGCGAGGCCCTAAGCAACTCAGTGAGACCCTGTCTCTAAATAAAATACAAAATAGGGCTGGGGATGTGACTCAGAGGCCGAGTGTCCCTGAGTTCAACCCCTGGTTCAAAAAAAAAAAAACTAAAATAAAAAGGGCTGGGTATGTGGCTCAGTGGTTAAGAACCCCTGGATTCAATCCTTGGTACCCCCAAAAAACAGAAAGAAATATTCCTTGGTGTCAGGGTTCTATGTACCTCCCTGCAAGGTTAGCTCTGTGAAGAAGCTTGGGTTGGGCCAGGCGCAGTGGCCACACCTGTAATACCAGCTGTTGGGGAGTTTTATAGTTTGGAAGTGAGGTGTCTCCCAAGAGCTCACGTGTGAGACAATGCAAGAAGGTTCAGAGGAGAAATGATTGGGTTGTGAGAGCCTTGACCCAATCAGTGAGTTAATCCCCTGATAGGAATTAACTGAGTGCTAACTGAAGTGCTGGGGTGTGGCTGGAGGAGGTAGGAATTGGGGGCGTGACTTTGGAGTATATATTTGTATCTGGAGAGTAGAGTCTCTCTCTCTCTCTCTCTCTCTCTCTCTCTCTCTCTCTCTCTCTCTCTCTCTCTCCTTCCTGATCATCATGCAAGCTGCTTCCCTCTGCTACACTCTTCCACCATGGTGCTCTCCCTCACCTTGAGCTCCAAGGAATGAAGCCTGCTGTCTATTGATTGACACCTCTGAAACCATGAGCCCCAAAATAAACTTTTCCTCCTTTAAAATTGTTCTGGTCAGGTCTTTAAGTCCCAGCAGTGAAAAAGCTGACTAAAACAGGAAGCCTGAGGCAGGAGGATCACAAGTTCAAAGCCAGCCTCAGCAACTTAGTGAGGCCCTAAGCAACTTAGCCACAACCTGTCTCAAAATAAAAAGGGTGGGGATTTGGTTCAGTGGTTAAGTAATATTGGATTCAATCCATGGTTCCAAAAGAAGAAGCAGAAGCAGAAGCAGCAGCAGCAGTTAGATCGGGTGGGGTTGGCCACCTCTATTCAGAACAAATTAAAGAAGGAATGGGCCCCCATTTGGTGGTTTCTGGGATTTGGATAAGACAGCTCTAGACTCAATACTATTGGCCCACTTCCAAATCTTCTTTGTTGCCTATTACCATGAGTAATGTAATGTACAGAGTACATTACATTAAAAAGGATCCTTTTCTGATTTTTCCTACTGTTGTAACTCTAGCACCTACATTAAACACTTAGAACACAGTAAATGCTCAATAAATATTTGTTGGATGAATGAATGAGTGAATGAATGAATGAATGAACCAATGAAATGATCAAATATTCTGAGGTGAACTGGCTACTTGCCCACCCCCTAATCATGGCTCTTCCTCTCCCTTTCTCCCCCATCCCGTTGCTTCTCCCTGTGTTGACTCCCTTAATTCTCTTCTGCGTTCTGCTTCATACTACATCATTTCGAGTCTCCTCCCTATTTCTAGTTTCCAACTCAAACCCCTCCTGGATTTCCAGCAGAGGGGGCACAGGCCTTAAGATATCATTCTTTGCTCTTTCTGTAAATGAGACATATCTTGATTGCTTGAGTGCCTATTATATGCTGGGTGCCATACTAAGGTGCACTGTGTATATTTTATTTAATCCATAAAAAAGATGAATAGATGCCTCTAAACAAAACCAGCTACCCTCCACATGCTCGAGGATCTGCACCTGCCCTCAAATTGGGCCTCTTCCTTCTGCCCCATGTGGGGGCTGCTTCTTCTGCCCTTTGCTCACTGAGTGTTGAGCTGGTCAACTGTCCTGCCTTGATCTTGTTCTCCACAGGTCCACTCAGTGCTTTCCTGAGAAAGCCCAGAGGTCAACTCACTCCACAATGAAGGGCCCAAGTTCTGACTTCCCAGAATGCATTGCACTACACACCTGAGCAGTTACCCCATGGAAGAACTGAGGCCTGGGATTCAGCTGTCAATTATAACTGATTTTCCCAGAACCCAACCTCTCATCTTGTCTCTGACAACCAGACCCAAGGGGCCTACATCCCTGTATCATGAATGGTCTGTATATTTTGTCTCAAATCAAGCATTTCAAAATCTTTGCCTGGGAATGGAGTGAAAAGCATTTCTGGAAATATTCAAAACATGCATCTCTGTTCCTCAATGAGAACCAAAGCTAAGGATGTGACGTTTATAGGACATGTCAGTGGAAAAGATTACTTTTCTTAAAATACATTTGTTAAATGATAGGTAAAACAGCAAACGGATGGGAACCTACAACTGGGAGACATCACAGGAAGAGGGAAATATGATTTTTATTATAAACATATGCATTTTATTATTTCTCCCAGTGAGGATCAGGACTGGGAATCTGCAGCTGTGAAAGGGCAAGAAGGGAGCAATATTTTTAGAGCTGTCACTTTAAAATATACCTTCTCCTGCTTGGCTGCAGCGTTTCTCTAAACAAGGCCTCTTGGAGCCTGAGCAGAGTGAAGACGAATATACACATGAAACAAATGACTAGAAGGCAGCATTTCTTCTTGCCCTCGAAAACACCATCTAAAATAGAGCTTGGCTTGTCACCAGCCCCGCCCAGACCCAGCTCATCTCCCAGGCCCAAGCAGCTGGGCCACTGTTCTCCACTGCTTGAACCATGAAAATGATCAGTGACTCTCTCACCTCCCACAGTTCTAGTCCTACCAGGTACTAAATCCTGTTGGCACATTTTCCAGAAGTTTCTCTGATTAAGCACAAAGATGAGAAGCCACCATGCATGGGGGCTTCTGTGGGCTTCCCACATGTCTCCTTTCACCTACACCATTTCCCCATGAGGCGAGCAAGAGGATGGCCCCAGTTTGCAAAGCAGGAAACTGAGGCCTCCTACTCAGAAGCGGGTGGTGAAGAGGGAGATGTGGCCCCAGGTGAATCTGGCCCTAAAGCCCTTGCCCACACCATAGGCTATGCCATCTCTGCGTTTTCCCAGCCCCAGCCTTGGCCAAGCACTAACCACTGTGGCAGCATCCTGGCCTGAGTCCTCCAGTTCCTTCTGCGCACCGAGCCGCAGACATTTGCCACAGACCCTTCTTTCTTTATATCCCTGTTCTACAACATCCTTTGTGTTGCCTGTGCATCAGAATCCAAAATCCTCTTCCTGGCATTTGACACCCTCCTGAGCCCACTCTTCTCTCCAGTATTTCTCAAACAATGGCCCTCCCTCACTTCACCTTAACCGACCTGGCCATACTCTTTGTTGCCCCAACATCTTTGCTCTGCTGGAGTCCTCCAGCAACTCCAGATGTGAATCCTCTCCCCTTGTACAGTCCAGGGCTCAAATCTCTATCCTGTTACAACATCTTCCAGTTGTTTTGTATCTCTTCCCTCCCCAACAAATTCATTTACTACTTCCCCTGTATCTGGCACCCCTTAAGCAAAGAATGGGTGCCCAATGGTTTCTAGGCTGTTTTGACTGGATTCTATAAAGTGCCTTGCTAACAGGGTTTCCCCAAAGAGGAGGGTTTATTAGAAATGACATGAGTCTATGAAGGCAACTCCTTTGTTCAGAGCACTGATGGCATTTCAACTGTCAGAGCTGGTTGTTCTGAGAGCTGATCCGGCCTTTCAATCAAGTAATTTGGTCTGTTTGTCCCCTTAAGTCATGCAGTTCCTTGTGTCCCACGGCATCCAGAACCAAAGACTGGAGCAAGTGGGAGTGACAGGCACTTTATTACTGACATCTCATCGTTTATATGGGACTTCTCTGCCAACAAGAAGGCCATTTCTCCAGCCACTTCACAAATGACCGAATTATGGGTTTACTGAATCTTTTACGCTGCCAGGCTCAACATTTTCGTTTACTTCTCTTGTTACCCTTGGCATGCTTTCCACACTGGGGAAGAACTCTCCCAGGCTTGCACATCCCTTGGGGCTCTAAAATATACCTTGTCCTAAAATTACAGTCTGTTTTAGTCCCTAGGAATCTCTACCCCTATCCCTGCCTACCCACCCAGGACACTGTTGGAATCTCAGGTCTGTGGAGAACATTGACGTTCGCATCCATATTTTGGCCCTTGTTTTCAAACCATTTTCTAGTGAAATATTGTGATTTGGGGAAACAGTTCTGTCAGGAAGTCATTTCAGGCAAAAATCAAATCCACAGCACTCCATACAAATAACAAACAGCCTGCAAAGTCCTTCAGTGGGACTCCAAGAACTGCCATTTGGAAGGGAGGTCAGGAAGTGGAGTGTAAACATCTGGTATTCTAAAGGGCTGCCCTGGGGGCTGTGTGCAGATGTGAGAAGCCATGGGCTCTGTGGCCTGGCCCCTGAGTATCTTCCCTTTTCTTTTTCTCAGGACTCATTGTTGGCCACCAGGACACTGAGTCACCCAGACCTCTATTAACACTGGAAATGCTGTTCAAATAGATGGACTATTTATCAAGGTCATTTTACTGACTACTTCTCACCTCTATTTTTTAATTACCCAATGTATTAATTTGCTTAGAATTTCTTGGCATAATTGTGCTAGGAGGTCTTGGATTCTTCAAGTCTTTTTTAAAGTCACTTTCACAATTCACTTCAGCTCCTTAGCATTTTCCAAGAATGGATTCACATGGTAAGTTCCACACCTTTCGTTCCTGAAACTAGTGTAAAAACAAGCACTTTGGCTCCTGGCATGTCTCAAAAAGAAGATGATGCTAACAATGGTTCTTCTCAAACAGCCTTCACTGGGAAGGCTCAGCATGTTTTAACAAAAGTCATCTATTTGAGGTCTCCCAACACACCTGCTTCCTGAGTAAGAGCCATCAGCTAGCTCTCCCTGGATGAAATGTGGTCCCATCTAGAGTAACATTCCCATGCGGAAGCTATAATTGCTAGAGTTGCAAGTTGATGGACAGTTTTTGGTTAGTATCCAAAATTTTGTTAAAACAGTATTGAAATCTTCATTGGAGGTCCCACTGGATCACAACCTCTCCTATTTCCCCATCTAATTGGAAAGATGATGCTTCTAGCCCTGCATTCCTTTCAATGGAATCAATGATCTATAAGGTGCCTGTGCTTTTCCACTAGCTGGTTTAAAATGCAAGAATAGGATACTGTGCCAATGGCTGGGGGAGGATCACAGCCAGCACAAAAAGCAAATAGAAAGCCCAGAGCAATGGTACATGCCTGTGATCCCAGCAATTCAAGAGGCTGAGGCAGGAGGATCACATTTGAGGCCAGACTCACAAACTTAGTGAGACCCTGTTTCAAAATTTCAAAAAATACTAATAAAATAAATAGGGCTGGTACTGTACCTCCTTGGTAAAGCATCTCTGGGTTCAATACCCAGTACCAAAAAAAAAAAAAGGAAAAAAAATGTCATAGGGTACTATTCAAGTTCCCAAGCAAAAAAAAAAAAAAGGAGAAAAGACCCAAATGTCTATTAGTAGTAAAACACCTATAGTATTAAGAAGGAAAAAAGATATTTCTAAGTATTTTTTAAATTTTTTTTGTAGTTATATATCGACAGCATGCCTTTATTTTATTTGTTTATTTTGATGTGGTGCTGAGGATGGAACCCAATACCTCACATGTGCTAGGCAAGCTCTCCACCACTGAGCTGCAGCCCCAGCCCCTCTAAGCATTAAAAAGAAATATGTGTGGATACATTTCATAAATGTCATGTTGAGCCAGGCACAGTGGTGCACTTCTGTAATCCTAGCAACTAGTGAGACTAAGGCAGGAGCAAGGATCACAGGTTCAAAGCCAGACTCAGAAACATAGGGAGGCCTTAAGCAACTTAGCAAGAGCTATCTCAAAATAAAAATATAAAAGGGACTGGGGACGATGCCCAGTGGTTAAGTAACCCTGGGTTCAATCCCTGTACCAAAAAAATTATGTTGAGTGAAAGAAGCCAGGCACAAAAGAACTTACACTAAACAGACAGTATAACCCTATGTGCATGTATGATTACATGAATGGTGTGAATCTTCATTGTGTACAACCATAGAAATGAAAAGTTGTACCCCATTTGTGTACAATGAATCAAAATGCAGTCTGTAAAAACAAAAATAAAGAACAAAAATCTTACACTATAGGATTCCATTCATAAAGTTAAAAGACAGGCAAAATAAATCTACAGTGTTAAATGTCAGGTTAGTGAACACCCTTGGAGGGGAGTAGGTGACAGGGAGGGCAAGTTAAGGGGGCTTCTGGGTGCTAGTAATGTTCTGTTTCTTGACCAGGATCATGGCTGCATAGGTGTGTTCAGGTGGGAAGATTCATGAAGCTGACAAATGATCACTGAACGTTTTTGTGTGTGTAATGCCTCACTAAAGAGGTTACATTAAGGAAGTGAACTTTAACATTAACCATCCTTTCAACTTTTAAGTGTCCCTCTAATTTTGAAACATTTTAAGTATTTCATTTATGAGTTGTTCCTTAAAATTCTCTCCTCCATTTCACAATTACTATTTCATCTCTTGCACGGTCTATTGCCAGTCTCCAAACTGGTGTGTCTGCCTCTCATCTATCTCCCTCTCCCTTTCCACACTCCATTCATTTTCTTTAAAGCCTGTACCTGATCACATCTTTGTTTTTATGGGGGGGTACTGGGGATTGAACGCAGGAGTGCTTTGCCACTGAGCCACATCACCAGCCCTTTTTGTATTTTTTTATTTATTTGTTTTGGTTTTTTTTTTTTTTTGCGGTGCTGGGGATTGAACCCAGGGCCTTGTGCATGCGAGGCAGGCACTCAACCAACTGAGCTATATCCCCAGCCCCTGTATTTTTTTATTTAGAGACAGGGTCTCACTGAATTTCTTAGGGCCTTGCTAAGTTGCTGGGGATGGCTTTGAACTCACTACCCTCTTGCCTCAGCCTCCTGAGCTGCTGGGATTACAGGCATGCTTCACTATGCACCGCATTCTGATCACATCCTACTCCTCTACTCAAATTCTTTTAGTGGCTCCTCTTCGCAATACAAGGGTCCTAACTGATGGGAAAATGGAGGCCTGAGAGAGGGAAGAGTCAGTGAGGACTCTGCAGTTGGTGACCTAGGGGCATGACGATGTTCTGAGCATAATAGGAAAAGCAAGAAGATGAGCAAGCCCTGGAGGGAAATGATGAGCTCAAACATCCTGAGTTTGAGGTCAGAGACTGACACAATTGAATGGAGGATCCAGGTCTAAATATCTAATCAAAAATTCAACATTTGGAACCAATAGGTAGGAAAGAGTTGTGAATATCTCAGGTCAAACCTATTCAAGGGGAAATGGTTCCTGAAAAACAGATGAATTCTCTAAACGTAATTTGACTCTGAAGGAAGTTCTCCCTAGCTATGGTTGATAACAGCTGAAAAGTCAAATCCATACACAAATATTCACTGTGCTCCACGACCTCAGTGCCCCCACCCACCTCCTCCATGTGCATTTAACAATGATCAGGATCTGCAGCTGGAGTGGCTAACCAGCAGTCATGGTGACTCCCAGCGTCCTGCAGAGCTTTCTGTGTGGCCTGCCTAGTCCTAGACTCCAGAGCTGTGACTTCCTCCCATCAGAGTTCCCAAAAGCCAGGAGTTGGAAGAAGAAACCACAGCTCCATCCCAAACCCTCAGTTCCTCCCCAGGTATTTAGAGTCGCAAAATGATACTGTTCCCTCTGTGCTCTTTCACTGCAAGAGTTGGGGCTGGGGACCTTTTAGTTGACTTTGCCCTCAAAGTATCAACTCTCAGCACCATCTTCCTTTAGATCTAAGATCTCAATGTTCAATCTGTCTTCAGTAAACACTCCAATCCTTTATTCTTAAACCCAGAATAGCTCTTTTTCATTGCTTATTATGTGTTGCTAAAATGGAGGGGGAGGAAGACCGAAGCAGGTTACAATATAAAATCTCTAGTGTGCTCCTGTTTTACGGTAAAAATGTTTCTTCCAATGTTAATATATGAAAATTTGGTCATTATCGTCATTATCAAAAAAAAAAAAACCTAGAAGAAGAAAATATACCAAAATGTTAACAGAAAGTATCTTTTAAAGGGGCTGGGGATGTATCTCAGTGATCCAGCACTTGCCTAGCATGTGTGAGGTCCTGGGTTCAATCCTAGTTGTGCAAAAAGCAAATCTTTTAAAACTGAGATTAAGGGTGGTTTTAGGTGCTTTGTTGTATGATTTTTAAATGGGCATATGTAAATTTCATAACAAGGGGTAAATCCCCCAAGATCCTTTTGTATTCAAAAAATCCAGGATGGAAGAATAAGTGGTTAACAGAGTACCCTTCCTGCAATGAACAGCTAAAGACCCTGGGGAAAACACAAAGAAAAGAAAGAAATCTGGAGATGCTGGAGACTAAGAGGAAAGAAACAAGCAAAGTTTGGATAAAAACTGAAACTGGAAGAAAGGAGTGGCATGGGGTAAGTTTCCCTTTTTATGACTTCAGTTTAAAGTGAAGGCATGGTGTAAGTCGGCTAAAATTGTAATAGAAAACCTGCCTTGTTTTGGGCTTAAAGAATCAAATGTCAGAGACCAGGGTAACAGCAGCCATTGAAACTATATGTGGAGGACTCAAGAAAGGAGAAAGGCAGATCAAGAAAGCCCCACATCCTGTGCATAAATTCTGCCAAGATATCTATCTGACACCTTGGTCCTTCAATCTTGGACTTTGAACCATGCATACCTGGGGTAGACTCCAGTCACTTTAGATTTGAACTGAAAATGAAGCTGACACCACCATAGATGACAGAGTTTGCAGTCTGAGATCAAACAAGTTAATTGCTTCTGAAACAAAAGAAGACCAGCACTTTTTGTAGAAATGTATCAGAATTCAGAGTCTCCACAAACCAGCGATTACTATGTCCAACATACAATCCCAAATTACTTGTTATTAAAAAAATCCCAGGAAACTGTGAATTATCATCCTCAAGAGAAAAGACAGCAGTTTATTCAATCCTGATATGATTCAGATACTGGACTCATCTGACAACGTTTTTAAGGATGTTATTAGAACAGACACTGTGGCAAATGCCTGTAATCCCAGTGACTTGGGAGACTGAGGCAGAAAAATCGCAAGTTTATAGCCAGTTTGGGCAAATTAGTAAGGCCCTAAGTGACCCTGTCTCAAAATTTAAAAAATAATTTAAAAAGGCTGAGGATAGCTTAGTAGTAAAGTGCCCCTGGGTTCAATCCCCAGTACCAAAAAGTTTAAAAAGGCATACCTATAATCAATGAGGTAAAGGAAAATATGCTTGCATTAAACGGGGAAAAGAAGGAAATCTCAAAACAGGAAAAAGGAAGTATAAAAAATTAACCAGCCAGAGCTGGGCATTGTGGCACAGGCCTATAATCCTAGAGGCTCAGGAGGCTGAGGCGGGAAGATGGTGAGTTCAAAGCCAGCCTCAACAAAATCAAGGTGCTAAGCAACTCAGTGAGACCCTGTCTCTAAATAAAATACAAAATAGGGCTGGAGATGTGGCTCAGTGGCCGAGTGCCCCTGAGTTCAATCCCCAGTACCCACCACAGCAATTAACCAGCTGGGCTTGATGTCACATGCCTGCAGTCCCAACAGTTTGGGAAGCTGAGGCAAGGAGAATTGCAAGTTCAAAGTCAGCCTCAGCAATTTAGTGAGACCCTAAGCAACTCAGCAAGACCCTGTCTCAAAATAAAAAATAAATAAATGAAAGGACTGGGGATGTTGCTCAATGGTTAAGCACCCCTGGGTTCAATCCCCAATACCAAAAAAGTAATAATAACCAAACTCTAGAATTGAAAAATACAGTATCTAGAGGAAAAATTAAAACACAGAATGGAGTTAGGAGTGGAAAAGGGAAAAGAAAGAGAAAATAGTGAATATGAAGATAGATCAATAGAAATTCTTAAATCTGAAGAAGGAGAACAAAGATAGGAAAAATAAAACCAAGGTTTCATTTGGTTTGTTTGTCGCCTCAAGATTTTGTGTGACAATATTAAAAGTTTCAACATATGGATTATTTTCCTAAGGAACAAAAAAGAATAAGAAGTTACAATTGTTGGTTTGTTTTCACAGAGCATGTGATTGAACTCAGGGCCTCATGCATGCTAGGCTAGGTGGAATGTTAACTCCACCACTGAGCTACATCCCCAGCCCTGAAGCAATGCCCAAAATTTCCCAAAATTTGGTGCATACGAACTAGGATAATGATGAAAAAACTATGCCTGATACATCAAAATCAACTGAATGAAAACCAAAGATAAGAAATAAATCGTCAGCAGGGGATGTAGCTCAGTGATAGAATCTTTGCCTAGCATCTGCCAGGCCCTTGGTTTGATTCCTGGTACAAAAAAAAAAAAGTAAATCTTGCAAGTGGTCAGAGAAACAAAATATATACGGAGGAATAGCAATTCAAATGATGATGAGCTTATTAGAAGCCATGAAGGCCAAAAGACAATGAAACAACACCTTGAAATTATCGAAAGAAAAACTATCAACCCAAAATTCCATAACCAGTGAAATTATCCTTCAAGATAGAAGGTGAAGCCAGGCATGGTGGTGCACGCCTGTAATCCCAGCGGCTGGGGAGGCTGAGGCTGGAGGATCTCAAGTTCAAAGCCAGCCTCAGCAAAAGTAAGACTTTGCTAAGCAACTCAGTGAGACTGTGTCTCTAAATAAAATACAAAATAGGACTGGGGATGTGGCTCAGTGGTCAAGCATGTGGCACTCAAGTGGTTGAGTGCCCCTGAGTTCAATTCCCGATACCAAAAAAAACAAAAATAAAATAAGATTGAAGGTGAGTGGAGCATGGTTGTGCTCGCCTGTAATCCCAGTGACTACAGAGGCTGAGGCAGGAGGATTGCCAGTTCAAAACCAGTCTCAGCAACTTAGCAAGTCCCTAAGCAGCTTAGTGAGATCCTGTCTCCAAATTAAAAAAAAGGCTGTGGATGTGGCTCAGTGGTCAAGCATCCCTGGGTTCAATCCCTGTACCAAAAACAAAAACAAAAAATGAGTGAAGGTGAATCAAAAATGTGAAGCGGGTTTACTGTGCACCCACCTATGCAGCAAGTTACATGAAGCAGATTTATTATATACAGATAGGCAGCAAGGGTCAAAAGCAGAATAGGATCCATTGTGAGTCAGTTCCCCAATGCTAAACAAAGCAACCTGGGTGGATGGAGTCTGAACTGTGTACTTCACTTGCATGGCAGCTAAGGAACCCTGAAAAGCAGTGTGCCCTAGGTTTTATACCCCAGGATATCATGACACACTGGGATAAAGTATTAAAGGCCGTCCTGTTTCTAAAACAACCAGACTGTAAAGCAGCCTGGGCTGTTTCCAGTAATTCCTCCTTATCCCAGGAGGATGTCACATTCCTAGCACATTCTACACTTATTATTTTTTTTAATACCAGGGATTGAACCCAGGGGCACTTAACCACTGAGCCAAATCCCCAGTCCTTTTAATTTTTTTGTATTTTGAGACAGGGTCTCACTAAGTTGCTTAGGGCCTGGCTAAGTTGCTGAGGCTGGCTTTGAACTCGCGATCCTCCTGCCTCAGCCTCCGGAGTCCATGGGATTGCAGGTGAGTGCCACGGCACCCAGGTCTACATTCATTCTTGAGAACTATAAACAAGAAAGGTGGAGAACCGGTTCAGTCCAAGGCCACTGGAGAACTGTCCTGCCAAAGACATCTTCAGATAAAAGAAAACTTAGAAAATTCTTACCAATAGACCTGCACTGTAATAAATAGGAGATACTTTAGACAGAAAGGAAATAATAACAGGGACAATTTTTCATATTCAGGAAGGCATGAAGAACATCAGCAATAGAATCCAAATATATCCCCCTTTTCACTATAAATACGTCTGAACCAGTATGGCTGAAGGAGGAGTCTTAGAGCTGGTCTGGAACCAACTCTTTCACAGATGCCTCAGAGAGGTCCCACCTCAAGATGTCTGATCTATGCTAGGATGTCTATGTCATTCTTTAGAGACATTTTTTGCCAACTTTGAAATTTTGCTCTTGTATTTATCTATAGAGTACACATGAACTTCTGGACACCCACGAACCTCTAACTGTACCTAGGTTTTCAAATGCAAATTTCATATATATCCACATTAAATATGTCCATTAAGTTTCATTTAATTTGAATGGAAGAACCAAAAATATGTGAAAATGTCTGAAAGAATAGTTTTAAAAATAGTGCTGGCTTTCAAAACCCAAGACTTTGAGCATGTTAGGCAAATACTCTACCACTGACCCATACCTCTAGCCAATTACAAAAATAATTTGAAATTACAATGTTGATAGGATTGTGGTTAAAACATCTGTACAATGGTACTGTAAATT